>CM060245.1:24968191-25027905 GCA_030555515.1 Acutogordius australiensis | reverse complement strand
TATGTCATTTTGCATTCTAAATTTTGATAACTGTCATTTATTTATCGTACAGGCATGGGGCTTAAGATTAAGCTTACCTGTTCTTATAAAGCTATTAAATACATTCAAAAGATGGGTTTAATTTTATGTAGTACTATTATGCAAAATTTTTTATTTTATTATACAAGTGTATTAACGGCATTTTTATGTTTTTATTATTATTGATTTAGCTTATCAGCCGTAATTATATTAGAGAAAAAAGAAAATAATAATATTTCAGTTGAAATAACAAATGCTTGGGTGTTATAAGGTTAAGTCCTTTTCCCAGTATATTTGTTTAGACATATAATTATGAATTAATTGATTAGCAGGAAGTAGGACAACGGAATTCTCGGGGAAAATTAAAACCCAATTAGGTTTAACCTATCCATCTTTTTAGTTTATCCAAAAATCAATTATTGGTAAGTATATTTATGATTCCTAGATGGCGTAAATCTATTAATATTAAAAGTTAATATTTTTTGTCGTGCGTTGTTATTTATTTACCATAAAAAAAATAATACAATGTGGTGTTAAGATAATAATTAAACATAATGATAACTTTTAAGCAAAAAATATATGGGCAAAATTCTGTTATTATTTAAGTGCCTTTAGTTTAAGTGAAATATTTTGGTTATATATAGGAGTCTTTTCTACCTATTTTTATCGCTTCTCTGGCTTATGGCTCAGATCAAAGTGTAAGAATCTGTTCTTATCAGCTTAATATCTGGTACGTTCCCTATATGGGAACCAGAATATTAATCTTATTTCTGGAAGCTTTGGTAAGGATTCGTGAGCTTGCTCACACCTTACCTACGTGTTAGCCTGGTATTGCACTACTTCCAGGACTGGCCCACTAATTTTAAAATAAATTTAGAATGTTTTTTTGTGTTTTATTTTTCCTTACATTTTTTATCTTATTGGAATACCTATATATAACTTTGAAGAAAAAAATAGGGCCTTTAAATTATGTTCAATTTTTTGGTTAAATGTAGAAGCCTTTTTTCGAGCTTATCTGACGGCTTATGGCTTACAGAAGAATTGATTACTAAGAATTTTCGAATTTTTTATAACACATTATATCTAAATCAAAAGCTAAATAATATAAAATTGGATTGGATCGACAAACTTATGGTCAATCATTCCATATGAAGAAATAGCCCAATATTTCGTACGATCCCTGTATGGGAATAAGAATAATCTTATTTTCGAAAGCTTTGTCAAATACGTGAGCTTGCTCAACCTTACCTACGGGCTAGCCTGGTATTGCTATTTCTAGGACTGGTCCTTTTTAAAAAAAAAGAATATTTTTATTCTTAAACAAATATTTTAAAATTGCCACTCTCCCCTTTTAAAACAGGTAAAGTAAGTCTTTAATGAGTGTTATTTTATAGCATTTCTAATATAATATTATTTGCTAAATTCTAAAAATGCCTCATATTCTCCTAATATATAATTACGAATTAACGAATTAGCCGGTAACAGGGCCTGATTTGTCAGGCCTGTTTCCATAATTGGATTAAAATTTGTAGACCTGTTAGCTAAATCGAATTTTTGCCCAAAGTGAAATTAAAGAATTAATACCAAATAAAATTAAATAGCAAAAAGTTAGAAATTTTTGCAAAATCTAAAGAAAACGGAATGTTTTAAACTAATAATGGCGTCTTTTTGTTATCTCATCTCGTTTTTTTATATTAAAAAAATGGAAAATTACGTGATTTATATAGCTTTTAAAAAAAATTACATTTTTTATCATGATCTATTTAATTCCTTTTTATTAGATATTGCTCGTCGAGATTTTTTGGGCTATACGTTATCCCTTATGCGTGGATCATCGGATGAACATTTCGACAGCGTACCTGTGTTGGACATTATGTCTTACCGGCATGTCGCTTACGTATTTGACGTCTATATTGCCTACCTGAGATCTCCCATTTGGCAAAAACCTAGACCGAGCTGGTTGTTGTTCGATAAAGATAGCATTTTGTCGCCTCCTCCGTTCAACGACAATCACGATATGGATCTTATAAGACCGGGTAAAACCGGTAAAATTCAAAATTTTTTTTTAATTTTTTTCATATATTTTGGCCTATAATCCAGGGTTCACAAACTCGGTTTGTTACATAGAGGTAGCTCCTACAATTCTAAATTTAGCCATTATTATTAATATTATCAAAATTAAATTAATTTAATTTTTTAAAACTGGGGGAATTCGTTCTTTATTCAACCCAAAAAATCATAAAAGAGTTAACAATTTCCAATAAATTGCTTATACTACTTTACAAATGAGTAAGCGCACCCCTCCGAGCTGAGATATATTAACCTTTCTATAATTGCATGTTTGTCTGGAGGTGATAAATTTAGAGAAAAAAATATGGCGAATTGTGCATAATCCTATTCCTTGTTTAACCAGGTGTGTTTTGATTATATTCGCTTTAGTAGGCTATCAGAAAAGGATAATTTTTTTAGAGATGCTTGTTATTCATTTTTAGATGTTGCTAGCAGCGGAGGGGCCGGGGTCGGCGGTCTCTCAGCCCTTTGGGGTCATTACGGGATTGATCAAAGCGATAGATCTCAAACCGAACAAGATGATGACGATGATGATGACAACAATAACCAAAATACTCGAAATGATGGTTAATTTTTTACCCCTTGTTTTGTAAAACTAAAAAATTTATTCACAAAAATATTATAATTTGTATTTAGGGCAGGGCAGTGAGCTTTTTCTTTATTGCCAAAGTTTTTTGTTTACTCCTGTGTTTTTAATCTTGTATTTTGACGAAATGCCGTTTGTAAACTAAGGCGGAATAGAACTATGTATTATTCGTTTATATTTTTAGATGCAATACATCACATTTATTTTTGGCTACCTTCTCTTTTTTTATAATATTTAACAAAATAGTTCGAAAAAGAAACTTTTTTCCGAATTATTTGTAATGTGTGTGCATATACCTATATTAAAGATTTACAAAAGTAATTTAATTTTACTTAAAAACTTCAAAAATTACTTTTATTTTTAATCTTTGAATTTTTTAATATTTTTAAATTCGTTCTCCCGCACATATGTCTACGCACAGAAATAAGAGCAGCTTACGAAATGCTCGACCGAAAACGCAAAGAATGTGGCTTCAGTCCATCAACTCAGCCCACAGCGACTCGATGGGATGAAAGTCAACATAGCCCGTCTAAAACTACAACCACCTCAAAAACTTCACGGAAGGATAGGAAAAAGAGGAGGCGCGAACGGAAACGACGCTTAAGGCGTATACGTGATAAGAGAAAGAAAGCCGTTGCTAAAAAAGGTATTTGAGAACCCAGAGGGGGGGGGGGGGCTCTTTTTTGAGTTAAGCCCATTTTTTTATAAAAATAAGGAAAAACAATACCTATGGAATCTTTGTTTTCTGCCCTAGATTTAGTTAGTCATAAATAAGCCCCCCTTATTTTTCCTCAGCACAAATTGACTGACCCACAAAGCCTTATCCCCCACCTTTATTTGTCGTTTATTTAAAATAAATAGCAAGATTATGATTTTATCTTTTAATTGAACTTATTGTGTAAACTTATATAATTTCGATCCTTACATTATTTTTTCAACTCCTTTCTCCCATTCATTATCTTGTTAAATAAAGCGTGTTGAAATTGACCAAACAACATATTTTTAGGCTTCTAAAAGCATTTTTTTATTACGTTGCGAGGTGCATTAAACATAATATTTTAATCTACAATATTTTTCCATTTAGCGCGATTATTCAATATTTGTATATCATATTTGTGTAATAAATTTATTATGACACTTTCCACATTATGTGTTTTAGAGGGAGAAATTGCTGCGAAGACTGGTACACTAAATCCTACTATTCCCAATGAAAATGTCTTGATCAATACGAATGCTAACGACATAAACTTAGCAGTAGTCAGCACTAAAAACGTTGCGGTAGTTAAAACCGAACCTCAACAGGTAGTAGTAATTCAGTCTCCGCTTACGGGCCTCGATGATGAAATAAGTGCCAAATTTTCGACGGATGACGAAAACATGGAGTATGATACTTGGTCGCACCCTACTGGTGCCGAAGTGGTTTTATCTCAAACTACGCCTCTGAAACGCTATTCTACTATCGTTGATAGTTCAGAATTGGTCGGGAACCTTTCGATCAATCGCAATACTAACAAACCTTCTGATGAGATTACTCCTCAATCGGGACCAATCGATTTAAGTACGACGCCTCTGAAAGTGACTATTAATGCACCGCCACCCAGTCGGTATGTAGTTATCCTATTTGCTTTTGTATATTATTTTTAAAGCCGTTTTAATTACTTACATACATGCTATATTTTTTACCTTTTTTATTTTCCCCTGCATATATCTTGTTCATTTTTCTTACCTCTTCTTTGATCCTTTCCATTACTCTCACATGTATCAAATTCTTATAGGCAAGGAATAACAACACTTAAATCCGATCATGGTCCCAAACCTAAAGTAAGTACTGAAGCGACGTCAAATAAATCCATTGTAAATGACGATAGTATAAATATACCTGTAAAACCTGACAAAACTTTCAATGAAGAGCAGCTCCTTACTTTATTTCCCCACATTAATAATGAAGTCACCTCTCATTCCAATTGTACTACGTCCTTCTCTGACGACGATGATGATGATGATGATTCATACCTCTCGAGAGATGACGGACCTTTTAACAATGCCTCGGTTATAAAATATAATCGTTGGATGGATAAGGACTTGTTTATACGTTCGACGACCTCCTTCGAAAGCACTGACCCTGAAATAAGGAGTGGTGAGTCTACTGATGACAGCGAAGTGAATACATTTTCAAATTTAGATACGGCGTCAACCGAACTTTCCGATTATCTCCTTATTAACGAGAACAGTCACAGTAGTGGCAGCACTCAAGAAGATTATTTGTATGACTATAGCACCGTTAATAATCGGTCTAATAAAACCACACGGACTCGATCAACTCGCAAGAATGATAAAGAAAAACATGGGTTTAATATTTTTATTTGTCATACGGGGCACAGCTCTCGAATAACTTTAGTTTGGAAAGGGCAAAAAGAAATTTAGATATTTTATCCACCATTATTTTATACATTTGGGTAAATGAAGTATTTTTTTTAAAGCATCAGACATTTCACACATATTTGATGTTTTACCTTAGCACCGTTTAATTCAAGTAAAATCACACTTATTTTGCATTAAGTTTGATAAATAATTTATTAACTGGGCTACGGGCACTTCTAAAATCGGCTGAAGGACTTGGCCCGTTTAGATTTAAGCTGTCGTGAGCCGAGTCCAAAATTTTTTTATTGCGGGCGAGCTGGGCCTTAAAATTCCAGCCCTTGGAAAACAATATTTTGTGTTTAATATTGTGTAAAAAATTAAAATGTCTATAATTTCTTGCGCTTTGGTATTTAATTATTCATAATGTTGTCTTCCCATTTTATAAATAAAATATTACATATTATAGCTTTGGTAATTTTAGATCTATCTGAGTAAACGATAATGTTTTTCTCTTTATTCACAGAAATTCCGTTGCTAATTGCAACAATCCTCAATCTTCATCATCCGATCCCGAAAGTGACGCCTCTGTCTCCGAAACCTTACGACATCGTCAGAGATATCGCCGACATAAAAGCTCTCACGGTAGTTCAGATAAGGGTCATACTTCTCACGGTTCCGAAGGCACATGCCGGGATGTAATTAGTGATAGCAACTCAAATTCCACAATTTGCCCGAACCCTAAAAAATCATTGCCCCTAGGTGGCAAGCGTAAAAAACGTGGAAATTTTAGTTCATCGAGTAAACACAACCAAAAAAGTCATAAAAGGACCCGTGCTTCTAGCAACAAACGAGATTCAGAAATTTCTGATAGCAAAAACCGAACATCGGTTCATTTTGAGCAAAATGAAGCTAATATAGTTAAATTAACATTAAAGGCCATTACTAAAACCGTCAGTTATTATACAAACCCGTCGAAATTAGATAAAGATCAACCATCTCAGAAACGCCTATACAACCGGTTTAAACACTTTGTTACAGCTGGTGTAGTAGCTAAACCAAAATCAAGCTCTAATAAAACTCCAAAGACTTCCTCACCTACCAACGTTATGAAGGTTTAAAAATTATTAACATTTCCTTTAATCACACACTTCTTTTGTTCAAACTAATTAATTGAATTACTACTTATATAAAGATATATATTAGTTAATTTGACTTACCAATAAATAAATTTATTTTTGCTCAGAAATCAAGTAAAGCGGATCACAAGGAATTTAAATCGACATTAAAGATTCAAACTTTTTTTAAACGTACGGAGTCGACTTTGCATTTGGGTATTTTATTTATACTATTTTCTAAAAATGTGTCATTTCCCGTGTATATCTTTTATTTTGTTGAAAAATTTTTACCTTTTGACATTGAACGCTTTTTTACAAAAAGTCGCCAATTTTTGTTATTAGCATTAAATAGTTTTTCTGGAAGAAAGTTTTTAAAAAATTTCAAAAAAAAAAAAAAAAATTCAAAAAATTCGAAATTTTTAAAATTTAAAAAAAAATGAAGAGTCTGAACGCGCCCCAACTAATACTTAAATCAGTTGTGCTATATTATAAAAAAAATCCAAGTCTTACCATAAATTTCGATGTTTAAAGCTAAAAAACACACAAATTTACACAAAGTGCATAGAGAAAGAATGCATTGGAGAATCATATTAAGATTTTACGATCCTTTTTTTTCGGATGCCCAACCCTTATTATTTACCACATTTCAATACGCGCAAATTTAGGTTATCCCGCCCCGCATCCCTTTCATCAAGCTTTGCCCGAGAGCTTGCCACTCGCCGAAATGCCGCATTTACTTAAGCCTGATGCCCGCCGTGAGGATTTATTCACCGTGCTGAGACGAAGCCCTACAAAAATAACTAGTCGTAAAAATAGATTAAAACAGCGACACAGGATGGGACTCTGTCATGGAGCTATGAAACAAGTATGTCTACGTGTTTGCTTATCATCATTTTTTGGTAGGGGAAGAAGGTTTACGATAGTAATTTTAAGTATAGATTTTTTCCGTGTTTAAACACAATATAATACCTGGAGGTCGCAATCACTTTTGCCATTTTTTTGCCTTCGTTAGAGCCCGGTGTCAATTGGAATATTATGGGAACATTAGAGATAAAGGGCACATTTTAGAATATTTTACTGCAGTTCTATAATCTTTTAACCTTTAAAAATTTTAGTGGACCTATGTTTTCAAAATTGTATGCGCCATTGTTTTAGTCGATAAAAACATTTTATTATTTATCTAAAATCGAGGCTGAGAAAATTAAATGGGCATGGGGGGCTGACCTTTATTTAAAAGAATATCTGTTTTGGTTGGGTCAATATTATTTTTTTTTCATTTATAATGTATTTTGTCAAAAGATAAAAGATTTTACATCTTTGGTTAACCTGATACTTTAAAATAAATTATATTATTTTCTTTACTCTTGTTAAACACAAAAATTTCCTGGACCACTGGCGGCTTAAAAATTTTAAAATCACAGCTAATGGGGTGGGCCAGACCCGGACCGTTTACGATGGAATATTACACAGGTGTGATAAAAATCAATGATCAAAAATTATTACGCTTCAGCGAAAGAAACTGCATGATGGCCTTTTCTCATAAATTTATCCGTTTTTCGCTATAGCCTCGGCTATTTTGATAATCCAGACAATGGCTAAAATTGACTGATTTGACCTCAAGATTAATTAAAAAGAAAAAATTAAAATAAAAATTTGGTTTTTAAGTCACCTGTAACTTATATTTTTATCTCAATCGGCTCAGATAGCCAGTGGCAAACCTTCTGCTTTAGACGCAGGAAGTTGCGAGTTCGAACTCGTGCGCAGTAGCTTTTTTCTTCGGAAAAACAGCATACATGTGCAACCACTTTAAAGCTTCTGAGTGGTCTGCTTAGGCAGTAGGTCTTAAACGATATGTCTAAAAGTAATAGCCTAGGCTAAAAACCTGGGTCGCCGGCGTGCCAGTAAATCTTACTATTTAACCCGTCGGCAACAATAATTGCTTTGCTCGGGTTAAAAGGGTCAAAGCACTAACGGGTATGGCGCCCCTAAGCAGGGAAAGGTAAGGGGGAAACCTCAAACCAAGTGTTTGTTTTTTGTTTTTTTTTATCTCAAATAAAGTGATTGTAAATGTATCAAGCCCTTAAGTTCATTTAAAATACATTATCCATGGTCCCCCAACCTAAATAGGAAAATTTTATCGGGTTTGAAATAATATTGTTTGAAGTTTGAATTTAACAATTGTTTTATATATATATATTTCATTTAATCTTTTTTTGTTTTTCTTAACATTTTTTTTAAATTTTCAGTTTATAGCTGGCTTACAAAGTTTGATAAAAAAAACGGTAAACGGATTTAACAATCCTTAAAATATCAGGTCTTTAGAGTTAGCTCATATATATTTCAAAAATCAAGCAGTGTTGTATAGATATATATTTTAACAAACTTTTTTCTTCCTTGCCACCAACAGCAAATCAAAAAATCCAAACAACAAAAGCGCCATAAGAGTAAACGAATTGAAGGACCATCATTTCCGCTTCTACCCAAGCCCGAAGTCATGCTCCGCCGATGGAACGCGTGTCTTGATATTTTTGGCCGTTGCTTCCTGGAGGACGTGGGTGCTGAACCGGGCTCGATATTTGTTGAGATGGGTGGATTCCCTATCAAGGAGGCTAAATTCCGGGCCGATATGGAAAAGCTTCGAAATACACAAACCCGGGACCTATCTCTCGAAGTAAGTGGCTTATAGCTTTCAAATCCGAGAGATTGTTACTTAAATAAGCATAAGTAATTGAAGATTTTAATATTACTTTTTAGTGAATGATTATGTATTTGCTTTTTGCTAATAAACTTTTAATATTGAAAATAATTGTATATTAAAAATTTCATGGACTTTATGGGAAACATTTATCTTTTTTATCTAATAATTAAATTTTTATTTTATGCGATGACCAATAAATAAATTTTCTCGATTTGCTTATTTTACTAAATGCAATATTTAGAAATATAAATATTGTTTTTTTGTTTTTTTAAATATTACAATTTTTCCTTCCACGACCATCACAATTTTACAGGTTGAACGCGACCGCGAACTCTTGCTCAAACAAACTATCAAACAGCTCAACCATTTTTACAGCCGTCGTTCTAGTGCTAATAACACCTCGACATCCACCTATTTGGGGCCACCCCTAGCAGTTCACAAGGTTAAGGTGACCTTTAAGGACGAACCAGGTGAGGGGAGTGGTGTTGCCCGTAGCTTTTATTCGGCCCTCGCACAGGTATATTACAACACTACTTTTTATAGCAACATTTTAGACATTCATAAGGAAAAATCTTCGATCAAGCCTATAACACAGCTCGACGATAAATTATTTTATATAAACTAATTGCAGCTCTAATAACTCTCAAATTTTTAATACGGTGTACCCTTTTTTCTGGTCAGACCTTGATAGCACAAACATTAGAAATTATAACAAAAGATATTTAAAAAAAAGTAGATATAAAAACTATGAAATACCGAAAAAAAAAGAAATTGTATTAAATTTTTCGACATGCAGTTTCATCTTCACCAGAACCTTTATATATGTATACTTGTGAATATTTTTTAAATGTTTTTATCAACTGTTGAAATCTTTAAGGGTTATAGAAAAAAGTTTTATTTTGAATTTTTTAATGTTCACAATTAATAGTTAACTAAGGTCCCATTCTCTTACGTGTTACTATATATTGAGAATATAAATACATAATCTTTACAACTCCGGATCTTTTCTTGCCTTCTAAAGCATTTAATTATTTTATGTTTAGGCCTTTTCATCCTCCGAAACGCTACCAAATTTGGATGGCTGCCTAACCGGTATGTACAAAAATCACTCAAGTGTTGTTATATCTAGATTTAAATAGAGTTGTTTAATTTTATTCAATTTTTACCCTTTTTATATATATTATTAGAGTTATAAAAAAATACCTAATAATATTAAAGAATAAGGGTTTGTTTTAATAGTAAAAATAAACTTTGTTTTTTAGGTCGTGTTTACCCCCTATAGAAGTTAAATCGTTGTTGATTTTCCTTAAATGAGTTTTTTCTCTTAGGTAATGGGGTTTGGAGCACGATTAAACTTCCAAGGGCGAGAGCTCTTGCTAACCTTGCTATTTCAATTGCAGAACTTCCGTCTGGTAGTTCAAATACCAGTACAGCTGGTTAGTTTACTTATTTTTTAATTTACTTTAACTATTTGCTTATTTCTTTACCGATAACGATTGTTGTTGTTTTTATAAGCAGTTTTTTATAAATTCGGTACATTTTTAATTTTTAGATTAAGGCGCATCTAAACATGGAATATTTTTTTAACAAATTTGAATAATTATTTGTTTTTAATATAAACGCATTAATTATATAAAGTTTTATATCTTAATTAATAGCACTGAACATACATTTTATGATATTAAAATTTCTAAAAGATTTTGAACAAAAAATATATAAAAATTAAACTCAACTTAACGCGGTTTGCTCTTACATATTTTACATTGTAGCATCGTCAACAAATCGTCAGCAACAGCATTACAGTCCGCTTTCTTCTTTCAAAAAGACGCTTTCAGTTGATGCGCCCCCCTTTTATCCTCCACTCGAATCACAGTATTTGAACGGTGCCACTATAATAAACCCTCAAACCAATGCCGCAAATTTAACCACCAACCAAACACTTTTAGGCGTTCGCCTCTTCCCCAAAATACAGGCACTTAATGCGGTAAATCTTTACCCCTAAATTTAGCCTTTATTTTGCGAAATGTCTCGTTTTACCCTGAATTTTTGGAAAAAAAATTTTTTATATTACACAGGTCAACAAATTTTTGAGAGTTATGAGTTAACTACAGAGATCAAACCTGCCATCTTAGGGATTTTCAAATCCGTTTACCGTTATTTCTCAAACTTTGTAAGCTAGCTAAATTTTGAAAAAAATGTTAGAAAAACAGAAAAGACTCTAAAACAAAAAAATTCAAATAAATTTTTGATATATACATAAATAGGCTAAAAGACTAAAAATTGTTAATCCAAAAGATCAATTAACGATTTATGGCTAAAAGGGGAAAAAATTTTTTTTTATATATTTAGATCTAACAGCCTTTTTTTTATGCTTTTCAAATATTTTAATTACAAATATGAATAAAATATTATTATTATTATTTATATAAACTATTAAAAACGTTGGGCCGGTTGTTGAATTTAAAGAGTTTTGTTTTAATGTTAAAATCAGCATTTTAGATAGGCTTATTTCTTTTAAAATTCTACCATTTAGTTCGTTTAAAAAATAAAAATCCTCCATTTATTTAATGTGTTGGAATAATTTTTTTTAATATTATTCATTAAATTATTTTAACTTATTAAATGATTATCAGGAACACGCACACAAAATTACAGGCATGATTTTGGAACTCGCACCTGCCGTGATATTGTTCCTTTTAGCCTCGGAGGAAAATTTAAGGACTCGCGTAGGTGAAGCCCTCGCTCTCATAACTCAATCTGGTCTACCCGCTGAAGCATTAACGTATTTTATAATTTTTTATAGCTCACTCTTTATTTTAATTGAGACCAGCTTTAAATTTAACGTTATATATTTTCTATATTCCATTAAGCAATAATTTGATAGATTTGTAATATTATAACGGCATATAAATATTTAGAAATTTTTTTTCTTTCAGCGAGTACATGTATATATATCATTTATATTTCTCTCTTAGCTTACCCCCTAAACCAATAGATATTTTAAAGAGCCAGGCTATTTCTAAAATTACCCCAAACACCTCCTACCTTAGCAAACTGTTTCATCAACCGGGCAAAGCCGGTTTCTTCTCTCCTATGCCACTCGCCCATTCTAACGCTGATTCAAATGAACGTCTATCGGCCTTCCGTAATGTCGGGCGGTGAGTTTTCTCCTTATATAAATAATATTTATAGATCTATTAGTTTTTTTTGCATTGTTGTTTTCCATTATCTTATTTTCTAAAAATATCTAACTAATTATGGGGGGGGGGGGGGGGTTTCCTGATATTTTACGCGTTTAAAATAAACTTTTATTTTTTTTTTGTTGTTTTTAAATGCAAGGAGATAATTTAAATTCGTTTCATAAATTAAGCGATATATGCAAAATACTACATTTCAGGCACGATTCTAGACCCCTTTTTGGGGGGGGGGGGGCAGTGCCCTCCCAAAAAGGTTCAAATAGTGTACATGTATATTTTTTGTCGTGACCGAAGGTCACGGCTGATTCTGCCGCTGAAGGTGGCAAAAAAATTTTTTTTGCCCACCTCACTAGTTTTTTTTGCCACCCTAAATTAAAAAAGCTAGAATCGGGCCTGCTACATTTATTAGGTGAATATTTTTTATATAATTCGACAAAAACGATTTTTTTGTTATTTCAATATGCATTTTATCAACTGTTTTGCTCTTCTATATTTGTTGTTTGCATATATTTTAGAATCATTGGTTTATGTCTCCTCCAAAACGAAGTCTTTGCCATGCAATTTAACCGTCATGTCCTTAAATATATTATGGGCCGACCACTTTCTTGGCACGATTTTGCCTTTTACGATCCTGTCCTTTACGAAAGCATGAGAGACCTCTTACAACAAACTTGCAAAATGTCTAATCAGAAAAATCGAGGTTTTAAATTATAAGCATTGTTTAGATAAGTTCATACCTACATTAAGTTGCATTAAGCGTTTTTAATCGTTTTTAAATTATTTTGCACTGAAGAGTGATGTAGGTTACAAATATCCTTTTTATATTATTGATTAATTTAAAATATCTTTAGGCTTAGAAGCCGATCGACCCTCTACAAGTAAGCAATATACTCCTTTCAAAAAAGACGCCATAACTTCATGTGACCCAATTGAAGAATATTTCCAAAATATGGACCTAACTTTCAGTGTTGAAGAAACGTACCCTAATGGTATATATGATTTTATTTTTTTAACATTGGATTTTCGTTTCCGAATCTTGGCCTATTTTGATTTGACTTAGTCAAATTCTCCTTAGGAGTTAAGACATTTATTATGCATCAAATAGTTTTTAGAAGAAAATAGAAATGTGTTACTATATAAATCTTATAACAGAGTAGATTTTTGAATTTATGTTTGCACTGATATTTAATACCAAGCTATGTTTCATCAAACGTTTAAATGTTATATAAACATTTTATTAAACATTATGCAACCAAAGTATATTTTGTAAATATGTATTTTATTTATTCGTCAACAAACACACTTTTTTAAATTTAAATCTCATTTTGAATATCAGAAAATGGTGTAGGTAAACTCGTCACTAAAACGCAAGATCTTATACCCAATGGCAATACAATAGCTGTAACACCTTACAACGTACAAGAATATGTTGAAAAATATGCCATGTATAAAATGGTTGGTTCGGTCGAGAAGGCGTTAGAGGTAATTTTAAACTTTTCATTAAAAAAAAGTTGCCCGATTTAAGCTTAATTAAATTTCATAAAGGAAACAATTAGTGTCTTAAACATAGTTTTATGTCTTTTAATCCTTAAGTGCGCCTTTGTTTTTCATTGTTATCGTTATTTTTTTGTGATGAAGTACGTTTATGAATAACTTATTAACTTTTACTTTATTTAAATAAGCAAAGACCGATATATTTCGACTTTTAAAAAAATAACTCTAGAATATGCAAAACGGTGTTTTTGACGTATTACCCAAAAATGTATTCGAAGGGCTTTCGGCTGAAGATTTGCGACTTTTGCTTAATGGTATAGGCGACATTAACGTGGACGTCCTTATGACTTACACTACTTTCAATGACGAATGCGGTATTATATCATAATTTTATTCTCCATCTTCTACTATTTTGTTTTACCTTATGTAGTACTGCCGCTTTTATTTCGTTTAACAAATTTATTATATATGGTTTTGTTATACAGATCTTTGTAAGTATAAAGCAGAATATCTAATTTTTGCAATCCTAATGTCCAAGCTTATGTTTTATTATTATGGGTAAAATATAGAATAATTTGTAAATTTAATACATTTTGAGGCTTTTTTTGGTAGGTTTTTGTATAAATATTGTATATACGAATTTTGTTGAGGCTATGGCTAGTGAAAAAAAAATAAACGCAATTGATTAACATTTTCTTTCAATAAAAATTTTGTTAGGCTTTTAAACGTGCAAATCACATATATTTCAATTTTTGATATTAGCCGTTATTTTTTTTTATATTCAATTTTCAAAGTTGTACTAGCCACAGCTTTATAAAAATATTAAACTTTTTTATAACGCGTTATTATTGAAATGAATTACATTATAGGTGCGAGCCAAGACAAGATAACGAACTTTAAGATGTGGTTTTGGAGGATATTAGATAACATGGATGTGTTTGAGAAAAAGGACCTACTTTATTTTTGGATGTCCATTTCGTCACTCCCGTCTAGTAAAGAAGGATTCCAACCAACGCCTTCTGTAACTATCAGACCTCCTGATGATAATCACTTGCCCACCGCTAATACCTGTATATCTCGTCTGTATATACCACTTTATTCGAGCCCAGCCATATTCCGGGCAAAACTACACCTTGCCATAAAAACTAAAACGTTTGGATTCGTTTAATAACTCTCATAACTCACTAACTTTATTAGGTTGATATCTAAATTAAATTTTCTTTTTTTCAGGCTAAGTTCTATCGCTAATGTTAATAAAAAAAATGTAATGCCCTTTTTTTTGTAAACTCGTTTACAGATTTGCCACAATGGTATATATTATAATGTTTGTTTATTTGTAAATCTATCTGCATATCACTTGAACATTTGATATAACAATTTTTATTAAGATAATGTTTTTGTAACTATAATTTTTACTCCTCAATAAAGTTTTTATAGCGTTACATATTGTGACAATAAATAATTTGCGCAAATTGCTTTATTTTACATTTTTATCAATTTTGAAATAATAATTCGACTTGAAATATTTAATTGTTGCATTAAAATATTCAGAATTTTTTTTTTATTTTTTGGTTAAATAATGTTGAATATCTGTGGTTGCTACTTTCAGCTCTTCCTTCAATGTGTCAACCTCACAGGCTAACATTAAGCTACATTTTTCCGCCATAGATATTTGTTGTTTTCCATTATACACATCCGAGAAATCTTTAATAAAATGTTAAAGGTCTTTTACGGGCATTTCTTAATTCATTCCTTTAAATAAATTTAACTGAAAAGGCAATGTAATCCAAATAAAATTTATATGGTTATTTTTGAAAAATTTTAGCATAACCTATAATTGATTTGTTTAAAAATCAAATGTAGTTGTTTTTTACGCCGTACTTGAGAAAAATAATGAAATGACTGAACACTTGTTTGCTTAATAATTGGTTCTTTTTAATAAATACTAAAAAATAGCTTGGATATTCTAAACAGAGCTTCAGATTTTTGAGCTCATGGTGGTAAGCTCCATCATTTGTATAAAAAAAATTACATTTCATTGCACTTGAGTGGTATTCTTTAATTTTTTGAAGTTAACATTTTTTTGAAATGAGTTTGAATTGAGTTTGAAAAACAAATTACACTAGCTATAAAATTAAATAATAAAGATGGCGAAAAATCGATTTTAGTAAATGAGGAGTGTGCCCGCCAGATAAAATCTGAAAAGCTCCTCGAGTATTGTAAACTCTGTTTTCTAATAAGTAAGCTCTAACATGTTTTTTATGAGTTGTTATAACATCAAACTATATACCTTTGGTTATAATTTCATGCGCATTAGGAGCATTATGACCCTCATTTGCTATATCCAAGTTGTTTAGAAAATCAATAATAGAGCTTGATTTCTCAATTTTGGACACCTCGTCAAAGCTTATGAGACTTGCCTCATTTCGAATATTGCCGTCCTTTACTTTAACTATACTTGACTCACTCATTAAGGAGTTAGATATTAGGGAAATAGAGTTATTTTCATTTGAGGAGGGCGGTGTTTCCGAGAATAATCCAGAGCAATCATGTTCATCATGAGGGAGTACTACCGCTTCACCTAACAACGACAGGGATTGAGGACTCACATCATCTATATGAGTTTTATGGCTCCTCATCCAGATTGGACTTACATTTGTTTTATTTGGTGATTTTCGACTAGTTTTGTTGGTAGTAGCGTTTTTAAATGCACCAGGTGTCCGATTAGGGGTTCTATTACCCTTTGACGTAGTAAGTAGACCCTTTTTATAAATGATTCGGGTTTTCCGCTTTTTAATTTGCTGCCTACGGTCCTGATATTCTGATTTGGTAAAATTTTGATCGCCTTCGTTGTGTCGAAAATTTCCGATTTTCTGTCCGTGGTAATTTGAATCATCATCTTCATCATGGAAAAATAGGTTTGGGGATACATCCTTATCGAGAAGGACAGTTAAACTCTCTTCCGCGACCTTGGTTTTGGCGGCGTTGGGCAAATTGTAACTAGTATTATATTGTTTCTTGTATAAACTTTCCTTTTTATCCAATTCTACGTTTAAATTAATTCCAAACCTCAATATTTTTTCTTCTGATTCATCAGTGAAACGACCCTTCTTTAAATCATTCGTCATTGTATTTTGGTAGGTCTCACCTTTGTAATTTTCACTTTGCTCATCTATTATTACATTGCTGCTATCGGGTTTGTTTCCAAATATATACGTTATTACAGAACCGCTGTCTTCTTCCGACTTGGCAGTCTTTGTTCCATCATGATGACCCAATAATTCTTTAGTATGACCTTAAACAAAGAAATAATGGTTTTTACCCTAAAAACTCTACAATTTGGCTTGGGCATTTAGATTTTTATCTCGATTCAAAAAAAATTTAAGTAATGAGTGTAAGTTTTATGTCGTGCTTTTGCATATTCTTCTTCTAAAATCAAAATTTTCAAATATTTTACATTTATTAATTACAAGCTTAGGCATATTTAATATTTTTTTCTTCTTAACGAACCCATAATACTAGAAAATTTTTACAATAAACCAATATGTCACATACCTTGAGCGTTTAGTATTGATGATCGCCTCCTAACCAATTGTGCCTTGCGTCGTTCACCTTCGAGTTTGGATTCGTCTTTCAGATTTTTTAAAATATCCTGGCACTTTCGTAACATAACATTCCAAGGAACATTGCTAGAATACATTGCTCGTAGTCGGCGTTTCGTGCTGGTCGCAAATAATTTTGAAACAAAAAATATTTAAGGGGTTGGTTTTTTAGCAAAAGTTTATATGTAACAGCGTCCATGAAGATCAAAAATACGATTTAAGATTGGGAAACGACTTTGTGTGGTACAAAAGCGAACTTTGCTTCGAACCGAGCTAAGAAAAAGCCACTTTTTAGGGCAAAACTTATACATTTGTCTTTAAAAATATGTAAAGGTAAAGGGGATAAGCTTCAAATGTGAAAAAATATCATAACCCAGATTTTGGCTTAAATATTGTTGCAAGCCCCTTATTTATAAACTACTTAAATAAATAAACGGTTTGCCCCCAAAATGGGCTTTTTCTCAGTTCTAGATTCAAACCTAATCCCCGCCACCCCAATTTTATTTCCTTCCAACTGATACATGACAAATAACTTCTGAACCCGGAGTTATTAATTTTAAGCTAAAAGGGTTTACCGATATTGTTGGTCAATCTCATCGCCACAATTGAAAATCAAATTGTTGCCATTCCATTGCTCAATGACACGGGACCATGATTTTAATTGGGATTCCAATGTGAACAGGGCCACCGAACGTTTTCTCGTTTCAGAAACCACCTTAAACGAGCCGTTCTTGATCTAAATTATATGAGAGTTATTTTAGATGTAGTTGGGTACGAAAAATTATAGATATTATTAAAGCTTAGTTTTTAATATTAAATCGCCGCTTAGGCATGAATTTTTTTTTTTGTTTTTTTATAAAGATGCTATATATTGATTGCACAAGTATGATAAAAAATTTAACTTTCAAAGGTATAGATAGTCTTACTACCATATGTTTTAATTTTTATCTTGTCCCCGTTATTTAGACAATTTTATTTGTCTCAAAAGTAGTGGAAAAGACAGACACAAAACTAAAATACATAAAAAAATTTAATAAATTAATTGGTTTAACTGTTTATTAAAACAATATTAGCCTTTTGAAATAAAAGAAAAATCAAACATTATAATATAAACAAAATTTACGTTGGACTCATGTTTATTCATCATCGCCGTAGAGAATATAATCATAACTTTATTTATCTTTATAACAACAATACATGGTCTCAATTTTTAAAAAATACGACGAACTTTTCATACAAAAAACGTGCGAAAAACTAGCGTTATTTGTTAAATTATATATTTTTAAGCTATTTTTTATGATTATAAATCTGAACAGCTAAATGACTTAAGTGTTGAATTATGAATTTGATAGTCTGAATTTAATATCGGTGCGTTTATTGGCTATGGCCTGTTATTGGGAAAAAATATCAAACTATAGGTTATCCTTTGTGCCAAAATTTTTTTTGTATAGTTTCAATTATAATAAATACAAAGAGATATTTACAATATTTTTTGGTTTGAATTGAGATCGCAAAATACGTTATGTCACTTTTTTCATTTTTTACAGTAAATGAATTAAATTAGGAATGTTCAGAAAAAGAAATTGGAAATGAGGACACATATATCATGATCTTTTATTTGGAACATAGTAAATATCTTACTAATATTACCAAATAATCCAGCACAATCAGGGCTTTATGGGTTCGCCTCCAGTTATCGGCACATATGTTAGGTACGATTTTACAAGGATCGCCAGATCCTGATAGACCGGGGAAAAACTTAAAATTTCGAGTAGTTTGTGTTGTGGGTTCTATATTTATAGTTTGAGAAAACAAGAGATCGGGTTTTGTAGCATCTTCAATCATTATCCGTTCCCAAAGAATTTCCATAATTTCCTCGAGGTAATCATCGTCATACGTATAGAGCACGAGGTCACTCATCTCAGCTGTGTTAGGGCCCCAAGGCTCATTGTTTGTCATTTCCCGCAGCTATGAGCGAATAAATTTGGAAGAAGAAAAAAATATATTTGAAAAAACCGATTTTTGGAAAAAAGAGAATATTTTTTTTCTAAATTAAAAAAATTTTAATGATTTTAAACCCCGGCGTTTTTTCCAGTCAAACAATTTTTTATAAAATTTATTAAATCAAATAAATTGGCATAGCCTTCGTTAGGCTTTAACTCTTTTGACACGATTAAAATCTGCACAAAATACAATATTTGCAAGGCTCATTCAAATTTTATAAAATTTTATCTAGAGTTTTGGTCGAAAAAGAAATATTTATATTTTTATAATTGTTTGGAAACTTTCTCAATTATGAAGGCAAAAAAGTTAGTATCAATTATAACATTCGTATAAAGAAAAATTTAAGCTATCGACGTTTTTCTCAATGATAATATTTTTACAATTATACTTATAATTTTTTGATCAAAAAATATTTTTATGTTTACAATTATATAGATTTTGTTTTTTTTTCAATAATTTTTAAAACAATTCCCTCAAGTTTGAATGTTACAATTAGGGAAAATAAAAATTTTAACACCCTAACACTAACCCTAACCCTAAACATCACGCCCTAAGGCTAACCTAACCTTTATAACCTAACATTAGCCTAACTATTAACCATTACGAATATTCAAGCTGCGGCCGGATATTGCGATTCCATTTTTCATTTATATAACATTATATAGTTTCAAAATTTATTCACATTTTATTTTTAATTTAAAAATCGAAAAAATGGCACATGTCATTTTTAACTTAGATTTTGATTAATAATTCCATAATAAACAACGATGGAAAAGAAGTTTTAGGTTTCGGGGTGATTTTTATTTGAAACTTTTTTTGAGATTTGTCATTACATTTAATGGTCCTAAAATTATGTTTACTAGCCTCTCTAAAACGTCTGTATCACCTTGATAGAAAACGGATAAGACTTTAGTAAGTTAGTAACCCTATACCATGTTCGCCAAGTTTCAACATTAATTTTAGTAAAAACAATGTATGATAAGTTTCTTTTAAGTATTTTATAATCATAACACTGGACAACAAAATTTGGACGACCCTAAGCATCATTTATGGCAACTATGATTTTTGGTCAAGTTTTTGTCGCTGATTACGAATATGAAATTAGAATTTTAGCCAATGCCTCAGATTTTTAATTATTCGGTGTCAAAGTTGAGATTTTTCAATTTTTGGGGTATTTTGGGCTTCTATATCATAAAACTTATGGCTAGTAACAAAAGTTTAAAAATATATTTAGATAACGGAAACATTCATTATTAACGTAAGGTGTTTAAATTTTTTTACAATATTTAATTTTTTTTTATTTTTTCATTTTCATAAAATCAGTGGTTTTTGTCATAAAATCCGTTTTTTGGTCCTAAATTACTTGAAAGTAAATTGCTAATAACTTTAGGTAAAAACCCGTAGATATGTTTTTTATAAGGAATCTGAATATACCATTAGATTTTTTGGAAAATTAATAGTTAAAGAAATTTTGTGAATTTTTTTCTGAATGGACGCGGTTAAAAAAATTAGAGGCATTGGGGCATAAACGAAGAATCCCGGCGCAGCCGGGATTCTTCGTTTTCTTCGTTTAATCAAAAATTTGGGGGTGCGAGCAGTCGATAATTTTAATCGACACTGAATAAGGAATTAAGGAAATGGCCGGAATGCACTTTTTAAGCAACGGTGGGGGCGGGGCAGGGAGGGGGAGCAGACGATAATATGACTTTGCGCCAATTATAAGCCGCGTAGCAGACCATAATTTGGCGGTGTTAATAACCAACCGCAGCTTTAATATATAGTTAGATTAATGTTAGGGTTAGGGTTAGGCTTAGGGCGTGATGTTTAGGGTTAGGGTTGATGTTAGGGTTAAATTAGGGTTGAGGTTAATGTTAGGGTTAAGTTATCAGGTTTAGGCGAAGCCTAAACCTGATCGTTAGGTTTAGGCGAAGCCTAAACCTGATCGAAACTTAACCCTAACATTAACCACAACCCTAATTTAACCCTAACATCAACCCTAACCCTAAACCTAGACTGTGCCCACATTAGCAATTGCCTTAACGAAGCTATAAAAACAATTACTTGTGATTCGAATTTGATCCTACAAGGTTCAGGCAAGGATAAGTAAGGGTATGACTTAATGTAAGATTAGTTTTTAGAGGGCGAATATTTCAAAAACTAAGAAATTTGGCACCTTTTGGAATAGAAATTCGTGATCAGCGTGTAAAATATGACCTAAAAACAGCTGTTTATAAAAATCGGTGATGCGTCAATATTCTTCGGTCGTGCCGGCATTGGAAAAAAAACTAAATCCAGGATCGTTATCGCAAGAAAATTCTCTACAAAACCCTCAAAAAATCATTGATGCTGTTTTTTTTGTTGTCCAGTGAATTGTTTTGTAATTTTATTCTAATATTAGTACAAATTCACACATAAATGAGTATATGAATATGTTATAATTTAAGATACTATATTTACCTTTATACCAATGTTAGAATAATCCATCAAATAATTTGCAACTCTATCAGTAAACCTTTTTAACTTCCACATTTTTTGTTAAACTAATTTATATGTACAAATTCTAGAACAATAACTTCTAAATTTTATTTAGCGAGATAACTAATCAAGGATTTTTTAAGGTGATTTTTATTTAGGGCACGTGCAAAGTGAGTTTTTATTTTTGTAAAATTTTCAAAATTTTGAAAAATTTTATTTTGTAATAAAACGCAAATTTTCAAAAAGTTGTCAAATTTAATATATGCACATAAAATGCTTTTTCTGAAATAAAAAATTTTTAAAAAATTTTTGAAAAAAAAATAAATTTTTAAAATTTTCAGAATTTTCAAAATTTTACGAAAATAAAAACTCACTTTGCACGTGCCCTTAGGTGCGCTTACTGGTAATTTCCAGGAGAATTTTTAGGCCCGATAATTGCGAAACTGGTGGCCCCGCCCTACCCCTCACTTTATTTTCTTAGTCCGGTACGGGCCTACGCATCAGCTGACACTTATCTTATAGTCTTCAAGGCCCGCTATAATCTTTTGTAATAAATTAATCGAAGCTTTAAAAAAATAATGTGGATGTTCTAAAATACTATCATTGAATTATAATATTTATTAATCATTGAATATTTATTTAATACAATTCTATACACGAAATTGCCTTTTGAATAAACGAAGTTAAAATTAAAACAATAAGAGAAAGCCAGCCTCAAAATTATAGATACAGGAGATGGATAGGCTAAATTATTAACCGGGCTAAACAGGAGTAAAATGTATTTTAAACATCATATTTAAAATTTAACATTTGTTTCTACTAAATGCCTTTGTCAATTACTTTCACCCAATATTTCTGAACTTATTAAATGTTATTAATTCATTAACTCCTTAAAAAACATAGTGTTATATAGAATTAAAAATAAATAAGAAATGAAAATTAAAAGATATTTCACTAACAAGTGATTACCTTCTTCTGTAGATTCATTATAACAGGTGGGCCAAAAATGTAAAATTAAAAGGCCTAAGCTGAAATTATCAAAGGCTGACCGGCTGATCTGGGCTTATAGAAGGAATGTTGGCGCCTTCAAGCAATATTGTCAGGCATCCTTGATAAAGAACTGCATAACAATGTATTAATCAACATAGAATTTAAATTTATTTTATTATGTGGTAAAATGGCAAATAGCCTTAAATAAGTAATTTTTTTGGCGCCCCAAATATGTGAAATGGCTCTTCTATATATTATAGGCTATTTTTTAAATGCGTCCCTGATGAGTAATTTGTAATCAGCTGACAAGACCTAAGGTATCCTGCCTTCAAGGGCAGTGATATTTCGGTCCTGCTCGCCCGACATAATTTTCTTGAGCCCGGCTCCCCCAACCCAGCAGTTCGGCCGGCAATGTGGTGTTCATTAGGTCCAGCACCATCCGACCCGGCCTGACACAAGCTAAAAATTTTTTGTTTTAAAACTATCAATAAAATACAGATTGTAGAATTGATACCCTTTATCGCTAATAGATATATCATTTTTAGTTCTTGTAAAAATAAAATAAGGAAATATGAAAATTAATAAAATTTTCGCGGCCCACTCTAAGTTTTAACCCTGCCTGGTCTGATTTTGAGGCCAGCCAGTATTGGGGTGGGCGAGTTTCGGGTCTTGACTTTGATCTCTATTACAAATTAGAGTTCAAAACAGGCCGATATTCCGGCCCAGCCAGCCCGACATTTTTTAACTTAACAGGCCTGGAATCTAACCAAAAGGCCCGACCCAGCTTAACTCATTATTTTAAACTATTTTACCACCCCTGTCCCCCCCCCCGCTCCCCTCGGGGGCTTAAAACCTTCAATCGTAAGGCTCTTACCTGGTATTTTTTTGAACCAAAACTTCTTGATTTAAAAATATAGTTGAGGTGATTTGTGGCCATTTCAATTATTTGGCATGCTCAAATATGAAAACACTCCTGAAATCCTTTAAAAAATCGTTAAGACACTTGATTTTTAATAAAAAAGTTGGTCACCTGATTAGCAGCACTTTAGGACGAAGTCTTATAAAAAAAATATGAAATCATTGTTTACTTAGCAATTATTTTTATTCGGCATTCTTATTTATTTTTACCTATGGTCCAATAAAACCCCAAGGTTTATCATTGCCTGCGTGGGTTCATAAATGCCCCACCTTCCAAAATTAAATTTTTTATAAAAAATTTATTTAAACCAGTGGTCAAATAATTTTGACATATTGTAGTTATTATATACTAGATCTTGGCCCTGATATTTAAATTTAGCATCAATGACTTACCATCTCTAAATTAAAGCTGTTTGACCTATGAAGGTCATCCGGTCCCCCTATGAAAATTTCTTTTTCAATATATTTTTTTTTTAATTTTTTTTTTGTTTTTTAACATTTTTTTAAAAAATTTAAATGTTTGGCTTAGAAAGTTTGATTTTAAAAAAGGGTAACCGATTCAAAAATCCTAAAAATTGTAGGTCTGGTTTCTAAAATTAGCTAATGACTCTTAATCTGTTGATCTGTGTAATAGATTAGGTGTATTTACTAAACTATTTAAATAACCATTTTAAATTAGGAGAATCGTAAAATTAAAATTCTTTTGCAACGCCAGCCAATACTTTACATTATTGCTTTTATTTTGACTTGTTAATTTTTCAATTTTTTTAAATTGCTTAATTTTTTGCCACTTTAATACACTCGGCATTTTCTTTGCCCCTCACCCCGCCCCCAGCAACCATCTTCACAGCTAAGAATATGAAACAAAATATCTTTGCACGACCAAATCAAAATCTAAAGCTAGCCTCGAAAATAGGGTTGTCACCGCTTTCTAATTGTTTAGGTCTGGATGTCAATTTTATGCATCAGACCAAGAATATTGCGGAAAAAAAAATGTATATTAGTTAATTTAACGGGCCGCTGTTTTTAAATCCAACTCCATCTCGTCGGTAGCGTAAATTATTATAACTAGCCCACCTCGGTCTAGATAGCCTGCCCGTCAGGGTTTCTATATTAAAAAAGTTTCGATAGAGAAAAATCTGAATTTATCTTAGGGCACGTGCAAAGTAATCTTTTATTTTCGTAAAATTTTGAAAATTCTGAAAATTTTAAAGATTTTGTTTTTTTAAAAAATTTTTTGAAAATGTTTTATCCCAGAAAAAGCATTGCATATATACCAAATTTAACAACTTTTTAAAATTTTGCGTTTTATTACAAAAAAAAATTTTCCAAAATTTTGAAAAATTCACGAAAATAAAAACTTACTTTGCACGTGCCCTTAAATAAAATCAAAGACCTTTTTTATATTTTGTCACAGCCAGCTTCTCCCACATAAATTAGTCAACTTATTATGGTTCGACAACATGAAATTCAACACCTTTTGCGAAGATCTGATATATAGAGTCAGTACTGATCTCTTTTTTACGAGTAAATATAGAATATCGCCATTTTTTTAATCTTAGCAGCTTTTCACTATTTCGAGTGTTCTCGCAACCTAAAAATTAGGTTACACAGAAATTGTTAATAATTTTTTTAGAATATGAACTTTTTACGACAGTCAGCTAATATCTAGCATTATTTCCCTCCAGTTGAGAATCTAGATTTGGTCATTTAAAACAACAAATCTTTATTAACATTGAAATTTATATATTTTCTATTGGTAAATGGCCGTGTCGGTTAACAAAATATTGAATTTGATATAAATATTTATTATATTATCTATATATATATTAGAATATATTTTCATTTAAGCTTTTATATGTTTAGTCAAGGACATTTATTGACCGCAGGACTAAATATATTTAATAGACAATGAAATCTAAAATAGTTATAGTAAAGGCCGTTGGCCATCAATTATCAACAAGGTCAATTAAGGTTTATCAAAAAGGTCAGATCAATTACCAACATGGACAATTAAGGTTTATCAAAAAGGTCAATTAGATCAATTGCCAACATGGTGGCCAAGGAGTTGAACTCGCGACCTTGTGTAGGCAGGCTCGTTCTTCTCTTTGCTCACCTGTCAGTGAGGCCTGTTTAAAACTCCCCCCTATTATATGGCATATATGTACATTTTATGGCCACAAACAAAATCTTTAAATCAATACCCCACCCATAATTATTCTCCTTATAACAATTAATACAATCATGCATTGTCTTAATATCAAGGCATGCTTTATTCAAAATTATGATTCGGGTGCGTAATGCCGCCCATAATTGAATGCTGTGATCACTAATCGAAGTTGATTTGTTGGCTTCGATATCGTCCCTTCTCGAGTCTATGCCCAAGTACCACGGGGCACTATCGTATACATGCTCGTCGCCGATGACCAAGTCTCTCAAGTGATTATTCATCTTCCTCATGGATTGTTGCCCCATTTCGTTTTCATACACGTCGTAAAGTTTAGAGTACTGATTAAAGTCCTCGTTCGTTTGAAGGGTGTCCATGTACTGTTGGGATTCACCTGTTCGTCATTGCTAACATCATGTTCAGGTTGTTGTTCCTCTTCTTCGTTCAGATTGAAGAGACTATTATCATCATGATCAGTATCGATTGTATGCCCTTCGCCCCCAATATCGTCAAGATTGTTTACCTGGATACAAGGTTCGTATAGGTTATCGTCATCATAATTGTAAGGCTGATCAACGGTAGTACCCAAGTCACCCTCATTATTGTAATCTTCCATAATATGAGTGTCCCGTAATCCATTATTAACAATTTCAATCGGCTGAATTTCATTATTATTATTATCATTATTATCATCATCATTATTATTATTATTACTAAATGACTCATCCCCTTCATCAAGATAACGCATTTTCATGCCCCTTACTTCCATATAAATTCTATTTGAATAGACTGGTATAGGGTCGCCGAAAATGCTACATTGAACATTATGATTGCTGAGTTCTTGACGATTTTTATCAAAATCGTTATCATATATTTGTTCATCAGCGAGGTTATCATAATAATCATACCTCTGTGAATTCCATTGATCCACAGCAAAGTCATCCGAATATAATTGATTATCATTCTCAAAATTATAATAAGGTTCCTCGAATATTTCATAATTATTATTATCATAAAACATATTTATCTCGCCACTCGGGACTGAGATTTAATTAATCCAGGTTCTCATCCTGGTCACGGCACCATATTGGTAAATGGCCGTGTCGGTTAACAAAATATTGAATTTAATATAAATATTTATTATATTATCTATATATATATATATATTAGAATATATTTTCATTTGAGCTTTTATATGTTTAGTCAAGGACATTTATTGACCGCCGGACTAAATATATTTAATAGACAATGAACTAAAATAGTTATAGTAAAGGCCGTTGGCCATCAATTATCAACAAGGTCAATTAAGGTTTATCAAAAAGGTCAGATCAATTACCAACATGGACAATTAAGGTTTATCAAAATGGTCAATTAGATCAATTACCAACATTTTCCACAGGACCTGCCAAGTCTTACACAAAAAGCTACAAAGGTTTAAAGATATACGTATAATCATTTATTTAAATCAAAAATATTACACAAATTCTTTAAAATGGCCACTATTGTAGAACCTGTCAAGATTTTATAATTGGATATATTATCAGAATCGGTTTAGTTAACATCAATCATTAAAATTTACATTTATTATAAAACAAACATTTAATTAAGTTTAAAAACATATTATCGAGCTAGGGCATTTATGAAATATAGACAATATTTTTTATTATGTTTTTTATCATTTTTATAGGCATATTGGACGTCCCCTTCCTTTTCCGTAAGTCAATAACGCTTTGATCTAATATAAAAAAGTAAATGGCATTATGGGCAAATAGAAAAAATTCTCAAAATTGATTTTGGGCATGGCCGCGATTTTCAGGTGTCAGAATTTTAATATCAGTGCTCAAGTATTTTTCCATCTAGTTTAGCCCAAAATTTATAAATGTAAAGTGGTTATCTTTAATTTTAACCAATACATTTGACACCACTTGAACTTAACAATCGAAAGTTTGATTAAACAGGCGTCATTGTTGGTTTTATCGCAACATTTACATATATGTCAAAATTTTTTCAACATAATTTCTGTAAATTGTAAAATTTTTAGTACTAAATTATCACCTATATTCTCGAAAAATTTCCAAGTAATAAGAACTTATATTCTAAAGTACGAAAGAATGTTACGAATAGCTAAACTTATGAGGTTCTAAAAAGGATCTGCAAATATGGGCACGTGCAAAGTGAGTTTTTATTTTTGTGAAATTTTCAAAATTTTGAAAAAAAAAAATTTGTAATAAAACGCAAATTTTAAAAATTGCCAAATCTAATATATGCACATAAAATGCTTTTTCTGAGATGAAAAATTTTTGAAAAAAAAAAAAATTTCAAAATTTTACGAAAATAAAAACTCATTTTGCACGTGCCCTATGGTAAAATTTTTTTGAAAGAAATGTTGACTTAATTTAAAGGGTGGCGGGGAAGTTTAGGGTGAAGGAAAATATAAAACTGAGCAAGTGGTAATAACATCAAATAAGTACGAAAAAAATTTGGTTTGTTAACCAATCAAATATAACTTATTATGATTATCAACCGAACCCTAAACTAGATTAATGTTACCGTTATGCTTAAGCTAACCTTACCCTAAGCAAACCTATGCAAAACCTTAACAAACCTAATTTTATTCTAACCGTAATTTTACCTCAATTGAACATTACACTGACTCTAATCTAACTTTGACTTAACCCTAAACTATCTTACAATCTTGAGATATTTTCTAATTAAGTATTTATTTCTATGACTCTATTTTAGGATATTCAAAATTATTTTGGAAGAGGGGAAGCTCACCTGCCAGAGCCTTAGAAAAAACTGGTATGTCTAAAGTTACATAATTATAGATATTTTTAAATAAATCTTATAAATTTTATTTTAAAATGGTTCTTTCGAGCAATTTGATGGGGAATCATTCAAACGAAGCATGGCGTTTTTTCTATCGCTTCCAGAGAAAGTAGCTTTCACAAGAATTCAAGCAAAGATTTTAACTCGAGTATTTACTTCTATGACTCTAATTTTAGGACATTCAAGATATTTTGTAAAAGAGGAAGCTCACCTGCCAAAGCCTTAGAAAAAACGAGTATATGAAAAGTTACATAATAATAGATATTTTTTTAAATCTTATAAAATTTTAACATATAGTGGTTCCTTCGAGCAATTTGGGAAAATCAATCGAACGAAAAATGACGTTTTTCTATTGCAACCAGAGGGAGTAGCTTCCACAAAAAATAAAGTAAAAATCTCAACACAAGTATTTATTTCTATTTTTCATAAATTGTATTTTTTTATTTAATAGTGGTTCCTTCGAGCGATTCGATGGGAAATCTTTCGAACAAAGAATGGCTTTTTTTCTATCGCTATCAGAGGGAATAGCTTCCACAAGAATTCAAGCAAAGATTTCAACTTTACCATTTTTATGACTCTACTATAAAACACTCAAGATTTACATAATTATAAATATTTTTTCATACATTTTATTTTTATTTATAGTGGTTCCTTCATAAGAGATGGGGAATAGAACACTTTAAATTTATTTCTTAGGTTTTGATTTTTTTTTTGCAAATTCAACAAAAAAATGTATATAAGAATAAAATATACCAAAAAAGTGGCCAGTTTTAATATTCCTTGGCAGCTCTTTCAAAGGGGAAAGCCAAAAAAATATTGCTAAGACTTTATTATTATTTTTATATATTTTTTTAATAACCCAAGAGCTAATTTTTGTCTAATAATATTAAAAGGTAACACATTTTTATGGTAAGTATAGAATAACATCTTTTATGTGATTCAAATGCAAGGCAAATCAATTTCTTAGTTTATCTTGAATATTTAATGACTTTATATATAAACACTGATAAAACTTATAGCAATTAATGACCTAAAATTGCATATATAAACTTAGAACATAATAATCTGAAGTTATAATTATATATATTTTTCAAAAATATTGGTTATACAATAAAAATAAGTCAATAATTTGTGCTTAATTTAATTTCTTGACATTTATCACTTTGTGTTGTTTTAATTTTCTAAGCAGCAAAAAAGCATGCCAAAGCCAATTTACCTAATATTTAATATAAAATATTATACAACTATAAGAGAAGCATTTAAGAGTAGTGGAGTTGAAAACACAATTGAAATAAATACTCCATTACTATCAAAATACTGTTCATGACTAAATTCCCTAATTTTATTTTAGAATTAGAATGTACTTCCAATATTTAGCTCCGTATTCATTAATATTTTCTGAAAAATATATTAAGCTCACTAAAAATAATTAAGGGAAGACTTACAAAAACATAAAAACAGAAATGATTGAAGATTGGTATTATATCTTGACAAAATAGTTATAATTAGGCAAAAAATGTGAAAAATTAATAAAGCCTGAAGCCAGCGCTCAGACCAATCAATCTTTTAACTATTGTATATTATTCAATAATAAACAGATTTTAAAAACGAGTAAACTCCATCCACCTCGTTTAATTTCAAACGTTTCATGTGTTGAAATTATTATGCATTAACCAAACCATCGGCTGTGGCTTATTATTTTTGCAAAAATAATTTTTTATACTTATAGCTATTTAATGCATTTAAAATACATATTTTAAAATGTAAAAAGGTGCGTTCTTAAATATAAGTTAGGCTATAGTGATACATATGGCTCCTCCCAAAAACAAGAATTTTCATTTTTGTCAAATAAAAAATAAAATCAGCTTGTAAAACAAACTAACAAGTCAAATCGAAAAAAACACCAGGAAAAATATTAATTAACCATTTTGTTTTAGGTCACGTGCAAAGTGGGTTTTTATTTTCCTAAAAATTTGAAAAAATTTTATTAAAACGCTGATTTTTAAAAAGTTGCCAAATTTAGTTTAGGCACTTAAGGGCGCGTTCAGACTCATTTTATTTTTTTTTTAAAAATATATAATTTTTACCTTTTGACATTGATGCTTTTTTACAAAAAGTCGCCATTTTTTGATATTAGCATATCAATAGTTTTTCAGATAAAGAAGTTTTTAGAAAGATTTGAAAAAAAAAATTAAATTTAAAAAAATTCAAAATTTTTAAAATTTTTTTAAAAAAATGAAAAGAGTCTGAACGCGCCCCTAAAATGTTTTTCTGAAGTAAAAAAATTATTAAAAAATTAGAATTTTTAAAATTGTACGATAAAAACTCACTTTGCACGTGCCCAATTTATTTTTTATTAATTATAATTATTATAGTTATTAATATAAATAATAGTTAATTTGATTTATTAATGTAAAATAATTTTTAATATTTTAATTTCATAATAATGACACAGTGAATAGAATCAAAGAACAAAAGATGGGGCAGTATTGGTAATAAAGTCGTTTAAAAGGTCATATAAGGGCACGTGCAAAGTGAGTTTTTATTTTTGTGAAAATTTCAATATTTTGAGAAATTTTATTTTGAAATAAAACGCAAATTTTTTAAAAGTTGCCAAATTTAGTTTATGCACATAACATGCTTTTTCTGAAATTAAAAATTTGTTAAAAAATTTTGAAAAAAATAAATTTTGAAAAATTTTAGAATTTTCAAATCTTTACGAAAATAAAAACTCACTTTGCACGTGCCCTAATACAAGTTTACACCGAATAGATTAGCCAAAAGAATTTAATTTTCCATATTTTTTATAATAACTGGATATCTACAAAATAAAATTGGATATTAAAAAAATAGGCTAAAATTAGTTTAGTTGAAAAAAGTTTTTTTATACCCTTAATATTTAACCCGCTGTTAACAATCTGGAGCACATCTTTATAATTTATATTACACAGTTCAAATCTCAATATCAGCAAAAATATTAAAACTTAAAAGCAATCCCCATGATGGCCTTATCTCATATATATATTCCGTTTTTCGTAGTTTCTTCCGCCTACGGCTCCTTAAATCCGTCTGTATCAAAAATGGCCTTTTTTGAACAATTAAATTTTGCCACCTTAAACTAAAAATAAAAAATTCAGGAATCTTTTTTCTTATAAAAATTCTTTGTAAATCATCTCCAATAATGAGAAATAATTATTAATATATCAAGCTCTTACATCAGCAATTAGATAATACTGAGTATTCTACGTTCAAACTTAAATACGACACGATATATAATTGGTATTTAGAAAACGTGCAAAGTGAGTTTTTATTTTCGTAAAATTTTAAAAATTTAAAATATTTTATTTTTTTCAAAATTTTTTTAAAAAATTTTCATTTCAGAAACAACATTTTAGGTGCATAAACTAAGTTTGGCAACTTTTTAAAAATTTGCGTTTTATTACAAAATAAATATTTTCAAAATTTTGAAAATTTCGCAAAAATAAAATTCACTTTGCACGTGCCCTTAATAAAAATAATATTTGAAGTTGGAATTAAACAGTTTAGCTTGTGTGAATATTCAAAAATAATATTCAGTTTATTTTTGTTTTTTATGTTTATTTGACATTTTTTTTATAATTTTCAATATTTATAGCTAAGGCTGCGGCTAGTGGCAAAAAAAGTTTTAATGAAAAAAAATCCCACGCATTTGAAAAACATTGAGGCGGCTAGTTTCAAAAAAAAATTTAATTAAAAATTTTAAAAACTATTTTGTTAGGCATATCCCAAAACGACCAAAAAAACCTAAATTCTCATTTTTTGATATTAGCCGCTAAAATTTTTAATTTTAAAAATATTTTTTTACAATTTGAAAGAAGTATTAGCCGCAGCTTAATATACTAAGTTTGATTAAAAAAATGGTAAACGGATTTGAAATTCTAAGATGGCAGGTTTAATCCCTGTAATTAGCTCTTAACTCTCAAAAATTTGTTGACCTGTGTTATTGGTTATTTTTGTGAATTTTTTTAAATTATATAATTCTAGGAATTGAAATTCGGTCTAGATCTAATAACAAATGTTCAGAAATTATAATTTTTATTGGTTGTATAGACTCCAAAAGGACATTTTTAATGGTGAAAACCATGATATTGCCTCAATGTAAAAATAAAATGATAAATTTGCAACTTTATTTTTTCGGTACTTTTTTAAAATAGTTTTAAATATTTATATATAAAATGTTGTATTGTATAAAAATTTTGTAATTTTTTTTTATCTATATAAGGGCACGTGCAAAGTGAGTTTTTATTTTCGTAAAATTTTCAAAATTTTGAAAAATTTTATTTTGAAAAAAACACAAATTTTAAAAAAGTTGCAGTAATTTACTTTAAAGTCTTTGCCTGCCTTATGGGTTTTTTAACATTTTGTGTTTTTCCTAATCAAACTTCGTAAGCCAGCTATAAACATTGAACATTGATGAAACGATTTAAAAGCAAAAAATTGTTAAATTTTAACTTTATAATATTTGTATTTCAAGCAAAAATAGCATGTCAATTTTGTGTATTAAGAGCTTGATAACTTAAAAACTATATTTCTCATGATTTGAGATATAACATAGAAGTTACAGACAGATCTGGGGAAAAAATGATTTTTTTTACAACTTTTTGAGTTTTTTTTTCAAAATGCACGCGAGTTTGTGGGCATGGCAAAGGAAAAACCCCTTTTCCTGTTTAAAAAAAAAGAGGCATTTTAATAAAAGCCCCTTTTTCGAAAGAAACTCCTAAGAGCTTTTAGAAAAAAACTCACCCGACATTTTTTACCAATGAATTTAAGCTTTGTTATTTGCTTTCATTTCACAAGTCAACAAATATCAATGTCAGGAACGTGAATTCTATAAAAACATAAAAGAATGCATCCCCATGATGGCCTAATCTCATACATATTTTCGTTTTTCTTCGTTTCTTCCGTCTTTGGCTCCTTAGATCCGTCTATACGAAAAATGGCCTTTGTTGACCAAATTGACAGATCTAAATATACCCTAAAAAGAAAAAATTTAAAAATCTTTTTTGCATATAAAAATCCCTTGTAACTTATATTTATAATCACAAATAATGAGAAATAAATTTTATTAATATCAAGCTTTTACATCGGCATTTAGATAATACAAAATATTTCGCGTCCAAACTTAAATACGACAAGATATATTATCGGTTTTTGATGAAAATATTATTTAAAGTTTGAATTTACCAGTTTAACTATTGTGAATATGCAAAAATAAATTTTAATTTTATTTTTGTTTTTGAAACTTTTTTGTTTTGTTTGACCTTTTTTTCTAAAATTTTCAATGTTTATACCTGACTAACTAAGTTTGATTAGGAAAAACGGTAAACGGATTTGATATTCCCTAAGATGGCAGGTTTGATCTCTGTAGTTGACTCATAACTCTCAAAAAATTGTTGACCTGTGTTATGCGCTGTACTATAGATTTATTCTAAGGTTTAGGTTTTTAAATTTGCACCATTTACTGTTTTGATTGAATAGATGTTATTGGTTTTAAAAACATATTTTGCACAAATATTTAAAATGATTTCCTAGGTCGGGTAAAAGTTACATAAATTCTACGATATCTAATGTTTAAACTACAAAACTTTTTTACTTACAAATTGAATACTGACACCAAAAACTTTTACGAATTCTGAGGCCCCATCAATTTTAACGTAAAATTTTATTAATCATATTAAAACAAAAAATTAACCTAATCGGTCTGGTACATAAACTATTTTAGACAAAATTAAATAAATTTCGAATTGTTAATTATAGGGTTGGAAAATATAATTTTTCATAACTTCTTAAAAAATTACCGGACAAGGCTGAAGGAACTAGAAATCAAGTCGAGACCCAAAAGCCCACCTGGCCCGGTGACAGCTTGCCCAAAACAAGCCGAGCCCAGCCTCGCCGAATAAACGGGTCGGTAAATTTTCCTTTTGCCCTTTTTTAACTATTTTTAACATGGAAAATTGATATACTCTGTATTTTAACGATAAATTTGCAAAAAAAATTATCTACAATATTAAATATCCGGGTCGTATTTTTATATTTGGGGCCGGGCGTAAATAAAAAACCAGCTCAAGTTAAAAAATATGTTGGATGGTCTAAGTCGTAATATCAAGGCCCGTTTTAAACTCTAGAAGGAGCCTGCTAAAATTTAACTGGCAGCATTAATTAGAGCCCTGGGCCAAAGGTCGAGCTTTGCCAATATAATCCTTCAAAGCCTTGTCTTCTCAGTCCTGTAAACTAATTTAAATACAGCCCGTCCAATTTTTTTAAATATGATCGGCTGTCAACTATGTAAGAATTATGAAAGGTTAAGTTAAAAGATTTTTCTATATATATTATTTGAATACTATGCTTACGAATAAGAATTTAATATGTCCTTTATTGCGATCGAATAAATTTTCCTAAAGTTTTAGAATTTTAAGATTATATTAAAATTATATAAAAATGAGCTTTTCTGGGCGTTTTTTTAGAGCCAATTTCGAGTTTTATATACCCCTTTTCGTGAAAGCTTTTTTTGAATAACTCTCTTTCTTTCCCCAAGTTTTAAGGGGGAGGGGGGGGGGGGGGGGGAATGAGCCAAAGTTTTATGGCTCACTGTTTTCCCAGCACTGGTTACAGTAATTTCAATATAAAATTACTTATAATTATTATTTTTCTTTTTGCCGGTTATGTAGCAATTTAGCCTGGTTTTCAGCAAACTTCGAAAACAAAAAAAAATTTGAAATAAGGCCATCATATAGATTATTAAGATAAAGTGTCATAATTTTCGGTAAACTCATTGATTTTGTCGACCTGTGTTATTAGATTTCTAAATAAATATTACATTCTGAAGCATGTATATATTTTTGCCAATATTTATAAAGTGAACCCTAATAAAATTTGAACATTAAAAAAAATTCTGTGGCGTTGAGACGTTGATTTTAAATTTACCAAAATAACCATATTTTGTATGATCCTTTTTTTTGTAAAGAAACAAAAAACAGGTAGCAGCCTATGATGGTTTAAAATATAATATATGGGTCAAATTCAAAAACAAAGGTAGTTAAAAAACGAGTTTTAACATTAATAAACAAAAATAGCCTTGTCATAAGCTAGAAAAAACAAAAAACGTCGACAAAAACCACCAAAAACTCCAATTTTTGTTTTGGATGCCGATCCCTAGTGAAAAATATTGGTAACATAAAACTAACTATTTAATTAGATATATAGCGGCGCGTTAAGACCATATAAAATTTAAAATATTTTTTAAAAATTTTTAAAAAAATATTGGTTCAATGTCAAATTTTTTTTGAAGAGTTGGGATATTTCTAAGAGTCATGTTGAAATGATTATCAGCTGTTCCGAGACGTAGCCAGGATTTTAAAAAAAAGACCAAAAATTTTGCTGCCTTCGGCGGCAAGAGCAGGCAATTTTTAGAAGCCTTAGGCGCCAAAAAAATGAGCTTGGCTTATATATGACAAAAGCCTGTTAAAATTATTTTTTAAAAATTTGTTTTTTGAATTTTATACCATTTTGCATTGATTATTTATTTTAGTTATTTATTTGTTTGGTTTTTTAAATATAAACAAATTTTTGAGAGAGATTAAACCTGCTATATTAGGGATTTCAAATCTCCGTTTACCGTTTTTTTATCAACTTATTAAGTCAGCTAAAAACACAAAAAATTTTAGTAAATGTCAAAAAAAAAGAAACAAAAAAATGTTAAAAAAATTATTAATGTATTAAACAGTTAAACTGTTACTTTCAAACCTTAATAATAATATTTTTAAAACCGATAATAAAGTGAGTCATATTTAGGTTGAGGTAGCAAATATATTGTATTATCTAATGTTGATGTAAGAGCTTGATGTAAAATTTTTTTCTCATTATTCGAGATAATAAAAATAAGTTAAAAAATTCTTGTATTTTTTCTTTTAGGGTATTCTCGAGGTCGCAAAATCAGTAATGGTCAAAAAAGGCCATTTCTCAATATAGACAGATCTAAAGACGGAGGGAAAAATGCGAAAAGCTGAAAATATATATGAGATAAGGCCATCAGGATGTATTTATATTTTCATAAACTTTTCTATATTGATATATGTCGACCTGTGTAATTTAGGCAAAATCAACAACAGAATGGGCGTTGATTAAAATAAAGGTAATAAATAGGATTAAGCAGCGAGTGCTAGTGTGGGGTGTGAGCTAAAACCGGGCCGTGATATTCCGGCTCGGCCTGACCAAATTGGTTTTTATACCCCCGGCCCAAATTTACCACGATCCAGAAATTTTATTGCCAGCATAAAATTTTTCGCTACAACCCGTGAGTAGTACTGTTGGTTATGAACCTTGGCACATCAAAGACTAAATTTCTTAAAAAAAAGTAATTCAAATTTGGTCTAAGTTTATTCCAAAAATTGTTTAGAATTTAAACATTCTAATGGGGTTTTGGACCCCACGTGGTCAATTTCAATATTATGACATAGCCTTGTAAATTAAAATTAGACAAATTGGAATCTCATTTTTTAGATTCATTAATAAGTGTATAGAAGGTTCGTTTTGTATATAATGGTAAAGATAAATTTTTTTTTACTATAGATAGTTTGATTTTAAGTTAAGCAATAGCCAAAAATAACTTCTTATATTACATCTTTTTATGAATCTTTTTAAAAATGTTCTACTAGACCTACATATTATTTTTATAATATGGATATATTAAGCATATTGAGAAGAATAATTTAATAATCACAAAAATAAAAAAATCTCATTTAAATTTTTATTAAATAATATATAATATTCATTAATATTTTTTATTAAGAATGATAGTATAGGTATGCTATTTATAACAAAAAATACAAAGCCTTTACCTTAAATACTTTTAAAGTTCCAACCTGTATCATTCGTGTTACAAATTTATCACCCTATCCCTTACGAGTTAAAAGTCGAAGCTATTTCCATATTAGACCCAACTGAGGCTTGGCCCACTAAAACCTACTGTTCTGCTCGGTCCATTAATTTGCTGGCCCGATCCAGTTTTAGAATTACAAGCAGAATTGGACTAAGAAATAAATTTTGTGCAATAAAATTAAGTTGGCTTAATTAATGCTATTTTAAATGCATGCGCACATTTTTCTAAATTGAAATGCCCAACCATTTTTATGAACTGAGTGGCTGACCTGGCAAAGCCAAACTACCTTTGGGATTAGGGGTTGCGCAAGGCAATTTTAATTATTAGTAAAACTGAAAAGCCTGACGGAAAAGGGGAGGGGGGCTCCACTGGCTACGGCTTTGTATAAATAGTCAAGATTTCTAAATATACTTAGAGTAACTGCTCTGAAAGTAGATAATATTTTAAAACTAAACTAAATTTTTAGAATTTTTTGTAAAAACGATGAACTCTGAAAGCGCCCTAAAGATGTGCTGGGGTATGTAATCCCTGGTTACAAAAATCAGCAAAAACAAACCGCATCATAACAGAGATTCAGCCAAATAATATTTTATTATTTCCAATCCCATTTGTATGCCTACACTGTATTGGGTTCGCAATAAATTCATTTGGTAATATAAAATTCTGGTAAGCTAAACTTTGCTAGGTGTAATTAACCCGACAGGTACCAACGTAACCTACAGGTTAGGCCTACTTTGAAAGCCTATATCTCAAAAAGTATTCAACCAAAACTAAATTTTTAAACTTTATTTTAAAGCCCTCATTTAGCTAAACATGTGATTTAGCTCTTTCCTTTTCCTCTTTATTCATTCTTTATTTATCACATTCTAAAAATCCGAAAAATTTCACCTTAAATATCATTCTTTATATTCAAAATTTATGGATATTTACAAGTATATTTAATTTTATTAATTAGCATATTTAAAAACTACACATTTTAAAGATTAAATTTGTTAAATTATTTTTTTCCAAAAATAATTATTTATATTTTTTATTTACATTTGAGTATGAGTACAACCTACAGGTTACATTGGTCTGGAAGGACCTATTCATTGTAATTTGTATTTAAAAAATTGACTTATTTTAAAATTTTTTGCCTAGATCCGGAACTTTTAACCGGTTATCTTTAAGATTTATGATTTTTGGTCTATTAATGATATTACTGAAGAACTTGATGCCCAACCTAATCGAGATATTGATAAAATTATTATTCTTCCACCATCCAATGAAGTCGATACGGATATGGAAAGTGGAGATGAAGAAACAATCGTCGATCTTCAACACCTTCCACGTTCTATGTTAAATTTTTCAGTCGAAATCGAAAAAACAGGATCATGCGATGATTTTCATATTGAGATAAATAATTAGAGATGGTATGATGACGAAAAAATATTTAAATCACATGGCTGTGGTGATTTAAACGAAAGGATTGTTGACAACCCAATTGTCCTAGAACAACCCGAGGATTACTTTAAACAATTTTTCACAAACGATGTTTTTTCTTTAATCGTAAATATGAGTAATTTATACGCCAAGCAACATAATCACGACCTGAATTTCACAATCCCAGAATGCAAAATATATATTGCGACCCTTATTTTGACGGGATATTTAAACCCAATAAATATAAAAATGTTTTGGGAACTATAAGCCGATGCTTTTAACAGAATGGTTTCAAATGGCATACGACGAAATAGATTTCAAGAAATTACCCGATTTCTACATTTAGCCGATAATTATAACTTAAATAATATGGACAAGTTTTCCAAAATTAGACCTTATTTCGAAGTGATCAATGATAAAATGATTCAAAATTTTAAATATAATAACTCGTCCCACATTTCTATGGACGAATCATTGGTTCCGTATTATGGACATCACACAGCCAAACAATTTATAAAGGGCAAACCTATTAGATTTGGTTATAAAATGTGGTGTGCGGCCACTGCAAGTTTATACCTGAACCTTCAAACCATATCAAGGTTCAACAAAGCAAATGAACAGCCACAAGGAATTAGGCTTGGGAGGTTCTGTTATTATAGACTTAGTTGAAAAATTACCTGAAGAATATATATAATACCTATTTTGACAATTACTTTACTAGTCCTAAATTGTTACAATTTTTATCCGATATGAATGTTGGAGGTACAGGTACAATACGTACTAACCAATTGAAAGCTCCATTAACAGATTTAAAACTAATGAAAAAGAAACCTAGAGGATTCATTTCGAAAAAAATACCTCAAATATGATGGCGGTCCGTTGGAACGATAACAGCATCGTTACAATATTGTCCAACTCTCATGGTGTAAACCCAATTACCAACATATATATGCCCAGGTCGATAAATCAAGGAAAAAAATTCGAGTTCCTTGCCCTAACCTCATTCAAATGTACAACAAATCTATGGGAGGCATTGATACATTTGATCAAAATGTAAATGCGACAAGGATATCATTACGCGGAAGAAAATGGTATTTTCCGTTATTCGCTTTTGGCATTGATGCAGCATGCCAAAATTCTTGGCAAATATATACAAAAAACAAAGAAAAATAACTTTTTGCAACTTTAAAAGAAATATAGTCCAAAATTATTTTAGAAAATACGGAATACCTCCAAAAAGAGGTATAAACCCCATAATTGGGCGAAAATTAATAGCCCGGTTGTTCACACTAGTGAAGAATGCACTCAAAGAAGATATGTCGTATGCGGCAAAGCGACTAGAAAACTGTGTGCCTACTGCCAAGTGGCCCTACATTTTCATTGTTGGTCCAATTTTCATAATATATGATTAATATTTTTTACGAATTATATACAATAAAATTTAAAAGCATATATGATTTCTATTCACTCAATGTAACCTCTAGGTGACCCCCCATTATTTCCGGAAGTTGTAAATTTTTTTTGAGTTTTTTCAACAGATTGGGTTTATTTGGACTATAAAAAGGTCCAGAATTTTTTTTTGTAAAATTTCGCTCGGCCGAAACATTAGTGGTACCTGTCGGGTTAAAATGTGATGGTTCATCACACTGGATAAAATTCGGACGACCTTAAGCATCATTTGTAACAACTATCGTTTTTGGTGCTGATTACGAATATGAAGTCGGAATTTTAGCCAACGTCCGATTTTAAATTATTTGATGTCAAAAATGAGATTTTCCTCATTTAAGGTATTTTGGGCTCCTATATTTTAAAACCTATGGGTAGAAGCAAAGGAATAAAAATATATTTATCTTAAGGAAACATTCATTATTAATGTAAGGCGTTCTAATATTTTATAATATTGAATTTTTTTATATTTTTAGGTTTTTGTAAATTTAAGTGGTTTTCGTCACAAAATCCGTTTTTTGATCTTAATGAACTTATAAGTGAAATGCTTAAAGTTTTATGTTATAAACTTTTTTAGATATGTTTCTCATGAGGAATTAAAATATGCCAATAGATTTTTTGGAAAATTTATAGAAGAAATTTTTATGGATTTTTTACTGAACTTTGGAAGTATGAAAAAAATTAAAGGCATTGGGAAAAAAATTAAACCCATGATTGTTATTGCAAGAAAATTCTCTACATGTAAAAATTGTTTATGTTGTTGTCCAATGTAATGTATATTAAACAAAAGGCTTATCTAACCCCCACCTTATTGTTTTCTCATTCCCACATTCACTTTTTTCATCACCCCCCCCCCCCCCCCCCATTTAAAAAACTGGCTATACCTTTGAATCTAATCCTTTTTTAACCTTACTCATAAAAGCTCTTTGTGTATTTATAAGCTATTCTTGAAAAAATGCATGGTTGAATAAGTTAAAACACCAAACTGGCTAAATTTTAGAGCACATAATCTTAACTAAACTGCCATCTATATTATTATAAAAAAAAATAATTTTGAGCAATCAAAGAAATATTGGAAATTTCTCATTCCAACATGCCTTTCAAAAAAAATTTTAAATAGATTAGCAAACAATAATATATTCTATAACAATAACAGACCACATTTTAAGTTGTGTAAAATAAAAAATTCAATTTAAGCTAAACTTACATTCTAGTATATTATGAATTATATGAGCCAAAAATACATATGTCTCCCATCTACCATATATTTATTAAATAAAATCAATGGTTGGACATTACCCTAATGAAATGTCATAAATAATAATATAAAAATTGCCTCAATGGGGCCAATCATTTATTAATTATAGATGTCGAGAAAATCCATCGTGTAGTAATATATTCATTATTAGCTCACCTTGCATCATATACAATCACTACAATTTAATATAAAGTTAATTTACATCTTTTTGTACGCTTTTTATACATTATCCTATAACCACACTCTCTGCACCTTATGGGATCTTTAGCCTTGATTTCATTTTCTGAATGGCAATCTAAATAGACATAATATTAATGAAAAAACTAGTCAGAACCAAAAAAATTGTAAAAATACGTACCACCACAAATATAAATCATAGGTTGTTTTTGGGGGGTAGCTTGGGTAGCTTCATTTTGTTCTGGTGTCGGTTCTTCCATGATTTTTAACCAAATCTGAAGAGTTAAAGTATGTTATCAATTATTTTTGTTCATTCATTCGTTTTGAGTTAATGTGTTTATCAAATTATTATTTTTTTGAATATAAAAAGCATTACACAAATTCTGGGCATATTTGACAGAAAATTTATGTACCATAAATTAAAAAAAATTTAAAATATATAAAGTTGGCAAAAAATGCAAACAATTTTAGTCAAACTACATTATAGGCTGCGGCTAATAATAATTTTAACGGCTAATATTAAAAATAAGAATTAATGTTTTTTGTCGTTTTAAGATATGCCTAATTTATTTTACATTAGCCAACTTAATGTAAATCAAATGCGCTAAATTTTTTTTCTGCAAAAATTTTTTTTATTGGCCGCAGCAATTACATTAATTAAATCTAAAATAAAAACATATTTTAAATATTAATAATTAATTAGAAATAAGGCTTGACATAAGCAAGATTGGTTTAGGGTTGGTGTAATAGAACAAAAATAACACAAGTTTGCCCAAGCACACAGGTTGCAAACAAAGAGGGCTGTGCTTTAAGCACAACACAAAATTCAGATTATAAATATGCCAATATTTAGAGCTTGTTAGAACTACATACTATATTAACTTAAGAATAAAAAAGTTACATGGCTTTTACCAGGATGCAATTCTACAACCTAAATTTGCTCGTAGCCCAACGATAGTAATTTAATCCATACAAACCTATAGCTATCGCGATTAGGTAGGTAAAAAAAAGTTGCATGAGGTGCTTAGTGGGGGAGCATCTCCAAATTTAACTTTACCAGCGAATGCTAAGGTGAGATTGCAACGCGAATTTTACATTGAGGTCCGACGGACCCCAAATTAAAATCTCTATTACTTCAAAAGTTTTTAAAGCTAAAACTTTATTTTTTATTAAAGAAAAATACGTGATCTTTAATTATAAACTTAATAAGTTATTATTGACAAGCTCGTGGCCGTTGACAAAAACTGGGACATTGCCGAATACTGGGGTCCAAAGGGAAAAGTTATTATTATTATCCAGGGGCCAAAGGTAGATATTAATATTGCCGTGCTTGGCGGGGAAAAAGACGGGGACAATTATTATTAGGGCGAGGGGCATTAGGATAAAGAATAAATACTTGTAGACCTTTATATTTATTTCAAACATTCAATTATTTAGTTATATTTATTTTAAACAATAATTTACTTATGACTCTACATAACAATTAAAGTAATACTGTATTGCCATCAGGCTCGGTCCGTGGCCTATTGACGCCCCTTAGCAAACTGCTTTCAAGCACCCACAACTAACATTTTTTTTTCATTTGTCACTGTCCTTGTTACTTAAAATTGTTATGAGAATCAAATGTGCCCGGCAGCATTTTTAATGTTTTTATGTAGTGCGAAGGTACTACATTTTGTAAGATTACAATGATAGAAAATTAATAATACAGTGTTTATGTAAGTGACCCGTTGCCACCTTCAAATTAATGCTAAAGGGTAGACCCGGATTGACGAACGAGTCGAGGCGTCTGTAGTGTGCCAAAGACAAAGGTGCGTGACATGTTAGCTAAACTGTCAACGTTTATACACTACTAATTGTAATAAGATTTAGAGCAATTATTGAGTTATAAAGCACCAATTTTTGCAATTTAGGACATTTTTTATAAAATCAAAAAATTAAAAAATATATAAAATTGAAAATATTTAGCAAAATTGTAAATTAAATAAATAATGCATCAATACTTGTAGATGAAATTTGGTAGACGGCATATTTTTTCATTAGCCCACAACTCTGTCATGATCTAGCCAAACCTACTATATTGCTGCTATATGTGTATAAGTTTCGTTCCACACTTGTCTGCGATATAGGCATTGCTAAAGAGATAAAATAAAATTTGTGTGGTCACGAAAGATAAATGATCTACTCATATTATTAATTAACAATTTCCAATATAATTTTATTATTACTAAATTGAATATTACAATATATTGCGAAAGTAAGTTTTTTTAAGGTCCTGTCGGGATGACTCTTCCAATATTTGAGAATATTAATGTCGTTTTCAGGAAACGTAAACTCCAAAATCGCAGCTTATTTTTTAAACCGGTTGAGGTATAGTTACTAGGAACTCGTTTAAATTTTCTAAGCAAAAATTCAGTTTCTTCATTTGCCGCTGGCAAAGAAGTCACAGCCTTACTTTCTGATGGACACACCCTGGGATAAATGGTCAGTATATGATACTAATTTTAAATAAAAAAATGAGAATTTATTATACTAAAAAAAATTACAAAAGAATAAATTGTAAAGGGAGTTAAATGCATATAGACCTTGAATTATCGCATATTTTTGCAAATATAGTAACAAGAGTATAAATTAAAACTTTTTTTAACTTTAAAAAGCCCAACCAGTGTTTAATATCCTCAATTCTAGTGAATGGTGAGGAAAGAAAAAAGTGAATATGAGGGAATTCACTTTTTCACGGGGGTGAAAAATATTCAAATGAAAAATTTTCATTTAAAAAAAAATGAATATTCCTCATTTTAATAAAAAGAACTCAATTTTTTTATTTTTTGGTAAAACGGAGTTTTGATAGTATTGATGAACCTCTTTTCTTTTTTTTTCAATATGGAATTTTTTCAAATGAGTCGGAGTGAGGTACTCTGGGCAATTTTTGGAAAACTTTAGTTTTTTATTGGCCAAACTCATGTTTGTTATTTTTAAATTTTATTATAATAATTAAAATTTTCATAAGTTTTTAAAGAACCAAGCTCAAATTTGTTAACTTTTGAATAATATTACCTTAATTTGGTATTCTTGGGTACTAAATGCCGTTTTTAATTAATTCACACTCAAAAGCAATTATACCTAAATTTGGAAGCAGTTCCCTGTGATAATCTTAAAGTTCATTCAGCTTGTTCGGAGAAGCCATTTGAGCTCATTTGAGGAGAAAAGAAACAAAATGCATTTTTTTGAGAATTATTCATTTTTACAATTAGGAATTTTTTTTGAGGTGAGTTGCAAGAGAAAGAAATTTTTTTTTTCATTTAAATTTTTTCAAATAAGGGGGGGGGGGGGGTAAAAAATGGTAAAGAGTTGAGTTCAAAATATGGCTAATTTTGCCAAATATTTTGAACTCCAACTCTTACAAATAATTAAACACTGAGCCCAACATTAGCATCATGGCTTTTGTATCTATTAACATTAACAACGCAAAAATTCCAGATTTTTACTTTTCAATTGAGTTCACTTGGCTATTCAGCTTGTTCGGAGAAGCCATTTGAGCTCATTTGAGGAGAAAAGAAACAAAGCATTTTTTTAAGAATTATTCATTTGTAAAATTAGGAATTTTTTTTGAGGTGAGTTGCAAGAGAAAGAAATTTTTTTTTTTGAACTTTTTCAAATAAGGGGGGGGGGGAAGGGGTAAAAAATGGTAAAGAGTTGAGTTTAAAATATGGCTAATTTTGCCAAAAATTTTGAACTGTAACTCTTACAAATTATTTAAACACTGGATTTTTGAATAAATTTTTAGAAAATAATTTGAACATATTGGGAGTGGTTTGATTTAGGAAGAAATTTTGTGTTAGGTTTATGGTAATGGGGCACAGTGATTTAATTTTTTAAATTAGGCCACTTACTTTTTTAAAAATGGAACTGACCACGGTCATTAAGGGGAAATATTTGAGGTGTATATCTAAATGGCATTAAGCGCATATGTTTGTATATGTTTAAGCAGGCGATAGGTGGTCGGCAACTATAGCAAGCAAGTAAAAAATAAAACAAATTAGTAAGGCTTGAACTTCATTAAAAAAGGAAGGTGTCTCTTGTTTTTGTACGAAAATAGGCCCTGCGGATATTTTAATTGCCAAAAAAAGGTGTGGAATACCTGAAAAGTGAGAGGGGGCTGTTTATTGTTTTATCAAAATATTATGTGGCAGAATGTGCCGAAGACAAAAACAAGAGACCTTTTTAGACACCCTTAAAAACGTGAGCTAGTAAAATGTTTCTCTCTCATGTTTTTGCCATTAATTAACCTCGAATTTCTGTTTTAGTAATTCATTATTATCATAATAGTTTTATGAATCAACTCTCAACATTTGAATCCAAAAAGGTTAAAATATTTTGCAAGGTAATGACTGCTTTATTAATTTTAGGTAAAGTTCGCAGAAAAAATTGTTATTCTACCCTTTCAGTCAGAGGTTATATATGCTTGCTCAAACGACTTTTTTTTCCATCATCGACTCATGAGGTTATCAAACCTTATGAATTGAAATAACAATGTCTTGAATGTCAAACTTAATTCAAATTAATTAACAATATTTTTTGCGTCGTGAAAAAATCTCAGGTTCTACCTATTTAACATCAAATTTCGAGCGTTATATCCATATTCGATCAGGTACTGTATACAATTAAAATTCCCATTAATCTCCGCCCTTTAACTGGCTATTGGTTTGTTAGGGGTTTTCTTCACCCCTTATAACTTACGTCAGTGATGGTTTTATATAATGTTGGGCCAGATATTTTTAACACCTGAAAGCCTAAACCAAAACTCAACATTATTTTGAAATATTGGGTAAATTAAGCTGAATTTTTCCATTTAAACCTGATTTAACTTATGACACAATATATTTAGAATCGTAAGGTGATATTTATTATCGTTTAATCTCTTTAAAGACTAACCGGTAGGTCGGATATAAATATTGATAGAATCGAGCAAAATGTTAGTTAGCGCTCTCAAAAAGCCCGACTCATTTATCTATTTAGCGGCACTTGTATTAAACAAAAATAATTAGGTAGGCCCGCGACCATTTAAGCTCTCGTTTAAGGTAGGTTTACTTACCGCTACCCTATTTTTGATTATAGAGCGGGTTATGCTTTGAGCTAAATTATTTCACAGATTTGCATATACTAAGTCGAGGTCCATTCATTTATAAATGTTGTTACCGCCTTCAATGGGCATTATGAAATTAAACTACTTTTTAAGATCACCCACAGTTTTAAATCTAATTTTTCAGATGTAGTCCTTAAACAGGAAACACATGGAAGGCCCTGAGTTCTTTTAGATATTTAATAATCTAAATTCTCGATTTTGTCTCTAAACACATAATATCAATGTTATGAATATATTTTTTTGTCCGTGAGTCATCTAAATCATATTTTTTAAGCAAGACAGGCAATTTTACTAATTTTTCTTAAATTAAAGTTAAGATAGAAAAGCAATTGTTCATATTTGTCTAACATAGTGTATCAAAATGTAATGACCGTAAATTATTGTAAAAGTTTGATACACATCTCGATCAAGATTTAATCTTATAAATCAATCAATTTTATTCTACTCCTATTTTTTCCATTTATATACCTGACATTAATATTATTTATATATACGGTTGTTCTGCTATTTAAAATCAATGAAAATAAAAAGAGGTGAGAGAACTGTGGCAGCGATAAGTGATACATTTGTTCTCGAGACTGTTACATAATAATTTATATAAAAATGTTAATATTTGCATAAGAAGAAAGATTGAGTTTAATTTATTCTAACTGCAGTTATAAACTCGTACCATTTTCAAAGGTTTGTTATAATGAACTTTTGAGCAAATATATACAATTATTTTAAAATCAAACTAACTGCGTTATATTTGCTTTTTTTGATCGAGTTGGCTAGGTCCTGTGCCCGCTCATCCTGTTTGAGGGCCACAAATTATTAGAAAGAATTATGAGCCGGCTGAATAGATTTTAATTTTGGCTAAAAACAACATGATTCACATCTTTTCTTTGTTTTGCCTTATTATTGTATTCATAGTTATGATTGAGTTTATTAATTACACCCTTTATACGAAATAAATCTAGCCTGGCGGGTCGGGCCGCGCCCTTCAGTTTCCCAGCTTCCAATATGACATTTTTTAAACCTTTCTATGCAAAAAACTGGCGTGGCGGTTTATATAGGCCATAGCTTATTCCTTTTTCATTTCTCCAAAAAATGATTACACTGGACAATAAAATTTGGACGACCCTAAGCATCATTTATGGCAACTATGGTTTTTGGTCAAGTTTTTGGCGCTGATCACAAATATGAAATCAGAATTTTAGCCAATGCCTCAGATTTTTAGTTATTCGGTGTCAAAGTTGAGATTTTTCGATTTTTGGGGTATTTTGGGCTTCTATATCATAAAATCTATGGGTTGTAACAAAAGTTTAAAAATAAATTTAGATAACGGAAACATTCATTAATAACGTAAGGTGTTTAAATTTTTCTGTAATATTTTATTTTTATTTATTTTTCATTTTTATAAAATTAGTGGTTTTTGTCATAAAATCCGTTTTTTGATCCTTAATAACTTGAAAGCAAATTGTTGATAAATTTAAGTAATAACCTTTTTTAGATATGTTTTTTATAAGGAATCTGAATATGCCAATAGATTTTTGGGGAAATAAATAGTTAAAGAAATTTTTTGAATCTTTTTCTGAACTCTGGACGCGGTTTAAAAAAATTTGGAGGCATTGGAAAAAAAACTAAACCCAGGATCGTTATCGCAAGAAAATTCTCTACAAAACCCTCAAAAAGTCGTTTATGTTGTTTTTTATTTGTTGTCCAGTGTTATAAATTAAAAAAAAACTTCGATCGTGAATGCCATGCATTTAGCATTCGAGATTATTGATAAAAAGCCATGTTTTTTCAATTTTTTGGAAAACCAAAATATAGCCCATAGACAAAAGTCACACACAGGGCTGTTAAAAATTCCGAACGTTCCTTCCCCTTTCCGTACAAAAGAATTTCTTCCTATTTTCCTATAGTACGGAACTCGGAAGGAACTCCGATTTTTCTTTAATTTTGACTCCGGGAACGTTCCCGGAAACCTTAAAATGCATGTTATTAAAGCAAATTTACCTACTATCTAGCACATGTTATTAACTTAAAAAACTAAGCTACTATTGTTAGATCTCAAGCCCCATTTGATGACGCAGTGTGACCCATATTTGACTTTAAACTCTCTAAGCATATTTTTCGAGGGCCTACCGCCAAGTATTTTATTAAATAGTGTACTTTTGTTATTACTAAAAAAGCCCCTCATTTGAAATTGAACCTGGACTCTTTGGACTAAGAACCAAGATCATCACCACTACGCTACAAACCAACTTTTATAAATTCAAATAAATTTCTATTTATAATAAAAATTGTTATAGTTTTACAATTATAAATTTGTAATGATGTCTAAAAATAGTTTTGTGTTGGCTTAAAATTTACTATGAACTTAGAGTAAAGTGAAAACACTATTTACTCTTCTACTACTTTACCGTCTAACATATATAATGTAATGTAAGTGAGATTAAATATTTTTTGTTTATTAACATTAGTTTTCTTCCCCTTCCCGGCTAGCTCATTCGGAAAGGTTTCCCGGAAAGTAAAACGGGAACGTTCCCGGGAATGGAATTCCGAACTCCCATTCCCGGTTTTTAGCCATGGGAATTTATAACAGCCCTGGTCACACAATTTTCGACCTTTTTTTTATTAATGTTCCGATATAATTTAGTTTTTTCCCCGATCAAACACAGAGGGGGTGGGGGAGTGTTTGGTATATGGGCGTGTCTCATTTTATATTTTGCTGTTTTTTTCTTGAAACAATGAAACACATAAATTTCCAAATTCACGCTTTTTTCAAGACTGTTGGGCAATGCTAGTAATTCAACAAATCATATGTTTTTTAACTCATATCACGAAAAAATGACGAAAATGACCAATAAGAAACTTAGTACAAAAGCATTCGACAGAGTTATTCTTGCTATACCAAAATATATTTGTTTCAGTAGGGTAGCATGCATAATGATACAGTGCCTGTTTTTTGTTTAATGAACATTTTTCTAATTTAAAAGAATGCCATCGACATTATCTAAACAGAACAGGGGTCACAGTATTTTTGCAGGCATTTTAGGTACATTAAAAATGTTATTTCTAAGTTTATTTTTGACATTTATCCTAAAAATCATATTGCTTATTGTAATAAACCTGGCGTTAAACTTCAATTCTTTTAATTTTACACTTATCACGAGATATCAATCTTTGTTTTCCTTGGTTCTACCAGGAATAATAGTAAGTTGTTGTTGGCATTGGCACATTACATCCAACACTTTAAGCCTTAAAAGCAGCACATGCATGATTTTTGTATCAAGATTCTGTCACCTTACTCCTATATTGACAAGCAGCTTGATTGCTGATATATTTGTATGAAGTTTGATTACCATCTAATAACTCTTATTAAATGCTAATCTGTATTTTTCAGTTCTTATAAGGTTTTCTGGCCTAAAAAATTAAAAGATCCAAATAAAGCATCAAGCCTAAGAACCCTAATTTTAGATTGACCCAAAGTCTTTTTCGCCGTCACAACTTAATGTGACAGAGCAGGTTTATGTATATAAGATCCCATGTTATTGGAGTTAGAGTTTGGTTAACACCAAAATGAAGGTCGCATGATTGGATTTGGCGTTTTTCCCATTCCATAATGGTGTGCCATACCAAAGGCCACATTTAAAATGAGTTTTTATTTATTAACGTATCCGATGGTATTATTTCTGGAAGAAACTGACCTGATATATTTGTCCCTGTTCTTAATGTCGTGCACTTCAACCAAAGAATATTCCATGGACAGAATTTTGTTTTAGACGTTTGCATATGTGCGCACTTTTCCAAAAAAAACACCCCAGATGCGGCAACAAACACCAGACCTCCTGTATAGAAGGTTGGTGTTCTTATTAGGCTACTAAACAGTCTTAAGGTAAGGAGAAGTTTGAAGGAGTCACATAAATTATTGGTTGTCGAATCCAAATTGAGCTAAGAATATTTAAATATTATGGAGCTAGAAAAAATTTTTGGCGGTTCAAAAATACTTTCAGGATTGCTTATAAACAAGCAATAAGTTACAAACCCAGGCCACTAAATTAGTGGTTTTATATTCTCGCATCTAAAGTAGACATAAAATTATGAAATAAAATGACAAAGATTTACATTTATTAGCCTTCTTTCAATTTTTCTTATTTACTTTAGCAATATTTTTAGATATCATAGAGCCCCTCATCTTCATATATCCTCAAGTTTAACTAACTTTCAATGCCTAAAGAAAAGTCCCCAAAATTTTCGGAGGATATCATCGGTAAAGGAAGAATCATTGATGAGACAAAGGCGGGGTTAGGAGGAACACAATTTTTTCAACGCTGCAACTCGGTCCGTAATTCGGCCCGTAAAAAGATTGGGAGAACGATCAGCACGTTGCTTGAATTTTCTAAAGGATTAACGGCGGGGACACCAGTTGGCGAAGGAAATAATTACAAAAGTAATTGCGGTAGCAGCAGCAAAACGACAATGCCTTCTCACCATAAGCAACCATTATACGCTTACAGGAAGCTTGTCCCGTTTAAAGGGAAGCATCGACCTACTAATTATTGTCAAAACACCAAATACTTCGATAATAATGATTACAATGGTATTGATTTATACAAAATGATTTAAAATAGTTTTGTTAAAATATGAAATTTATATTTTAATTCAAATAAGTAGAAGGAGATATAAGTTGTAGTTGAACACAAATAAATAAGGTTAGATTACACTACTCGATGAAATGAGCTGACAATCCTAATATAATAAATTTTTAGTCAAATGTTTTTACATATTTATATAAAGGGTGGTAAAGTGATTTAATTTCAGACCCCTTAACATTTGTTCTTCAGTTAACTCACAATGTCAAAAGAATTCCTAAAATTGCAATGAGTTGCTTTTATTTTTAAAAACGAGTGAACTCTCAAGCTTAAAGATATGATTGAATTTCTGGTTCTTAAATAAATATTCATATTTTAATAAAATGATAAATTAAATATATAAACTAAATTTAATGTAATGCATCAAATTATAATAATAACCAAATCCGCTATTTAATAGGTATTGATTTTGTCGATGATATACTCCTCACCTCAAATCTAACTTTAACCACTTCACCCTTCGATTCCAAGGAGGCATCACTCGTTCCATCATTTAACGGCAATTTAAGTCTACGTAGCTCAAGTGTTCGGGCAGCACGCAGACCCAAGAAATGGCGCACTGACTTTAACAGCAACAGTAATAATCAAAAAAATAACAACAATCTCAACTATTTCGAAACGTTGATGAAGCTCAAAAAACCGGCTACCGATGTAATTATCGGCAAGACTGGTGGCGAGCGAATTTCCCGTTTATCCTCGAGGGATGATTTAGATGATACGGAGAATTGGATCTACTTTAGACAGCCTACTAGCGCATCAAATTATTTTGTGACTCCCTCCTCCAACGAAAATTTTTCGGGAAGCACCCATTTTAACGAAACTCGTGCCCAGCAAACATACGGAAATACACTACGCTTGGGTACCCAAGGTTTTGACCTTCCACTCGATAAACAATTTTCAATTCCATCGCAATATGAAAATTTAACACCAACATCCCAAAAAATAACAGACCGCCACCTTGATTTGCACGAAAAAAATTTCGAACCTCATTTTGTTACATTGTCGAGAGATGGGAGCACACCAGCTCACGGAAAAATATTTAGACGACAGGCAAGTAAAACAACCACAAAAAGTAGATGTGCCGTTGACAATGCAATTTCATCGCTTCTTTTACACAGGACTCAAGGTATTCCCTTTGCCTTATTTTTGTCACCAAATTTCGCATAAACATTTTGTCGAATTATAAAATTTATGTGTATGTCCTTCCTCAAAATTATGAATTAAAATTTATACGGTGCGAAAAAATTCCACTTTCAGCTCATAAATTTTAACATTTTTTTGTGTGTTATAAAATTGACAATGTTAAGTATGTGTCAGTAAAAAAAATGTAAGTTAGTTTGGTAAGTTAATATTTTAAACGTTATTCGCAGGTCATTAAAATTTAATAAAAGTTGAACAGTTACCAGAAAAAAAGGTACAAATTGTACGATTTTCAGTTTTTTGGGACTGAATTTAATTAGTCATTAAATCACTTATTAGATAAACTAGAACTCAGAAAAATTTTTTTTTACAATCAAATCAAATGCTTTTATTTTAAATTTTAACATTCAAAATGTTTTCGCGGATACACAAAATGAAAAAAAATTATTTGAATTTTTTTTAAAACTTCGAAATCTGGTGAAGATATATCATTAAAATTGTCTCCGCAGCTTACATGTTTTAAATTTTCATTATATGTCACAAGTTGATGTTACTGGTGAGTTTATATTTTGAATATATTGTCTACATTAGGGTAAAAAAAAATTATCAGTATTTATAAAACACTCTTTTATAATTTTAGTAAACCTAATTATTAAAAAAAAATATAATTCTGAATTAAGACTCGTGTTTGTATTTCCTCAAATTTATAAAGATGATAGCAGGACAAAAATTAAATTATAAAGTGTATTTAAAAAATATAAAAGTAGCATTCTAGTCGTTACTTTAGTTATTTCAAAAATATGAATTAATATTGTCATTATTAGGTAATTTCATTAAATAATTTATTTTTTACGAGAAAAAAATCCGGGTAATTATTTAAATTTTATAAATAAAACTTTTTTAACCCTTAATTTTCTTCCACAAATTTTCCTAATATTTCAAATTAAAAGGTTCTATGACCTATTCATTCAAATGTATCGAAAAAACAATCTTTAAATTTTATTTCAAACCACGTATTTTTTTAAAGTCGGATTAAATTATGTATTTCAATCCCTCTATATAAATTGTTATTCGGATTAAGTTATCATTTGGATTCATTATGATCAAAATTAAAACGTGCTAATCATTAAAAATTATAAAAATGAATATGAAATTAATTAATAAACATTATAATTAAAGAATTTAGTTAAAAAGATAAAAATAACAGGTTTTACTTTACAAACTATAAAGTTTAAACCTTTTAATGATGGACCTATACACCCTATGTCAACAATCTAGTTTTTTTAATGGAATTTTTCTGACTTATTTGTACATTTTATCTAAATTTTTTACAAATTTAAAGAATTGCTAAAAATCCATAAAACATTATATATCCACTTAAAAACACTAGTATTTTAAGGTGGTAAAATTAGCACCATGCCATCTTTTTGACCAAATTTTTACTAATGACACCTCATTAACCTATCAAGTGCTATTAGGCACAGTGATCAAGTGGCACATGAATACGTCTTATTTTAAAAAGCTTCTTTAACATTTATTCTTCCTTGTATTTTTTTAAACATTCTGAGTGGCTTTTAAATTGCTGTTAATCCTTTTAGAATTTTTTGAAAATGTTAAGCTAGCAGAGAGAGAGAGAGAGAGATTAGAAGCCTAGAAAATGTTTATAAATAGTATCACCATCACCTTTAAAATAAAGTAACTTCTCTTAAATCTCGGTTTAACTCACATTTGCGACAATATTTTTAGCATTGTAAATGTTTTAAATATTAGTAGCTTTTTTGCGAAGTTTTAAACAAATTAAGACTGCGTTGTTTGAATAATGGTTTACACGAATTTATGCAACTAATCTCAGTTTAAACGTTACATTTTTAGTAGTTTTTACGGGAGAATTTTATTTGGCGCTAATTTATTATTATTAGCCTTCTTTAAAAAATGTTACCGGCACGTTGGAATTTTCGACCTGGTCTCGAATGCAGAGCTGGGGGAAAAAAAATCAAATTTTAGGTTAAAACTCATTTTTTTTTTAAAATAGAGAAAAAAATAAAGGGTTTTATGTTTATAAATGAGCATTTGTAGAAATCTCAGATTTTTTGGTCAAATTTTGTATAACTTGATCGTTTTAATAAATTCAATCAAATAATAGGTTTAACCCAAAAATGGGCCATTTTCCAACTCTGCCCTTAGGCCCCTCTTAGACTCAAAAATTGATCGGACCGATTTATAAGCTACTAAACTGTCTGGCCAAAAAAAAACTTTATTTTTCGCTTGACCAAAAATTTCGGCTTGAACATTGGTATACTATACGAGCATCTTATTACATACATATGATGAATGGACACGAACAAATTACCTGGGAAATAATTAGATAAAATTCCCAGGTAACTAACTAACTATCTCTACAAACACATGTAATTTCCACAAAGACTTTACATAAAGACAGATTCTTGACCACCTGCTGCTAAAAAATTTTCTCATATACATTAACCAAAAACAATGTTAAGGTAGAAAACTCTGTGAGGTAATGTGTTTTTTGTTACCATTACTTTATGTATGTTGTTTATATTTTCTACGAGTCATTTTCTTACGGGAAATAATTTTGGAGACAGGTAAAAATTCTTATGTAAGGAGACCTCACACACGTGTGTCAAAGGAGTAAAATAGCTTTGAATGACATAACCGGACGTGTATTGTCTTAAATATAAACTACGGGAGAATTTGCAATTGGATTGTTTATAGGTTGTTGGTTGTTTTCAAAACTTTTTGAACAACCATGTGATTTAGGGTAACCTGAATGACGATTTCTTTTAACGTCCTTAGCTTCATCACATCATGAATAATAGGATTTTTCGGTTAATATTAAAGCTTATTACAAAAAACGTTTGAATTGGTGTTATTTATCGTTGGGGCGCGAATCCCTCTCCAAAATTTTTATTTTTAGTTAAATTTATTTAACCCGCGATTAGCACTGTGGATATACGGACCCCAGAACTTTTAAAATTTTGAATATCTTCATAAATATTATATAATATTGGCCAATTTGTGAATTTTTCCTTTAATAGACAATAAACAAAACTAGTAATTTAAATTTGATCTAAGTCATAAAATTCGTAGAAATTAAAAATTCTATTGGGGTCCATATGAACCCCACACTCTCAATTTTAATGTTAAAAGCCATGATATTGCCTCAATTTAAAAGTAAAAATTGCAACCTGTTTTTTAGGTATTCTTTTATAATAGTTTTTCATATTAAGTATATAAAATGTTTGTAATGTATAATATTAAGATTTTTTAATTTTAATATATTTTTATCAATAGCTTTATGAAAGAATTTTTGACAAATGTTTATATATAAATCAGATTTCCCCAAGCTTTGTGGACATTAATTTAAATACGCCCATCATCAGGGGAAAAAAGAGTATCACACAAATGTATAGAGATCAAAGTTCGAACTCAAAAGCTCGGCCCGCTATTTAAAACGGGCGGGGCCTAAATTATAAAATAATTACTGGCCGAACCAGGCCAATTTTTTATAATATCATTTTCGATTTTTTTTATTTAATCATTACTAACAAGAACTAAATATAAATTACCATCGATAAAGGGTTTTTACTTCTACACTCTCTACATTACTAATATTTTTAAAACAAAAATTTTTGGCTTATAATATAAAATTTTCGAGGTTTCGGGCCGGGCCGGACCAAAAAAATCAAATCCTATGTCAAACCATAATTAAAAAATATTGCCGATCACGGCCCGGTTTGAACTTTAATGTATATTAGGGCGCGTTTAGTTTATTTACAATTTCAAAAAAATTTAAAAAATTTCTGTTGTCATAAAAGGCATCGGCGGGATATCGGGTCCCGATTTTGTTCTTTACTGTGTATGACCAGATGTGATAGTAATATTAAACTACCTAATTTAAAATTTTTTAAATGCAAAGCATATTATTTTAATTTTTATAAAATAATCAAAAAAGAATTGAAACATATAATTAAATTTTTTTTTGCATCCTTATTGATTATTTAAATAACCATCTGAACATACCTTAGGGCACGCGCAAAGTGAGTTTTTATATTCGTGAAATTTTTAATATATTGAAAAATTTTGTTTTGTAATAAAACGCAAATTTTTAAAAAGTTGCCAAATTTAGTTTGTGCACTTAAAATGCTTTTTCTGAGATAAAGAAATTTTTTTAAAAATTATTTCAGAATTTCTAAAATTTTACGAACATAAAAACTCACTTTGCACGTGGCCTTTTTAAAAATATTTTGCGATCCAATCGGGCTCAAACAAAAGTGTTTCGATTTAGACATAAAGACGTAACACTAGTTATGAGCCAGTCTGAATATTGAACGCCGGGCTGAAAGGGTTTTTAGGTCTCCTCCAAAATAAAATAAAACCTATGGTACAAGAGTTTCCCCCAAACATTTTTCTATCAAAGGGCTTACTAATGAGAGTTTTGCCTAACTTCCGCGGATCTTTAGATATGGCACCTTGCAAGGTATGAGATTTACCTTACGCCAGCAGCGACTTGAGTTTAGTATAGTATAAAAATGGAGGGCATAGGCGTGCGTGGTCCCATCTAACCAGGTTCAACGCTGCTTTACAAGCGCTCAGAGAAAGGCTCTGAGTTATACTACACCTGAATTTTAAATGTTAAAATAATTTTTTTTAATTTGTCAAAAAATCCAATTTCATAAACCGGATGCTTTTCATATACCTTTCCCAAGCTATAAGGACATATCTAGCGGACCTAGTGAAAAACATTAAGAATGACGGGCCTTTAGGTCTTTAATTTAAAAAAACCCTTGGTATAGCCAAACCTTTTTCTCCATAAGGGAATGGCACCTTTAAAAACTTTGCCTCTTTTAACTCTCGCTGGACTTTTGATGTGGCACAAGTGAGATTTAACGTACGCCGGCGACCTAGGGGGCATAGGCTCTTACAAAAACGGCTTAGGGTTATGTGGTCACCCAACTTAACAGGCACAACGCTGCCTTACCTTAACGTTGGACACAACAATTTACAAGCCCTCAAAGAAAGGCACTGAGTTTCGGGAAACTTGTTTTACATATAATAAACGGAAATCTAAATTTCACACTTATAAGCAAGGATTGGAACTTATTGAAAAAAGCTGGTACTAAGTTCCGAGTTCTTAGGATAATTTTTGAAAGAGCTGGAACTAAGTTCTTGGAAGTACCGACGAGTTCCCAAATATCGGAACTCGAGTTCCATTTTTTTATTTTTATAATTAAACAATTACTAGACAAATAAAAAAGATATATTACACATTGCACATATAATTTATTGACATTGCACATATAATTTATTAAACTATATAAAATGGAAACATTTATTTATCAAGCTTAAAATTCATTCCAACAAAAAGAAAGAATCCTCTATAAAATTTAAATCATCTTCATCTTGTAACATTCCTTCTAATGGGTCAAAGATGTCATCTTCACTTGTTTTAAGCTCCATAAAATTCTTTATTCCAGCTTTCATATTACGGGCTGTGTTTGAAGTTATCGATAATATTTGGGTTTTCATAATATTGTAATTTAAAACAGTTTCTTTAAGCCATTTGGAAATATTAACTGCATTATGCTGGTCATAGACCTCTTTGCATTCCAGCACTCGGACTTGAATTTTATCCATATGGATGTATTGGCAATTTATAGCTAAAAGTAAATTTATTTAAAAAAATTGAATAAAAAGTTTTACACTAAGTAGCCAAAATCACAATTAAATTTAACTTTTTAAAAGCTAAAACATATTTTCTCTTTTCCTCATTATCTGATTAAACTTTATCTACTTTTTAAATGGGGTTAATTAATCTTGTTTTGTACTTAAATGAGAAAAATGTAAACAATGTTCATAAAAATGATTTTATGTAATTTTTAAAGTTAATATCTAGGTTATTTTAGAAAATAAAAAACTGACTTGCCTTATAAAAATTAATAAAACAAAATTATAAATATTTTAGAATTTTTAAATTAATACATTCTTAAAAAACTGGTTTTGGCTAATTTGTCTAAATTTTTAGTTTGTATAACTAAATAATTTTAAAATTTAAAAATAATTAAATATTTATATTAAAATGTACAAAAGTTAAATGTGAAAATTAATTTACCATAGAAGGATCTGTTTGCAACACTTGCAAAATCAAATTTTATGCTTAGTATTTTATGTTTGATATCATCAATTAAAGTTGTTCGCATATATTTGGCCTTTTCTTCAACTTCATTTCTAACATTACTTGGATGAATCTGTTTAAAATTAGTTCCTGATGGGCTTGCTTTGTTTATGATTCTAATCATGGCATTATCTGAAAATAGTTCAAATGGTCTGCCATGAACAGTAACCAACTCCACGCAATCTTCCATACATGGATGCACGGAGTTATTAAAGATTTTTGTCTGCTTAAATTTGGTTTGAGTTGTAATTTTGGATTTTTCTTTTCTTTCTGTAACAGTTAAAAACTTTTCATATTCTGCTTTATGTACACACTTTACGTGTTTTTTAAGGTTGGAAGTAAATTTCTTAAAATATTAAATAGAATTAATTACCGTTATATAGGTTGTTTTATTTGACGACTTGCACAAAGAACATTGATATTGGTCATTAACAAGTTGAGGTTCATAAAATTTATAAATTCCGCTGAATTTCATGGTATGCCAGAATTTATTCAAAAACTTGAAAACTTAAAAATGCAGGAAAATTTATGAATGTATGAACAAAATGTTACGTTAACAAATATAATTTTCGAAGGCTTGTGTGCAATCAAATAATAATTTAAACAATAAATGAGGTTTTTTTATTCAAATTTTATATATTTTTTGAAAAATATTAATTTTAATGCGTTTTTATTCAATTAAAAAAGTTTGAATTTTAGGTATTTGAAATAAATCGCGAAGGAACTCGAGTTCCACGAGTTCCAGTACCCTGGTACTTAGTTCCGAGTTCCGAGTTCCATTTCAAAAAAAAGACGAGTTCTTCGAGTTCCGAGTTCCGAGTTCTGGAACTAGTTCCAATCCTTGCTTATAA
>CM060245.1:24852928-24967991 GCA_030555515.1 Acutogordius australiensis | reverse complement strand
GTCAAACATATTAAGCAACATATCCTCTATAACTTAATAAAATTTAAAATTTCATAAAATAAAATGGATTTTTTTTGCACCGGGATTTAAAATATGTTTTTGAGAATGCAGCGTATTTAAAAATTACAATCATGATAATTATTTTTAATATATTTTTTTATCTACCTCCTAATGCTAAAAGCGGCATGTTTTATTTTTGATGTTTCCGGTCAGCCCAACAATTTAGGCTTCAAGTTGAAGATCAAATACGGCATTTTGTTTTTGAGCTTGCCCATAGGACTGCACAATGCAATGGAAATAGCAATTTAGTGGAAAAGAGGAAGGGAGGATGTTTTAATTTAGCAATATTTTTGAAAACAACTTTCTTAACCAATGACCAGTACATCTGTGAAAAAAAGAATATATTAAACTCAACTGTGGCCATAAATACCTAAAGTTATAACCTAAGAAACTTAGAATCATTTATCTAAAGTCTAAACAAAATTTTTTATGCACGAAGGTAGGCCCCGAACTATAGCTTTAACTTCAAAAAAAAAATTAATTTGAAACATTTGACTTAAATTAATAAGGCGCATTTAGGAAAATTGCTAGTATGTAATGGAATTATTGAAGTAATTTATTATCATAGAATTATGTAATCATTTTGATTTAATTAAAGCCTTATTTCACTATAAAGAATAGTTCAAGGTGAGTTTTGTAAAGATGCTGAAAAGCTTTTAAAATATATTATTAGATGGAAAAAATCTGTTTCATTAAGTTTCATTTATTATGTTTAATCTTTCATTTATACAAATTTAATTAAATTTTATTGTGGAAATTATACATTTTACTTAAGTAATATATATTATAGTTCCTAGATGGCTGAGTGAAAATCTTTAACTAACAAAAACTAATTCAATTTGCCTTGGAGATTTGAAATGCCTATAACTAACATTTTGATAAAATTATTTAATTATGTGTAAGTTGATTAAATCTGAGCCTAAGTTTTTTTCGAAAACCTAGAGGGTACAGCTGTGTTTGGTTATTTGTAATTTTAATTTACAGGGGGCATTATTGTCTAAGGATTTTTTTGTGACAAAAACGGGTCAAGAATAGATTTGACGAAATGAATATGATACTTTTTTAGGTCATATTGTATTTGGGAAACTATTATGCAACATAAAATAAAATATTAAAAACAATAAGTGAATCAATAAAAAGTTTTTTAAGTAAATTTAGCAAATGACTCGTAATGTATGGGTGAGATTTTGCGAAATGATTGAAATTAGGGCACAAATATATTTTTACATAAGTCATCATTGTCCAATATTTGTCGATAGGAGGCCCTAAGAAACAAATATAATTTGAGCAACGTGCTATAAAGGCCTTAATTTTAAAAAGATTGCCAGGTGGGAATGCCAAAGCAAAAATGAAAATGGTTTAGAAATTTTTTTTATTTATGTTTATAAAATTTTATGTTTATAATTATATTTGACAACTTTTTGTAACTCACTAACAATTTTTTTATTTAAAATTTGTTTTAAAAAAATTATATAACTTGGAACGCGCCCTTTGCTCATTGTTTTACTTACTAATATGTCCCTCAAAAAAATCAAGGTAAGGGCCGATAAAAGAATAAAAAATAAGTTTGACTCCTTAAAAGTTAGATGGACGACCATGTCTAAACGATAAGAAAATAGTAAAAGAAACTCAGTAACACACCTTAATTTTTTTTCCCCTAGCCTCATTTAGTAGTAATATACATTTTCTCACACACATGGCAATACAGTATAAATGATAGTATAAAAAAAGTTTTAAAACGTTCTATTACATTACATTGTGTATTTTTATTCACAAAAATAAAATTTGTACATTTTTTTTGGTCCGTTATAAATATTTTATATTTTATGTAATATTAATATTTTATTTTGTCCCACAAAATATTATACCTTTTAGCCACAAAATATTCTACAAAAAATAATTTTTTCTCAAAATTTTGAAACAAACATCTTGTATTCCTGAAAAAATTGATTATGTCAACTGCTATAAAGGAGGAAGATCGTCGAATATGTTCCAGATTAAAATCAATGAATATTTATTCTACCATAAATTCTAGAGGTAACAAACTATTTACTAATTTGCTTTTCAGTCATAGTAGGCATTCATACAATTTTTATGTCCCAAAAGCCACGTTGAATAGATCTTTGCCCTACTGGCAAAAATCTGAAATATCTATTTAATTAATTCCTACCGCTAACACCCGTATTTTGACGCCCCATTTTAAAATTTATATATATTTTGAAATTCCAATTATTGTCCTAATGTTTTTCAATATAAGTCTGTCTAATGCCCTAAGCTTTGTCGCCTTGAAATAGGTGTTGTTTTTTTGGGGCCGTAACCGGAGGGGGGGGGCGATCTGCCGTGCCCATTTTTTTACAATTATATTTAAGTTATTTTTCAATGAATGTCATGTTTTAGCCCCAAATTAAACAAACCTGGCAAAGGGCTTTTAGCCCCCCTTTTTTAATAACTCTTCATGGCGCTGGTTCTTGCCCTAATAAAACTTAATTTATTGACATGACCTTTAGACCTCACCTGATGGGTTATCGTCAAAATATACCTAATTTAACCTAAATTTCAGCCATCAAGCAAAATAAACTCGACGAATCCATTATCAAAATACAGTGCTCTATATCATAATTAATATAATAGCTTTTGTTCTATGTACTTTTTTCTTATAACTAATTGTCCGTTAAATTAAAGCTAAAAAGACGCCCATTAAAGTAATAATAATTATAATGATAGTGTGGGGACGCTAAAATGACACATGCTACAATTAGCCTTTACTACTATTTTAAGTCACCTTCAAAAGGCAATGGAAAAATTATACATTCCAAAGCTCCTCTAATTCAATTGTAAAATGTTCCTGGTCAAACATTATTATAATCACGAAAAAATCTATTTTATAAGCTATCATTATAATTATTATTATTATGACAATTTATCTAAATTTTTGGAGACACTGGTGAGTCCATTACGACATCTGCAATTTCAAGATATAAAGCTAGATTCGTGGTGGCCAAACATTTAAGAATTTTCATATATTTATATATGTTTTAGAAAATTTGAAAAAGAAAAAATGAAACCTTTGTAATTAAAAGTTTAGCCCTTAGCACAAAGAACTTTATGGGGGTATTTTAGTGTTTTTTAACCTAATAACCAATCTAAACTTTATGACAATGCCGCATTAGATTTTGAAATCGGAAACTGTTTTTGAGGTCTTGTGTTTGTATCTCAAATTACTACTTACTTGAGCACGCTTATAAGGTAAGCCAATATTTTTTTTGAATGGGGAGCTGAGTATCAGATTTATTGATGCAAGATAAATAGTATAATAACAAGGTATTGTTGACATTCGGAAGTATAATTAAGACTAATAGTTCTCCATTTATTTCAGTATTAACTAAATTAGGCTCATACATCCATCCCAAATTAGTTATTTTTTACAAAATTTTGATAGCTAGGGTTCGGTTTATAATTAGAAATCTGACGCTAAAAAATTCTTAGGGAAATTTGCATTCCCATTTTTTATGGATATTGAAATGAAAATTTGCTACGTAATTTTTAAGCGGTAAAATTTTTAATTTAAAACCAAATCTATACTTGGGGCTAGATTAGAATGATATTTGCGGTTGCGGTAATTTAATGACTTTTTAACATGTTTAACTAGGGTATTTGATAAGCCCGAAATGAGTAGGGATTTAGTTTTTTGACCTACGGAGTTTTGGAATTTTTTTTCCAATCAGTTTGCTAGATAAGATTAGTCTTACTGTAAAAACTCCAAACTAATTGTAGCCATTTTTGTTGTCCAAATTCATTTTGCTTTAATGAATGTAAAAATTGTAAGAGCAGCTAATTATGTAAAAATTACACTAACAAATTTTCAAATTAAACTCCGGAGTTTGTAGACTCCTTCCCGATTCCGGAGTTTTGACATACCCTACAAGTTTACTGCTTTATATCTTTTCCAGACAATAATCCTATAACCAGGCCTTTACTCCAGCTAAATCCTGAAAACATTTGGTCGACTGGGTTATAACTTAAAAATCAAATCTGCGCAACAATGCTAATAACATTAAAACAAACATTTTAATGTTCCAAGTTTAAGGGCCACTTAATCACACGTTCCTAATCATCCACCAGGCCACGAGAACTGAATAAATTTTTTTTAACCTTTGTTGAACTACATTCTTCATATGGTAAGTTTCTTTGCAGTCGGTCCCCCCTCTTTTATCTTTTCAAAAAATATACGTATTTCTATAAAACAATTTAATTCTTAACTACTATTAAAACAGTTACTTTAACACAACGGCCAGTCCTAAGATCATTTTATTTACAATTATTAATATATTCTCAGGTAGATGGATATATTGAACACAGGTAAAAACGGGAAAACGGACTCGGTTACAAAAAAAAGTAATAAAATAGTAAATAGAATTAGAATAAAAGAATATATAATAAAAATTAAAAAATAGAAAATAAAAGCGTGCTTTTAATTTACATAGCAATAGCACGTTTTGATAGAAATGCAATAGAGGCAAGTTAATATTGGACGGATCATTGACTCGGGAAAAAAAAATTTAATTTTTTTAGTACATATATTCATTGGACAATTTGGACTTTGTTCAGATACCAAATCTACAGATTAGGAGTCTTTTGTGAATATTGCAAGTGAATATTAAATTTAAGTAGCTCCTTACACATTTTAATTATAACTTAAAGCCTTATAAGGAATAAGTTAAACGTTCCGTTAAGAAACTACAAATTCTTTTTTTAAATAATAAAATGGAGAATTTAACGAAACCAAATGAGTCCTTAGGAATTTAAAGTATTTTGTAATTCTTTATATACTCGGCTAAGCGTTTTTTTGATATAATTTAAATTTTTGAAGTAATTATTCTTCTAAAAGCTCTCTTTGGGTGAGAGGGGGGTTGGCTGAACAGGAGAATTTTGTATTATCAAAACTTTTTCAAAATATAGAAAGGGACGCCAAAAGGTAAGGCTTCAAAAAAAAGATTGGCCAATTTTGACATAAAATTCCAAACCTTTTCCTCATTAGAGGGCGGCAAACTCGTCAGAGCTTTAACTCTTTCAGCGGGATTTTTGATATAGTTCCGCAGTAAATGAGATTTTACACACGTCGCCGACCTGTGTTTTTCTCTCAAAAAAGGAATGACTTTTGGTATATCTGGGGGTTACTAACCAGGCTCAGGGTTGCTCAACTTGAGTGAAGAACATAACAATAATTTGTTTTCAAACAAAGGTTTATTTTGAGCTCCAAGTGAATCGAGTTGCACTCATCGCATTCGTGGGGACTTGATTGATTTTTTGAATAAAAATAACAAATGAATTAAGTCTAAAAATCAAAATACTACTCTTTATAAATTTCAAACAAATCTAGCTTAATATTTGATAATAATGAGCTCAAGATCACATTGATAACACCATTTTGAGAACAAACATAGAAAAAAATATTCATGAAAAAGAAAATATATTTAAAATTTAATTTTAAGCATTTCGCTAATTCTCCTATTTTATAATCTTCTAAAAAGAATTTGTTTTTACATTTATAATCCAACTAATTTGCTTGTTTTTATTCCACTTCAGGACTTGCAAATCATTAAATTTTAATTTAAGTGTTAAATTAGTTCTTATTATATCGACAATTTATATATTATATAATAATCTGAAAAAGTAGCTTCATAAAAATAATCCTTAATCTAATTTAAGGGGGGTGATTTTTTTTGAAAACTTAATCTTTACGTATTAACTTAAAAATTTTCCTTATTGTCATATTAAGATGTCAACTATCGAAACTTAAAATTTTACATCCAAGTGTTTAAGTTTTTTTCTTTCTCCTCAATTTTTACTTTAAATTATATTATTGTCATTTGTATCGAAAAACAATGATTTTTTCGCGTTTAAATTTCTAACATTTTTTTTTTCAGTTTACAAAATTTAGTTGTCTCACCAATTTTTCTCACGACTTTTTTTTAGTAGTACCTTGCCTTAAAATAAAACACTTGTGTTTTTTTTTGAAGATACACAAAAACTCTAACAAACTCTAACAATGTATAGACAACAACAGACCTTAGATTCTTAAATGAGATATAATAACAGCAGCACATATTGTTTGACATAGTTTACTAAAAACTATCATTATAAAGTCTCTTACCAAAATCATCAAAAATTGTGTTGATATGGTCAACAAAGTTTTCAACAAATCGAAACTTTGTTTCAAAAGTTTTGCTGGTAAATCGTTTCGACCTATATAAATGGCAATATATATTATTTACTTTGTGTGTTCTTCGGTAATCACAATTTAATTCTCAATGTCACTTAAAATTTTTTTCAAAAACTTTTTGAAAAAATATCTAGCCTCATATGACAGTTGTCTTTTAAGGACTGTGTGAAAATATATGGCTTACTAATATATAATACCATTTAACTAAAATTAAGCTTATTATATATATGGACCTAAAGGTTTAAAAAAAATTTAATTTTTTTTAAGAATTTCAGACATCAGGCGACGTTTGACTTAGTATTTATAACAATTAAAAAAACCTTTTGTTACAAGAATTGTTAAAAGATATCTATAAATTGACACCACAAAAAAAATTTTATGGCACCATCAAAAAAATTTGTTGAAATTTAAAACGATATGGTATATCAACTAATTACAAAAAGACATTATTAGTATGTTTTCGACCATAGTTACAACACTTTTTTTTTTTTTTCAAAAAATGTCTCCTAATTTTTTTAGACTTTGACCAGTAATATTGGAAAACATAATCATAATTATGGGTTATAATCGACTTCACGAAAATTGACTATCGTAATTAACTTTGATAAGTATATTATTATTTTTTCTGGTAGTCTCTAGATGTACATCAAAAAATGTTCAATAAGGTGTTGTAAGATAATCTTTTTGGTCGTTTATTTTTCAAGAATAAGATAATTACAGAAAGTACACATATCCAGGTAAAGCATTTTTTAACCTATCTCGTCAGGTCCAAAGGTAAATTTTCATTTTACAAAAATACACTCACCTGAATAAATCTAAAAGACATTGGAGACGGGAAGAGAATATCACTAGATCATTTAACCAAGCGTGCTTTGGTTATTAATAGCAGAGCCGTATCACAATCTAAGTATAGGAATTATGAGAATCACACGTCCACAGCCATAGATTATTACACACTTGAATGCGTTTTTGATATTGGCGTCGCAATATTGATGGTGAGAGATACTACTGATATACTTATTACCTGTGTAGAATATACCTTATTGGCGCACTGAAGATTAATTACAGGGGTGCCATTTGAGAAATACACCTTTTTAAAGCAACATAATAATTGTAAATGATTATCCCACACTGTTTAATAGGCTATATTTTTTATTATAAAATTATACCCTTTCTCTACCTGTGCAGGTAGATGATAATTGCTTTAAAGGGCCCTTTTCGCGCAATATTTTATGTCGGGTCTGCCCCATAAAACCCCCCGTAATTTTAAGTAGTTTTAAGAAATTTATAAAAGATTATGGCTTATATCAAGTTTACGTGTGATACCAACTTCATGTCTAGCCATGTAATTGCTCTAGCATTCAGGTAATCTTTAAAAAATGTGACAAATTTGTTGGACAAATTAGAGGCATTTTGTAGATTTGTGAACATTATACACTAAGAAAAATTTCGTAAAAATATCTAAAATATAGAATCTCTTGCCCATTTTGTTAATTAAAGAATTTCTTACTCAATATCAGAGTTCAAATCGGGACAAGATATGGCCTGACATATACTTGAACTCTGCCCGCCCAACCCTAGGCCAGGCCAAAAATTCAATTTCTTTTTTTCAATCCGAACCAATTCGGCCCGAAATTACAAATACGACCTGGGCATTTTATATTGCAAGCTATATATTATTTGCTATTAGTATTATAAATACCGTAAGTATTACCCTTTATCGTATGATAATAAATTTGTCGATTTAGTCCTATATTAGCTAACAATAATGCAATTATAAGATGGAAAAATAAATCAGTCTGGTCCAACTTGGCCCGAAAATATTTTGGTTCCAACTTTGATCTCTATCGTGTCTAGCTCAGTTTTGGGTCAACAGGTTTACCCAACAAAATATCTTCGCAAAAGTTTGGGGCAACTTTAAACAATCCCCTCAAACTCTTACTTTTTAAGGAGATATGATTGTTTTATTCTATTCTTAAATGTTACAATAAAACAATAAAGAACACCCACCGCGCACACACCTTTAGACCACTTTGTAAAATTTTGATTTTTCATAAAAAATTACAAATACAAAACGATTGACCTACATAATAACATATAATTTTATATTGTAATTTTTTTCACATCACAAAAAGAAAACTATTACATTACAGATCCATCCATAATCATGTCGCAAAAGAAAAAACATATATCAATTTTTTCGCGTGATTATTAGGAATTCTCTTTTCATCAAATTTCACAACAAATTAACATATACTATGTGTTTATGTATACCTTATTACAAGATGTTTGAGTTGACATAAAATTGTTGCTTTACGAAATCATTATTAGCTCCTTCATTATGGCTTTGATTTTTAACATTTTATACATTTTTTATATATTTTACATTTAGTTTTGTGACATCTTTCGGTTAGGATCAAATATATGACTTGATAAATATATTTTATTTTTCTGGCATAAATAATATACTCTGATAAAACGGTATTCTGGTATTGTATATGCGTGCACACGAAAAACTTTGGCGCACAACGAAGTTAAAAGGGGGGCGGGGGTTTGCCTATAATTATGCGTGAAATCAATTACATAATTATGGCAATTTGGGGGTTATTTTTCTTTCACACGTCAAATATGAGTCTCTCCCGAAACCTAAATAAGTAAAATCAAGCCTCAAAATTATTTGATAAGCCATACATCGATCAAATTGTTTGACTTAAATCTTTTTTTTTAAACCTTGCGATTGATTTGATACTAACTGAATATGCCGATATATGGCACCAATTCTCAGCTATTGACAAATGACATGTTAAAAACTATTAAGTAGTAATTAGAGAGAAGTCTAAAAACTTTAATTTGACGGCGTTAAGCCACACTAACCCTTAAAGTTAACGATTAATATAAATTTAATTAAATTAAACGTTGAATATTTTAATTTTAAAATGTTTTTGCTGCACACGTAAAGTAGTTTTTTCAAATTTTCCAAAAACTTGAATGTAAAAATTCATTTCCTTAATTCACCATCCACCTAGGTTCCGATGATTTGGGTTACGAAGGTTCACTCGGTTCCTCGTCATCGGCTAATAACTCGCCCTACAATACCGGTTACTACGGGAAGGAAGAATTTCCTTCGGTATACGCTTGTCCGGGTGTTGAAACAACCACCACCTGTTGCCAACAACTGCTTAATTCCGACCGTTATAACGATAGAATAACTCCTTATAACGAGAAGAGCCATCATCAATTCAACACAAACAATAACAGGTGTACCGATTATTACAATAGCCGCGATGAATCTTTGATCAGTCAATCAAACCACCATCCGGCTAAAAGTCATATTAAGACAGCTACATATACTACCCACCAGTTGCTCCCATTCGATGATCGTAGAAAAACGTTGACTGAAGCCGATTACAACGACGTTCATTTAGAATCTCCCCAAATATACAGTCAAGTGACAGTAACTGCATCGTCTTTGGAGTCATGCCAAAAGACAGGCCCCGATAATAAGGGCTGCGTTTTAGATGGAGGAGTCAATGCTAGACGAGGTATTTTAACTTGTAAAAAATCACGTTGTAACCTATATGAGAATTTCATGTTTTTTTGCCTATAGAGATCTGAAAACATATACAAACCTATATTAAATTTGTAAAATTAAACATTTAATTACTACGTTGTTTCACATGGTTTTTCACAATTAAAAAATATATCAAGGTTCTCAGTGAAGTTTGCTAAATTGTTATATTGTTTTTTTTGCACATTGTTAGCTTCCTGGGTTATTGAGAATTTTAAAAACGAGACTGAACCCGTCAGGCCAATCTGTTTTGCCCTACCACATCTCGACAAACAAGGAACAACATTTATTGGCCGAGAATGGCTATTTCGAGAAATTGCACAAGTATTTTTTACGGAAATAAGTTTTTGTGACATGTATACTTGGATTTAATTATTAAATGTATACCATTATTCGTTTTATAGCTAAAACCTTTTTCGTTTTTTCTTACTAGACCTTCAAATTGACCCCGAACAACACTCAATCGCCTGACAACGGGTCGGCTAGGAGTATACGATTTGAGGATGAACTCGACGAACAAGAGGATGAAGATGACAACTTAATTAAGGGGTACGTTATAACGGGAACTCAAGGAACTGGTAAAACGGCACTTATTAAAGAAATATTAAAGAACTCACCGGTATTTAGAAACGATATTGCTACGTCAACCTATAACAATAGCGCCTACCTTACAGATTTCTCACCTGGTAAGATAATTAGACATATTGACTCTCGACAATCTTAATATTAAAAGTTAAGTAGGGGTTTTTATAGGACCCGAATGAACGTGTCTTATATAACCTTGTATAAATATTACATATCAATTTAGTATCTCCCACACCGCAGTTTATATTATCGATACGAGAAATCCAACATCATCAAACTAGAGGAAGCTTGAAAAATTCCGAAGGCCTTTACGGTGAACTAGGTGCCCCACCGTCGTCAAAAACTGGCGGAGATTTAAAGTCGACAGGTGTTGCTTTGGGATTGTATACGCCACAGTTAGGGCGCAAACCATTTCAAAATAACAGTCCAACTGCTTCGAATGATCAAAAACACCCGGCCAATTCTTCGTGTAGTTCGACGCCTATAACAGAAAGGAGATCAACTAACAACTACTACGGTGAAAGTAGCGACCCTAATGCATTATTGCATAATAACAATAATAATGTCAAGCAGCCTTCGATAAATAGTAGGAATAAGCCATCGCCCGAATCCATTCTCCGGCGGAAAACAAGTTTCCTAAATGCCTCTGCCTCATTCCGAGTCAATAACACTCGTTCACCACTCCATGAGCACACCTATGTTACGAGAGGCGAGATACGCCAGCCCGTTAGCATACCTTCATCACCTTGTCAATTATCCGATATGAACAGTGTTAAACTTAACCCTATCCCTAACAAACATAATAATCCTAACGGGCAGCTTTCTAACGAATTGAGCCCTAATATCGGCGAAAATATTGGCGAAACATCATTTACCACCAATCTTCTCGCTTCAGAAACACTCAAAACTTTGGGATCTCGGGTCATAGCTTATCACATGTGCCAATCCGAAAATGCTGAAACACACTCGATACCACGATTTATACAAAACCTGGCCCATCAAATGTACACAAGCTTTGGGCATATGATTAACGATTTAAAATTGTGCAATACCATCAAAAATCCGTTTAATTCAGCGCCTGAAACAGGTGAAAATTACATCGAATCTTTCTACAACGAAGTTGCCTGCCCGCTCGAAAAGATTGGAAAAATGAGTTTTATTAAAAAACCGTTAGTCGTAATACTTGATAATCTCTCAATCATCGATTCACACCAACAGCGTAAAGGTTTCCATACAAGCGAATCTTTCGAACAACATGCCGAAAAGGAAGCCTTAGTGAATTTCATATTGTACTCGTGTCAACCATTATTCCCTCCATGGATTAAACTGTTATTAACTGGCACAAATAGTAGTAATGCAGCCAGCTCAATAATTTTACCTTTTCCATTCAAAAATTTATCTCACGATCCCGGTTACATATTTACCTCACTCGATATTGGGCCTCTTTGCTCACCACCTTCTAGCACCGCGAACGCAACAACTTATTCCGTGACGGAGAACGCGATTAAAGAAGACTTACGCGATTACATATGTTACAGGTTTGAACGGTGCCCGAGAATGGTATACCATAATATCCTTGGGGGCGTATCAGCTCCAGAGGTAAGTACGACAACGACTCAGGGTATGAACGATGTATTGTCATCTCGTAAAGCCAAGGCAACCAGATCAATTTCATCAACACCGTCTGAGACCTCTTTTTCAAGTCCCGACAGCTCTTTCACCTCCCACGACTCTCGCCCGTCAAGGAATGCCCCTAAAACAACGCCCAGGGACTACGAACAACGTTTGCAAGCGGCCACCATGTTACCCAAGTTAGTTGACCGACTCATCGAATTGAGTGCCGGGAGTATGTCGTACCTGCAACACGTGTGCGATCTCGTCGAGGCAGGTGCGCTCGTCATCAAGAACGCCTCGTTTAAAACACTACCCCGTACCATCGGGGAATGTTTCTCTCTTTACCTGAATCGAGCTTTCCCCATATCCGCCGCCACCGGCGCTAAAAGGGGTGGCTTCGACATGGCCCTGGCAACTTTGTTGTGTTGCCAAACACCGTTATTAGAGCGAGAAGCTAAAGACATTTTAGCACACCACGTTGCTGAAACTCAGCGAGAATACTGCACGTACTCACGGATCAGCAGGAATGAAAATAGTCATCCGTCCACAATTGATTTTTTAAATTGTTCGCCCAATAGCTTAGATAAATCCTTTGATTTTGGTAGCGATTTAGGCGATCCCACTACTACTGGCCTGACAGCTTCGGAAAGCATCGCCCCTGAAAATTTTGATGGCAAACACCCCACACAAGTGGTCGAAGAGATTATGAGTCACCTGAAAGCTCATCGAATCATTTTGACATACATTGACGGCCGTGTCTACTTCATCGACCATTTGTTCCGTGAATGGCTTGTGCAAGAATGGCACCTTAAATTCCGTTTATCCAAAGGCTGGAAGTAATTTTACAATATACTACTTCTTGTTAAACAACATTTAAGTATCTAAGAAACATATGAAAAATTTAAAATTTTTGTGTTTAAAATTGCAACTTTAATTATAAATTTAAATTAGGATCGGACATGAAATTATAGCAAATCACATGATGTCCAACATTAAGAATGCGCAAAATCCTGCCAGCACTTTACACGAGGCAGTTACCTATTACACCCTTATGGATGATAAATCTTTGGACGAAGCGAAGAGTGTGGCAACAATCAGACTAAACGCCAATGTCAAATTAATTAACCAAGCCTTCCTACTGTCCAAAAATCTCAAAAATCCGGCAATTAACGTTATTATTTTTTCTCTATTCCTTTATTTATTTATCTTTGGAGCTTTTTTAAATGGAAGTTTAATCCACGGACTTTCAAATATCCTAATTTAATTTTTTCTATTTACAGGCAAATCGTTTACTTCTCAAGGCTGGCGCCAACCCAAATTCATTTATGAGAATATCTCGAAGGGATTCCATGGTTCAATCAACATGTACAGTTCTTCATTGGGCTATTTCCCATCCAAAATTTGCCAAATTTGCCGAGCTGCTAATTCAAATGGGAGCCGACCCATACATGTGTGTCAAACGGGGTGGCCCTAATTGCATTTCACATGCCATCGAATGTGGAAATATCGAGATATTACGTTATATCCGAGCTGTAAACTCACCAAAATTTGAGTCAAACGTAATGATATTTTTAAATATTTAGAGCTCATATACATTAAAATTAAACAGAAAAGCCTAAATTTAAAGTTGTTTATCATAAATTAAGATATGTATTTTAGGCCACGTGCAAAGAAGGTTTTCATATTTGTAAAATTTTAAAAATTAGTATCATTTTAATAATCTAATTTTTTTTTTTAAATTTTTTATCTCAGAAAAAGTTATGTGCATAAACTAAACTTGACATCTTTTTAAATATTTGCGTTCATTTGCAAAATAAAATTTTTAAAAATTTTGGAAATTTAACGAAAATAAAAACTCACTTGACCTTAATAAAAATAAATATTATACCCTATAGCTCTGGTATATTGACAAATCGGACCTTGTCGCATTAGATTATGCCATTATCCACAATCAACTGGAAATTGTCGATTTTTTAACTGGAACTTGCCTTTCTGCCACAGCATCTGATTTAGATGAACACAGCAAACGCATTCAAAAATGCTTTGTGCTTGCTTGCGCCTTAAATAACCTCGAAGTATGATTTTTAAAATTTTAATATTTCGGAGCACATAGAGTAGTTGCTCTTTTTAACTGAGTATTACTTATGGCGTTTATAAATTATCAAAATTGACATAAATAACAACACAGAACTCAATTTTAACTCGGGCTGAGACGTGAATGCAAAACACCTTTAAGGAAATATAAATCTTTTTAATTGTTATATTTTTGAAACATGTAAGAAGACACACCCTTTCAATTTTTAATCATCTTGCCCGTCCCTATTTGTAAAACTTATGTGTATATGAAACTAAATATATATTTTTTATTAGGTTTGCAAAAGAATCCTTCGATACTACAAACTCAATGCCTATCAACCAGCAAATCTATGTAATCGTTTAATTTCTCCGTTGTGCGCGGCCATTTTAGGCACATCGGTGATTGATATTATCAATCTTCCTGGTCATTCTTTAAAAGATGCTGATCGAAGACCATTGATAACATTTTTGATCGAAGAAGCAAACGCCGCTGTTAATGGCTCCGCACAGAATGTTCATGACGTTAATACGGACTTGACGAATCCGTTGGCGTGTGCAGCCATCATGGGTAGCTCAGATGTTATCCAATTGCTACTAAAATTATGGGAGGGCGCCCGGCCAGAGGCGTTAATAAACGCGCGTGATGGAAGCACTGGAAAAACTGCTCTCATTTATGCCTCCCAAAATGGACACCTCGAATGCGTTAAGCTGTTAGGGAAAGCAGGTATGGCTTGATTACTTTTAGGGGCTTTCAATTAAACCAGAGCTGGGAAAAAGGCCCATCTTTGTTTGGCTTACTTAAATTATATTGGGCTAACCTCATTTTTTGTGCTTTAAACGGAAAAATTAAGGGTTTTGGCTTAAATCGCGAAAATATTTATGAAATCTCATATTTTTTTGGTAGGGTATCTCCTTATAAATTGACATTCGTAATCTTTCATTAAATTTTTGTAAAAAAAACAAAACAATGTCTTAAAATAGGCTTTTTTCCAGCTAGCTCCAATTTGAAGCACGTGCATTTTTAAGGGGTTTTCCCAATGATTTTGCTTGAAAACTATACTTTTTTTTCATTTTAAAAAATTACGATATACACATTAAAAAGTGCGTTTCTACTGCACGTAACCTAATCTAATTCGAATGTCTTTCTTTAATATGCCACAGGTGCGTGTTTGTCTCAAACTGATGCAAATGGTTGGTCAGCCCTGCATTGGGCATCTTACAATGGCCATTACGACGTCGCACAAAGCTTGACCGAAACCGACAAGTGTCAATTAATGACTAGTTACAACCGTGAGAGGCGAATTCCGCTGCATTTAGCTGCTCTCCGTGGTCACCCTCGATTGGTAATTTGAAAAATGAGATAATTAAATATTTTTAAGGTCACGTTCAAAGTTGAATTTCGAATTAACTGATAAAAAGGTTTTTTTTTCGCCTTGCCAGATTTAAAAATTTATTTGTAATAAATTATTAAATGTCAATTTTTTAATCACTAGGTTGAAAATTTCGTTGAAAGTAATGATGACTCGGCCATTAATTTGCTAGACGTTCATGGCCTATCTGTCCTAGATCTCGCTCTGCACGGATACATTCAAGAATTGAACGGTCAACTTAAACCATTCCACAAAACTTTATCCCTCGTGGATGAGAGTTACAGCAACATTTATAATAATAATAATAATAATAATAATAATAATAACAATTTGGCAATATTTGAACAAAATTTTGAAGAATCTATGCAGCAAAAACAAGGTGATACCCCACGCAATAAATCTCGGGATTACTTGGACGTTGTTTCGACCCTTTTAAATAAAGGTGCAAACATTCGAACCAATGCCTGGCGCGTCATGTCCGCCACTTTAAACACCCTAAACAAATTCATCATATTAAATATTCAAAAGCCTAATTCACAATCAAACTCCGATAATAATAATTATAACAACATTATTATTAATGATGATGAAGAATTATTGGGTCAAATTAAACGAGCCTACAAAGCTGTTATAGCGCTACAAAAACTTTTCTTGGTGAAAATTTTGCAAGACGCTAACGCGCTCGCGAAGAGTCCCCAAACAAGCCTAAAAGATGCCATCTACAGGTATGAGTATGCCCTAAAAAAGTTTCCGACCAAGGAAGGATTACTACTACCCGAAACATATCACGAGGATGTAAGTGACAGTTCACGGTCTCGATCGACACCAAACAGCTATAAGAAGCTTCACTCAGAAATTTGCAATGATCCTGAAATATGGTCCACCCTCGAGGAATTAAAAATTAGCACTTATCTAAATTTGTGTCGATGTGCCTTATACCAACAAGTTAGATATTTAATTATTCTTCATTCCTATCGCGTTATGTATTAGAGTATTTGATTTATTTATGGCAGCGGCCTAGTTCATTTTCAAAAATTAATATTAATATAATTTGTTAAATTTCAATATGCCTCACAAAAGAAAATTTGGCAAATGGACCAGGCTATAGATAATATCCATTCAGTATATGTTATGTTTTTAAAATTTTGTATGCCGCAGTCAGATTAATAAAAAATATTTTTAATTTTTTTAGAATTACACGAGAGCTATTGAAAATGTCACAAAAGTCCTTGATATCCACCCTCAAAACTTGGAGGCTCATTACATGAAAGCAATGATTGTCAAACAACAGAGGTATAAATTTGACTATAGCAACATTAGTTAGAATCCCCAAAAAAGATAAAGTAGTTCATTATTCAACATTTTTTTAATTTTTGAATTTAAAGATATTACGGGCCATACGATTACTACTAAATAAATTGACGACTCTTAATTTTTAAATGGTATTTTAATAATGTATTGTTAGTTATTGAAAGACAAAATCTAACCAGATATTTTATACAATAGGAAAAAGAATGATAATTTAAATCTTACTAGATATTTCAAACAATTAGAAAAAGAATAAAATTTTAATTTTATTTTTTCTTATTTAGTCAGAATTACATCAACACCGAAAACCACAACAAAAATACGCCACCTACTATCCAAAATTCCCCAACTGAATGTATAGAGAATATGACAAAATCACAAAAATTTATATACCCGGTGGCATAATCATTACATATAACTCAACAAATTATTTATAAATGTAATTGTATTGTATAAATTTTATCAATATCACTGCCAATAGTATATAAAATTTGCATTTTAATTATAAATAAATATATTATATTTATATAATTTATTAAAGAGTTTATTATAAATATAGAATCTAAGCAAAATTGTAATAAAAGTATTTTTCAAAAAAAGTTAACTCTCATTTTAATTTAATTTAAAAAAATAATACAATAAAGATTTAATTTTAATGAATTCTGACTTACATTTGTTTTAGATTAAAATTGAAAATAAAAGCAAATTTTTTGAAATAACCAGTGTTAACTTTGTTTTTGGTATAAAATATGGGTTATGAAAATTAAGCAATTTTTGAAATATTTTACCCATCTTTTAACTATAACCAAAAATAACTTTCACAAAGACTTGAATTTTTAATGCTTTAAATAAAATAAAATGTAATAGGCCGCAACTTTGTCGAAAATTTAATCTTGCTCGAGAGACCCGGTTTAGATAGTTTGGCCTTTTCGGCTGATAATGGCAGACCTAAAGGAGAGGATTGTTTAATATAAAATACAGAGGAATTTTCAAATGTGGAGACGCCTCTTTGGTTTGACCTCTCTTTATAAGTTAGCGTTTTTCACAGGATGGCGTATGTTGGGCCGGAATTCGAGCTTATTTTGAAAAATATCTGGTTTGTAATGGCCTAATTTTTTATTTCAATTGTTATGTTAATGGCATTACAAGTCCACACTCATTTTAACCAGTCTTTATCAAAAACTCTAATATCACAAATTTTTTTCTTTAAATTTCGCCTTTTTATTCATAAATGGATCGAACCGTGCGGGTCAAATACGTGCAAAACCAAAATTCAGTTATAGATGTGGTTTTACTAGAAAAAAAAATTATTAACTGGTGGCCAACGTATGTAAATGGTCTGGCCCCTGAAAAGCAATTTAAATGGTATTGATTAGAAAAAAAAATTATGTAAACTCCATATTTGTTAAATTATTCTTAAACTATTGGCAAAAAAGTGATAAAGTTGTCATTTTAAATGTTAATCGATTTCTTATTGTCGGCTGACACAACGCATCTCTGGCACCTTAAACCGTGCGGTGGATATTGAGCGCATCCGAAACAGACGGAATGGTAATAGATGTGAGTTGGAATGGTTAAATGGCTAGGGAACCATGGTGGAACAAAATCTAAATTGAATTTATAATTTTTATATTATTGCGCATTGTAAATTGAGTGCTATTTTTTTTTGTTAAATGCCATCAGAGTTTATTAATTTTATTTTGAAATTTCAAAATTTTAAAAGAATTAGGCATAATGTTCAAGTTTTGAGGTAATCAAGAAAATAATTATTTAGTTGCAAATGTATATTGTCAAAATTATATTAACATTTTTATGTAGATTCCTTCCATAGAAATTAGCTTTTAATAAGTATAACATTTGGGCTAATAGCGAATTTTAAAATTGTTACCGATATTTTTCCCTCTCCAAAATAATGGTTTAAAAATGTTGAAAGGTATACTTTTAATTTTAGGGATGTTTCTCTGTTGAAAAAACAAGTGTGTTTAAGTTTTCCTCCATACTTTCCCTAGGAGCGCCATAGACGTTTAGGGCTTTGACTTATTTAACCCGAGCATACCAATTAATATTGCCGTCGGATTTAATATTAAGATTTGCTCGTACCCCGGCGACCTAGGTATTTAACCTACTCACTTTAGGAATATCGTCAGGCCACTCATCAGCTTCAAAGAGGTTGCAAACGTGTACAATTTACCGAAAAAAGCCGCCAATGTACGGATTTAAACCCAAAACCTCCTGCGTTTAAGACAGAGATATTTACCACTGAGTCTTGGCCGATGATGTCTTTAAGGGCATGTATACTTTGGTTATACTTTTCAAGTTAAGCAACGTTTAGCCTGGTTAATAGTTGAATGGGTAACCGCCAACGAATTCCAAAGTTGTCCATTCATAAAAGCCTAGGTTTAAAAACGTAGGTTGCCGCCGCATGTTAAACCTCATTTAACTCTGCAGGGCCTGCTGTAGAATTAAAAGAAGCCCTTACGGGAAAGCCGTCCCCTATTGAGAAAAAGGTCTGTAGAAAACTCCTATACCACAGATTTTTTTTGAAGTTTGGCAAGTTTTAATATTTAGATGTTTTAATAATTATATTAAAAGTTTAGCTTTCCACGAACTGTTATCAAAAAAGTTACTTTTAATAACGGCAAAATAGAATGTTATGCCGTGCTGAGTATGCACCATTTGATCGCTGTATGGATTGGCGACAATTTGGTAATTTTCATTGAGCCTAAAATCGTACTCGACATCGTTAGTACCCTATTCAAATATATAAAATACTTTTTTTTATAAGAGTTTAAAATATTGAGTTTTGAAAACATTTGGATGCGCCCGATTGCCAACCAACAATAAATAATGAAAAGATGTTTTTGCAAATATTTGTTTGACCATAAAGTCAGTCCGCAAAAAAATTTTAATTTTTAAACTTTTTTTAATAGGTATTGAGAGCCCTTTTCTCATCCAGAAAAGTATTTCAGAATGAAATAAAAAGCTAAATCAATTCTTCAAAATTCTGGATTTGGAAAATAGAAATTATCTTGTATGTTACGATATATTAAGGTAGCTTTCAAATCTCAAATAGATTCTTGGACCAGCCATCTTTTTTTATAGATCTTAATAAAATGTTAATTTTTAAAAGTAGGTTTAGGCAGAGCGGGTTTGATTGCCAAGCTTGCAGGGCCTAAAATTCTTTAGATATTTGAGCCGGGTTCGTAGATACATATGCTTTTAACAGAAATAATCATAATAAACATTACCCTAATGAATTGTTCATTCGTCTGCAACAAGGAACTGGTGATCCTGAATTGATAGGACGAAGCCATACTATTATTCACGGTTATTCGGGCCTTATTCTTGAATATCGAATGTCGGCTGACTTCGTAGACTATCAGCTTGGTCTTCCATAAAGTCTCTAATTTTATGGAATTTGGACTTAATGTTATTCTCAAATAAAACTTATATCAGTGGTAACAAGATACGTGGCTCCTCCACTCAATGCATTAATTTGACTTTTTATTCATTTTTCCAACTGCCATTCTGTTAGGTAAAGGATATAACCTACCAGTATATTAGATTTAAAAATCCAATTTGTAAACCTCCTGGCGCCTTTGTTTTATGGTAATTCACAATTTAAAAAAAAATGTAATTTTTTTACATATTCTAAACAAAAGTTAAATTAACACAGGAAATACTTTTGCCGACATAAAGTTTTTGGAAAAATTTATTATTATACCAGCAAAAACCTTTTTTGTGCATGCAATTAATATTGGCAACTTCTTTTAAAAAATGATCTTAAACGTTAAAACAAAATTTCTAAAAAATTTAAATTTTACAAAAAAATAACATAACATAAGACGCGTACTCACTAATATTTTTTAATAAAGAATATTTTTCCATAAAATAAGTTGAAAAACATAATTTCGATTAAATGTGCTTTGTGCCCTTTAATAAAAGCGTTTAAATTATTAGAGAGACGAACCTAATGTTAATTAAAAAAATCAATGCTCGTAAAAATTCACTGTTTAGGGCTCAAAAATATAAGATTTACATCAGATAAAAACTTTTTTAATGGGATTTTTGATTAAATATCTGGAAACTTGCTTTATCACATAGCCAATAGTTGCTTTTTTCAAGTTAATTTTTTTTTTAAATTTAAATGTAAATCTAAGGCTTGTGAATAGAGGTTAATGAAACTACGATATGTTTTATGGTAGTGTCATTTTAATAGCATTACATATTTTTAATTATATCTTTATGAAATAGGGTCTAATATTACATACATCATCAACCTAATAAGAATATATATGTGAAATTAGAAAAACAAAAACCTGATGGTCCTCCTGGGACTATCGGTAAACCCGGCTCGTAATTACAGAAATTTCCTTTACAACATGTGATTTGAAAGGGGAGAGTCGAATTAGGCGAACACACGATATCTACCGACCGTCTATCAAAACACCTGTTTGGGCACAATCAAAGAAATATATTAGGGCACGTGCAAAGTGAGTTTTTATTTTCGTGAAATTTTTAAAATTGTGAAAAATATTATTTTGTAATAAAACGCAAATTTCTAAAAAGTTGCCAAATTTAGTATATGCACATAAAATGCTTTTTTTGAAATAAATAATTTTAGAAAAAATTTTGAAAAAAAATAATTTTACAAAATTTTCAGAATTTTCAAAATTTTGCGAAAATAAAAACTCACTTTACACGTGCCCTTATTTAAAAAAAATTGATATTGTTTGTTATTTAAGTGTGAAGAAAAAACATCCTTTTATATTTTAGACGAAATGTTGTTTATAATATACTATCGGCTTTAGAACAAATTATAATTTATAATAATTTGTTTTGATCAATAAAATGATTATATATTCGGCTAACTAGGTTTCTATTGGCAAAATAGAAAAAAAACGAAAAAACTTTCTTTTGGTCATTTCTAAATTTTACTTTAATAAATTTAAAAGAATGTTATACAGAGATTTATTAGGTAAAATCGTTAATATTGTTAATGAGTTTCTAGAACTCGTAAAAATCACTAGTGTTACTAATTGATACATCAAGATATTCAATTAGTTGCCGTTGTCACTAAAAGGGCAATAAATAATTAAATTTTAATAAGATATATCGAAAATTTTCATTTGTTTCAGAAGAATAGTTAAGACAAATTTTTAACAATCAACAAAATTACAAAATTAGATGAATTATCAATTTTGCTACCTGTTTTTCGAAAAACAGTTAGAATAGATTTATTCAAGTTACAACTGACAGCACATATAAGGTATCTTTTAGAGTTTTAGAGGATATTAGTGATTTCATAAAAAATTGCATTCTAATACAATTTTTTCCAAATTTTATATTTTTGTAATCATGATATATGTCAAATTAGGGCCCAGTGTAAAGAATTAAAAATTTACCCGTAAACAACACCGCTATTGATAATATTTGGAATAATTTTATAACACTTTCCGCCTTCCGGGTTCGTTTCACAGGTATAGTTAAAGGCATCGGGTCCATTGGCGTAACAAGACAATGCTAGATTAAAAAATGGTTCAAAATGATAAATTCCCTTTCTAGACCTCATTATATAATATTTGATTATAAAATCCCACACTCTATTTTAAATATCATTTTTCAGAAAAATTTATTTATAAAATACAAAATTTTTTGTGAAGGGGGCATATAAGTATAAGATTAACTTTTAATCATTCAAAAAAAATCATGTAAAAAGACACATTATTAAGATGAAATTTTTATTTTTTTATTTGCAATTATTTATAAATATGTTAGCTAGCTACCTTTATGCATAAAACCTATATTTCTAAATTAAAAAAAAATTGATACTCTTATTTTCCTCGACAAAAGTTTCAGCAATATTTTCATAAGGTAGAGCCACCGGGGTCCAGGGAATGACCAGGTTTCCTAAAATTAAGTCCCAGTCAACAATTTTTTGATAGTTATGAGTTAATAACCGAGATCAAACCTGCCATCTTAAAAAATATCAAATTCGTTTACCATTTTTCCTAATCAAACTTAATTAGTCAGGTATAAACATTGAAAATTTTTAGAAAAAAAGATCAAAAAAACAAAAAAAGAAATTAAATTTTTTTTTGCATATTCACAATAGTTAAACTGTTAAAATCAAACTTCAAATAATATTTTTATCAAAAACCGATAATATATCGTGTCGTATTTAAGTTTGGACGCGAAATATTTTGTATTATCTAAATGCCGATGTAAGAGCTTGATATATAAATAAAATGTATTTTTCATTATTTGTGATTATAAATATAAGTTACAAGAGATTTTTATATGCAAAAAAGATTTTTAAATTTTTTCTTTTTAGGGTATATTTAGATCTGTCAATTCGGTCAAAAAAGGCCATTTTTCGTTATAGACGGATCAAGGGAGCCAAAGACGGAAAAAAATAACGAAAAATATATATGAGATTAGGCCATCATGGGAATGCATTCTTTTATGTTTTAATAAAATTCGAGTTTCTGACATTGATATTTGTTGAGCTGTGTTATAACCTTTAAACTCCATATAGATTTAACACGTTTAAAGTCCTTTTTTGAAATAGATAAAAAAGTTTTTTTTGTTTCTAATTTGTCGAATTACATCAGAATAAACAAGTCAACTGATAATAAATTTGATATTTTAGGGCACGTGCAAAGTCAGTTTTTATTTTTGTAAAAATTTCAAAATTTTGAGAAATTTTATTTTGAAATAAAACGCAAATTTTTTAAAAGTTGCCAAATTTAGTTTATGCACATAAAATGCTATTTCTGAAATAAAAAATTTTTGAAAAAATTTTGAAAAAAAATTAATTTTTAAAATTTTCAGAATTTTCAAAATTTTACGAAAATAAAAATTCACTTTGCACGTGCCCTTACATACAAACGAATAATATATTAATTATAATTACCATAAAAAGACGGCGTTTTGGAAAATATAAAATTACTTTAAACGTATTCTTATACACTTGATTTGAGAAAACCCTATTTATATATTTTTTTGAAAAAAGTTGATTTCTCTGTCCCAATTGCAAAAACAATTTTATCTTTTTTTGCCAAAATACAAGCTTCATTTTAAACGTGGCTTGGGTGGCCGAAGCAAAATAATATAATAGCATAAAAAACGTATTATGACTTGTCAGATCAAATGACTGGCAATCTTCACAATGATAATTTTGACTATAAAATAAGCACTTTCCACATTTCAAACCCGTTGGTTGGGCAAACCTTAAGCTAATTGATTCCGGGATCCAAAAGGGTCTGAAATCTAATATTAAAAAAAGTATTTTGACAGTTATAGATTAAATTAAAAATATGTATTTGAAGTAGAGTTCAAACCAGGCCTATTCCGGCCCAGCCCGCCGAAATTTTTGACTTTAGGCCCGGCCCAAAACTTACTTTTAACTTTCGCCCCGGCCCAACTCGGCCCGAATTTACAGATACGGCCCAAAAATGTTATATTCGATAACAAACTAAAATTATTTGCTTTATAATCTGCAATTATTTTTAGTTCTTGTAATAGTTGAAGAAACAAGGCTGCCTTTGGAAACCGGGTATCACATCAAAAAAACGACTACCACAAAACTGAGTGAGCAACACCGGGCTTAAATTTTTTTAATTACTTAACAAAAAAAATGTCGATTGTTCAATTATTGCAGAAGATTTTTTTTTTGATTTGAAAGGAAGTCACAACAACTAAAAATTAGGCCAAATTTATTCAATACCTTTTATTTTGGTAGTTTCAACACAGGTCAACAAATTTTTGAGACCTATGCGGTGACCAGATTTGCCATCATAGGGATATTCATCTTAACCGTTTTATTCTAATCAAACTTTATATGCCAGCCATATGAAAATTTAATGATTTTTTTGTATTTAAAACAGTTTAACTGTTAAATAAATACTTAAAATTTATTATGCAAAGAAATTTTTTTAAGTAATTTATTTTAGGTAATTTTAAAGTCGCAAAATTAGTCTTTTTAATCAAATTCGGCCATTTTCGTAATATATACCAAGAAATAGCCGAAGGTGAAAGAAACAGAAAATACATATGAGATAAAGTTATCATCGGATTATTCCTCCCAAATATCATAATTTTCTTTTTTCACACAGTGATTTTTATTGACATGTATAAATTAAGGAAGAAGTAAATCCTCGCGCCTATTAACAAACATCTAAATGTTAACTTATTTTTATTACGATAAAATTTTACAAAAAAATATTATGAAGTTTATTTGTTTACTTCGCAAAATAGACAAGTAAAATGTGTGCCCGTAATAATGGTTGGCAAAATTGTCGTAAAAAGGAGCTACTTTGATACGATACAGCTCGTTAAAATTAAGTGTATAGTGAATTGGTTGATCCTAGTTATCAAATATAAAAATCTTATTTAAATAAGTAAACACAAAGAATCTTTGAAATGATAGATATAGTTAAGAGTTTCCTTTTACAACCTGTTTGACCCCGAAAACCCCAACTGGGGTAGGTAACTTATCAGTGTTTAATTATTTGTAAGAGTTGGAGTTCAAAATATTTGGCAAAATTAGCCATATTTTGAACTCAACTCTTTACCATTTTACCCCCCCCCCCCCCTTATTTGAAAAAATTTAAATGAAAAAAAAATTTCCTTTCTCTTGCAACTCACCTCAAAAAAAATTCCTAATTGTAAAAATGAATAATTCTCAAAAAAAAATGCATTTTGTTTCTTTTCTCCTCAAACGAGCTCAAATGGCTTCTCCGAACAAGCTGAATGAACTTAAAGATTATCACAGGGAACTGCTGCCAAATTTTGGTATAATTGCTTTGAGTGTGAATTAATTAAAAATGGCATTTAGTACCCAAGAATACCAAATTAAGGAAATATTATTTAAAAAATTGTAAATCTGAGCTTGGTTCTTTAAAAAACTTATGAAAATTTTAAGTATAATAAAATTAAAAAATAACAAAAATGAGTTTGGCCATATAAAAAACTAAAGTTTTCCAAAAATTGCCCAGAGTACCTCACTCCGACTCATTTGAAAAAATTCCATATTGAAAAAAAAAAAGAAAAGAGGTTCATCAATACTATCAAAACTCCGTTTTACCAAAAAATAAAAAAATTGAGTTCTTTTTTATTAAAATGAGGAATATTCATTTTTTTTTAAAATGAAAATTTTTCATTTGAATATTTTTCACCCCCGTGAAAAATTAAATTCCCTCATATTCACTTTTTTCTTTCCTCACCATTCACTAGAATTGAGGAATTCACTGCGGCTGAATTTTTTTTTATTAAACACTGCAACTTATAATTCATTGAGATCCTAGGTTTTTAGGCTAGGCTTCTAGGAAGAGTATACTGTTTAGTGGAAATTTTTAAATTACAATGATAGACAACATAAAATTCCTCCTAAACTATAAAAAAAATGCTTCATTAACACTGTTAAAATTTTTGTATATTCGTTACTCTAACATGTTTGTAGTAATTTAATAATTGTAACCGTAATATTGTCCATAATTCCTTGTTCCCTTACCAGCGATTGAACGCTATACTGCACGTCACCTTGGATAATGTTGAATGCACTCACCTTCAGGTTAAATTGACGGGTGCTTTGTGTAATTTGAAAGCTAATATTAACTTTTACGGGGAAGAAATGGGGTACAATGTTCATCGAAGCCATTTCGCTATGATCGGCATTGCAAAAGCTAGTGTCACAGCAATTTGCGATGAATGCGACATTCGAATACACCTTATGAGGCTCTCGACAAGCAAAGGCATCGAGATTTTCATCTAAGCATCTTTTACATAAAAAATAAATGCGCAAAATATTTAAAAAAAATTAGCCAACTTTTATTTAGAAAAAATGAGAGTTTAATTTTAAGGAAAACTAAAATATCTAAACGGATGATAATATTCAAATTCATACACTTAATTTATTTATTTAACATATAGGTAGGCCAACGAATATCTATAAAATTCAACAAATCTAAAAAAAATTATGTCTCACTTTAGATTTTGGTCTGCCATATACAGAATACGAGTTTGTTTGTAGTCTCATGTTAAAAATAATACAATATCTATACTAAGTAAAAGGCAAGTATGATTTTATATATTCTTTATCCACTGCATCAACTGTCAAAAAAAAAGCAAATTGAAGAAAAAAAGGAAGGATTATGTATGAATCGCAATAAAAACACAGGTAAAGCGGGGCGGGCGTAAAACAAAAAAAATAATTTATATTTTATTAGATGTTTCCATTTTTTAAAATACCATTTCTAGTAGCAGTGATGGTTGAAGTGTTTTACAATTAAGCAATTTTAATTGAAGGCTATTTAATGGGGTAAAAATAAGGCTTCTTAATTTCAAATCTCGCATATGTACCTGGAAAAAAGTCTGAACGCCATCAGATTTACCATAATAAAACTCTTCCATGTCTAGATTCCCAGAAAAAAGATTGACTTTTGTTGTAATTATATTTTATCACATAAATATTTCAAAAATAAACCCCCTATAGGGACCAAGGTTGTCATCAAACGCATAGGAGTAGCATTTACCACCAGTCGAGTTGCATATAACATTATTTGACGCGCTAGGATCTTCGTAAATGCAGAATACTAAACAATAAATATGTGTGTTTCAAAATTAAAACAAATGTTTGCCACTCAATTTAAAATATTTGACAAAATTTCATCCTTTTCTAGTGTTTATCCAATTTAATTTAAAAAATCCAAGTTACCTTAACCCTTTTTTATTTTTTACTGGCTATGCTAAACTTACAAAAATTACATAAAATTAAAAAAAAAAAATTTAAATATTAGAATTCGTTTTTATTTAAAAAGATTCTTCCTTTAATTATTGACCCGACCTTATTGATTAGAAATCAAAGTCGGATCCCGAAAGCCCGCCCGGCCCGGTATCGGCCTACCCGAAAAACGGGCCCCGAAATTTAGAACGGCCCGGCTGAGCTGGACCTAAATTAAGAAAGGATTTACGAGCCGGGCCGGGCCAATTTTTTATATCTCAATTTGATAAAAAAAGGGTATTACTTCTACGTTCTTTTATTGATAATTTTAAAACAAAAAATTTCTAGCTTGATATATAATTTTTATTAATATTTTTGGGCCGGGTCAAACCAAGCCTGAAGTGAAAAACCAAATTTCAGGCCGTAATTTAAATGTCGGGCAGGCCGGGCCGAATTATTACGGCCCGGTATAAACTTAAGCTCCGATCGAGTCAAATGTTAAATAAATAATTGTGAGTTTAAACTAGAATTTAAGGGGTGACAAATAATTATTATTTCAAGATATAAAACTTAATCAAAACTGGCAAAAAGGTTATTTTGTGACTAAACCCTATTTTTGTTTTTAAAAATTTAATGAAAAATAGGAAGGTCAAATATAAGGGAGTATAAATTTTTAAATAAAAATAGATCTTATACGTATTTCTTAGTCTAAAGCTGAAACACTATGTTTTAATTAATTTTTAATAACAAAAAAATGAGTTTAGCTTAAAAATGGGCTTTCTTCAGTTCTGAAATATAAACTTTTATAACTTCCCATTTATTGGGTTGAATGGGGGGTGGGAACCCTAGGTTTTCAACCAAGGGGTGAGCCCATATATAAAATTTTTTCTATTCTATGTTTTAATATCCGACTGGAGTTTAAATTTTTTTTTGCAAAACCATTCATATATAATTTTATGCAATTTAAATGACCTATTTATACGTGTTGCCCACGTGGTGAATGCCATATGTTTTTTATTAATAATACAATGCTTGCCACATTTAAGCGGCCAATTCGTGATCACAAAAAGATTATGATCGCAAAATATTGATGGTACATTTATATGATCAAGATCATGAAAAAAATAATTAAATTTTATGGTGAAAATCAGTATGTTGTGATCATGATCATTTAATTGTGATCTTGATCATTTAATTGTGATCATAATCTTTTAATTGTAATCGTGATCTATTTTTTTGCGATAACAATTAAAAATATATTGTTCGATGGCCACATTTTATGTGATCATTGACCATTTTTTGCTGCAATAAAAGTATTACAGTAAGCCACTTAATTGTGCCAGCGTAATTCTACAATCGCACATTCTTTTTACATGCATGTATGATTTATTCATCTCCAAAATTTAGTATATGTGATCTGATTTTCTAACTCTAACTTAACCTCAAACTAACACATATATAATCCAAACCAAATTGATAGTATTATCAGTAAAGTTTGCTATATGCATTTTTGCGCAGCACTGTAATATTTTTATTGCAGAAAGGAAAGTGTTAATGCCTTATATGAGGCCCTGCGTATTTTATACAATTAATTATTTTTTCGCTCAATAGAGAATAATGAATAACAAATTACTTTATACCTTTTTTGGAGTAGGCTATAATATAGACATATTTTGTTAGAGAAAAGACATAAAAAATTCAATCTGCGTTATTAATCTAAAATCAGGGATGGGTACAAACTTTCAAAATATTAACTTAGTGATAATCAAATATATACAAAAAATTGGTTAAATTTATTAAAGCTTAGTTATTAATTATTTGTGATAAATATTTTAATTTTAACTATGTATAGCATAATAAGTAAAAGTCAAAATTAAAATTTGAACAATCAATACGGTCTAGGTTAGTTTTTAAAGCTGCCCTATTCTTGCTTAAAATACTTTTATGGTATTTGAACGTGTGATAATTCACAATCAGCTCGAAAACCTTTCAATTATATAACCTTATTGATAATAACATGAAGGCTACTATCATTTTCATCCGTTTACAGTTTTTTCAGATCAAAGTTTACATCATTAAAAATTTATTAAAATAATGAAAAAAAAGAGATTCATTAACGGATTATTAAAATTAATTATATATGTAAAAAAGCTAAACTGTTAATTTTAAATTTAAAATATAGTTTTATTTAAACCCGTTAAAATATATTTTTTAGAAGGTGGGGGCAAAATATTTTGTTGACCTAAATGTAGATGTTGGAGCATAATATTTAAAAATTAAATAGTTTATTATTTCAAAATAAACTGAAGTTAAAGTTGATTTAAATACACAAAATTATGTTTTATTTACCTAAGAAGTGTAAGGTCACAAGATTCACTTTTGCTAAACTTGGCCATCTTTTTGGTCTTCTCCCGATGTTTAGGGTCAATTAGGGATTTGTGTGCTATTTTCCTTTTTGATTTTTTTTATGTTTATATCGTTTTTGCCTTGTGCCCGATCTACCTGCAATCTTAAATCTATTTATATCTCGTGGTATCTTTAGGCACTACCTCTCAAGGCAATTTTATTTAATTATTTTGAACCAGAACACTGATTTTGATGAAAATTTTCATCTTAATTAGAAATACAAAGATCACAAAATTGTGGTCTAATGTCCTATAATGGATTTGCTTTTGACGCCATTTACGGCCCTATGCACATATCTTATCACACTCGACATATTTTAAAGATATATGAGCTAACTTTAGAGGCTAGACTTGCCATATTAGAGATCTTCAATCCGTTTACCGTTTTTCCTAATCAAACTTTGTAAGCTAGCTAAAAACATTAATTTTTGAAAAAATAAAAGATTCTAACACAAAAAATATTGATATAAAAAATGTTTTTAGATATAAAACAGCTAAACTATTAAATAATATTTTTATTTTAAACCCGATAAAACGTCGTATCCTATTTAAGTTGGGGTGCCAAGTACAACCTAAATTATTGTAAGAGCTTGATATTACTTGCTTATTTGAGATGAAAAATAGTTAAGGGGGCGGGGGGGGGGGATTTGAATAAGGAAAAAATTTAATTTTGTTACTTTAGGTATTCTCCAAATCGAAAAATTAGTCAATTTAGCCAAATCTGGCCATTTTTTGATTATTTATAAATATATGAGTTTAGAAAAAGTTTAAAAAAACATAAAATTAAAGATTTGGCCATTGTTAGTATGCAAAGTGAGATCCTATGCAAAAACTGCACAGTGTTTTACCCAACTAGAGTGTATTATGAATATTTACATTCAAATAGAAAATTTTGTTTTTTCCTATATATATGCATCGTGAATCATATATGATCACTTAATCTATTTCTTGATCCCTGTTTATTAGCCATTATGTAGATTATTGCGCAGGAAGTGTCATAAAGCGACGTAAACTAATTGTTTTTTGTCGCCCTGTGTCATAATTAGTGCCAAGAAAACAATTAGCCAAAAAACTTTGGCTCATTTTTTCCCCCAAAACTTAAAGAAAGAAAGGGAGCTAAAAATAAAGGGCCAAAATAAGAATTCAAAAAAAGCCCTTACTAAAAAGAGAGGCAAAAAACCCCTAAAAAGTGGCTCTAAATAAGAGCCCGAAAAAGCCATTTTTTGTTTTCTTTATAATAATTTCGTAAAATTTTGATTTTTTCTTTATAATATTGATGGGTAAATTATTTTTTTTTAAAACTCCTAGGAGTTTTTTTTTGAAGACAAGGGGCTTTTTTAAATATGCCCCTTTTCTTTAAGCAAGAAAAGGGGCTTTTCTTTTGCCATGCTCACGAGTTTGTGGGCATTTGGGGAAAAAAACTCAAAAACTTGTTAGAAAAAAAGCCCATTTATTTTTTTCCCCAGCCATGGTCATAACTAAGGACGCGTCTTATGTTAAGCCATTTTTTCAAATATTTAAAAAACTTTAAAAATTTTATTATCTGATAAAACGGAATTTACTATAAGCTGCCGATCTTAATATAAAATTAGAAAATAAAATTGACAACATTAAAAATTTCAAAAAATGTAAAAAAAAACATAATTATTTAAATTTTTAAAAATAAAGCCTGACATAAGACACGTCCTTTAAATAACTATGCATAAAAATTTAGTTACCTGGTAACAATTTTACTACCAAAATCAATAAATATATATTCATTTTCGCTGTGTTAAATTTTGTTTTACTTTAGCAAATATATGAAAATTGCCTAACCTTAAACAATATTCTTTCATCAAGGATAAAAAAATGATCAGAGTTAAGAAAAAGCAAGTATAAAGAATTTTATGTATAAAGTATTAATCTTTAATTTGTATAATTTATCTTCGCGTGTTTTAAAGTTGATTTATTTTTTTCAAAAAAATAAAAAATTGAATCAAAAAAAAAATGGTTTGTCGTATGTTTTTCAACTGTAAAATTTGGAATAGAGACATTATATGATTTTCGCTATGTGTATATAGATTTAGATATAAATTTAATAAAAATTCAAATACACTTTTGATGTAAAAAATCAAATTTCAAAAATTTCGAATTTTTAAAATTGAAAAAATAATAATTGAACGGGCCCTCACCAAAAATTTATATAGATATACCGTTTTTAATCATAATGGTATGAGTTCTTGCCGACTAAAAATTATTTCAAGGCTACAGCTACAAAATAATTTATTTTCTATCTTTAAACATTAACCAAAAAATGCATTTTTCACGGGAAATGTTCCGTCTGAATTGAACTCGTGTAAAATGACGTTTATACATGTTCATTTTTAACCGAATAATTTTACACGAGTTTAATTTACACTTATGAAACGCTTTACAATGTAAGGTAATTTGTTATTTCATAGGTAACAAGAATTAAATAAGTCATTATTTGTAATTTATTTAGTTTAACAACAAATGCCATGTAAAAATTTAATGTTAAACAAAAAAAGACTTTAAAACTATCCAGTCCAAATTTTTGAGGAATACGATCCTTTTATAAAACAACTTTTATTTCTCTTAGATATTGTAGTTTCTGCAGAAACATTAGTTACAAAGTTCAAATATTAGTAAATGTATGGTCAATCCCTCCTCAAATCAACAAACTTTTTCCTTTTAAGTCTTAGTTTTGGTAAAAAATTGTTATAGGGTCTTTATTTGCTGATAAAAACGTAGAATATTATTGACCGGAGGTGATTTTTAACTGAGATATGAGAAAAAATAAAAAAAAATTTTAGGCAATTGAACGCATGTATTTTTACAAGTATTGTAACTAGAGTCATATTTTTTTTATATTAAGAAAGTAAGGGCTACCTTAGAGGCAAACATTTTAAATTTTTTTTATGTTACTAAAAAACGGATGTCAACTTTAAGAAAATAACTCAAAAGTATCTTTGAAATGTCTGATAATTTATTATATAGCTCTTATTAATTAATATAAAAATTTAAAAAAATTTATTATTACTTTAATTTTAGAACAAAATTATGTCCTTCGTATATTAGAATATGCCAATGTGCTAGATTTGATATTTAACAAGTAGAACATAGGGCAAAGTTAGACCAAATGAGTTTGATTTATTTGATTAATTTTACAATGAAAAAGTGAACCTCAAAAATAAGTGATATCCGCATGTCAAAATCGACTTTCTGGTTAACCAGCTAACCTTTTTTAATTTATAAAATGCAATTTATAGATAAAATAATGTTTAATAACATATACGATCTTATCCTTTTTTTATATGATTTTGACGCATCTACAGCAAACTCGAGATTAGCAAAAGAGCGATTTTGCGGTGCCAAAAAAACAACGCATTATTTCCATGTACAAACTTAATTTTTTTATCATATTCGCGGATTAATTAATTGAATTAAGAACCTTAAATACTGTTTATAATTTGCAATTCCACTATAATTAAAAAAATGTAAACTCCTTTGGATTTCATCTAAGCTAGTTAAAAGATTGTTTAATTTTGCCAAAATATTAAGTTGTGTTCATCGAATAAATTTCTGTGTTGAAAGATTTAAAAAAATTAATTGTTGTAAAAAATGTATAAACACATTTTATATAAATTATATCAAATATGTCGATTACTTCTATTAAAATTTATTTTACTTATTTTCAGTCAAACATAAAGTTAGATATTGCACAAGAAAATCCTATTAACAATACACGACAGTTTAGGTAAAGTTAAAATTGAAATTAACACATTCGTATTTCATAACACAAGATGCGATTTAAATCAAAGATGGTGTATTAAAATTTAATGAACGTATAACTATTACCTGCAAATTTAATTAAAAATAAGAATCACATAGGACCTTTTAATTTAAGGATAAAGGGGGAAGAGAAAAAAATTGCAAAAATTCAAAAAAAAAAGAGATAAAGCTTAAAAAATTGCACTAGGGTAAAATTTAAATAGGAAGGATACACGTTTAAGATTGCACTATGAAAATTAAACAAATTAATTAAATATAACATTTTTAATTATTTAATTGGTAAAATACACGTTTACAATAATTGCATTTAAGCACAATTAGTTATAAAAGAAAAACATATGTGGTAATTAGTAAATCCAAATTTAAATTAAAATACGTTACATTTTTTGAGTAAAAAATAGCAGCACTTTCTATAATGTGTCCAAAAATATTTTTTGCCTTCTCTGGCAAAAAGAGCTGGTAAAACACGTGCATTTAGTTAAAATTTGTGTTGTTTAACATTGGTTGCGGCTAAATTTTAAAATTGTAAAAAAACTAAAAAAAAAATTTAACGGTTAATGTAAAAAAATGAGAATTTATGTAATTTGTCTATTTTAGAATATGCCCAACAAAAAGTTTTTTAAAAAATTTATTTATTTTTTACTGTTTTAATGTCAATTATTGCATTCAATTTTGATTAGAGTGTCTCTGCTCTAAAAAGCAAAATGACGCATGAAATAAATTTTTAAAATACAGCAATTATATCCTTTTCCAAATCGCCTAGTTTACATATTTCAAATATAGAATGATGTTATATGATTTTAATTTCAAAAGGTGATAGATTTTGACAGGATTCAGAAACTTTTCTAAAGGGGGCAAGAAATTTTTTTGGAGGAAAAGAACTATAAATTAAATTTCAATATTGATATTTTATTTGCAAAATTATTTTGTAAGGCTGTATGTTTTACAAAAAATAGCAATTTTATTGATTTCTATTCCCTTTTATATGTTTGATATATAAACACAACCCGTTACATCATAAAAACTAAAAAAATTTTAAAGAAGGGCAATTGCCCTTTTTTGCCCCCTCCCCCCCCCCCCCCCCACCCCCTTCCCTCCTCAATACGCCCTAGATCTTGAACTAAAAAAAAGCACAAAAATTAGACGCCAAAAATTGTACAAAATAACGTCATTTTTATAAGAGAATGCAAAGTACCCTCATTTTTTTTTCAGAATTTTTTTTTACTACTAGCAGTCATTAGAATACATTTCCATGGTGCAATAAAAAAATGGGCGATCATTCATTAAACATTTCAGATGTTCCTGATGTTAAAATTGACAAAGGGGTGTTTAAATACATATTAGTGAAATTAACCTCCCCAAAAGCTAGTAGGACCATTGTGCGTGGTTGTTCAGATGCACCATATCACGGTTTGTCATAAAAACTTTAAAATATTGATACAAAAATTATAATTATATATTATTTTTAGCTGACATATTTGAGGAACTCGAAAAAAAATTTAAGAAAGACTTTAAGTTAGAATGTTTGGGGGGCGGTCGTATTAATCACGATCCTGACACAAAACAAATTAAAGTGTATGGATACTCTCAAGTATATAGTTCTATAATTATTTATACAGGGATATGGCAAAGCTGATCATGAAAAGACAGTTGAGATTTTGAAGAATTATTATAAAGATTATGATATCACTTGTTCTGATGATGGTTATTGAGAAAATTGTATTTTTTTAAATAGCCATAATTATTTATGATCTTTGTGATAGAATTAACTGTGAATAAAATTAAATATATATTGTAATGACCATATTGAATAATCTTGACAAACATATTTAAATTTAATTTATGTAAGTACACAATCAATTTTTTATATACATTTGATAAGGCAGGCAGGGACACAGATTTTTAAAAACTTTGTTACATTTGAAGACCAAAATTAGTATTAATTTTATTAGCTTCTTTCAAATTTTAATATAAAAAATTAGTTAAAGTGATATTACTATAATGCATAGCTTAAGGTAGCATAGGGTAAATTTAAATATTTATATTTAGATGTTTTGTGTAAGTAAAATTCTTGGAATGTTTTTAGAATTGTCATCCATCCCGCACCAAACTAAAACTTTCTTTTTCATCACGCCAAAAAATAACTATTTTTTATTCCTTTTTAATATTATATGTGTGCCCACGTGACCTTAAACTCATAATAAAACTCACCCTTATTTAAATGTTGCATAAAATAAAATTGTTTTGGAGAGGTTAGCCTAAAGTAAGGGTAAGGTTTGGGTGAAAGTAGCTTAGTGTAAGAGTGAGGTAGCTTAAGGTTAACGTTAGGCCAGTTTAGGGTTAGGTTTATAATCATAATAACCAAGCTAATTTTTGATTTTGATTAATCAAATTTTTTTGCATTTATTGGGTGTCATTTTTCAAAATACTCAGGTTTATACTTATAATTAGGGTTGCCAAACGTCCTCCTTTCGGGAGGACGGCAACCTTTTTAGCTGTCCGTCCTCCCGTCCTCCTTTGAGCTGAAAATGTCCTCCTTTTTGAATAAAAATGAAAAAAAAAAATTTTTTTTATTTAAAATACTAACAATCATTTCCCATACCTTATTTACCCATAAACAACTCAAAAGAAAATCAAATTTCACTTTTAAATCCCTTAAAAAAAATTAACACCAAAATTTAAATAATAGATGGCGTTTTTTATACATATCTTGTCAAAGATTTTTCAAAATCATTAAATTTTCGCATTTCTCTTCAGAAAAATATTTAGCTGCTATTATTATGTTTTGTAGATAAAATTGGCAATTTTAATAAATTTTTTTCACATTCATTAAAACATTTGGGTTTTTTTGATTTTCCGCCAAAAAATTTCAAATCAATTTTGCCATACCCACAGAACAACCTATCTAAATTTAAGTGAAAGAAATTGATTTTAATTAATTATCACAGTGATCAGTATGTCAAGTAATTTGATATTTTTTTAATTAAAATATTTTACATTACCTTAAATAATTTTATAGAAAGATTATGTACATATCAAGCCAAATGGGAGACAGAATACGATTTTTTAAAAGAAAAGAGCAGTAATATTGCATTTTGCAAATTATGCCAATCTGAAATATCAATAATTTATAAAGGTTTAGCTGCTATAAGACAACATGAAAAAACTGAATTACACAAGAAAAATATTAAATGTAGAAATGAAAATCAAATAATGGAACTTCACTATTTAAATTACGATAATAAAACTCTCGCCACTGAGTTGACCTATGTTTACCACACTATTTAGCACCATCATTCATACAACTTCCTTGATAAGTCATTTTTTAGCTTGCGCTTTGTTTTTTTAATTTGTCCTCCTTTGTCCTCCTTTTTGACACAGCCGTCCTCCTTTTTAACCCAAACCTGTTGATAACCCTACTTATAATATACATATTTCGTCAAGATTGACTAAAGCTTGAACATAGCTTCTAATACACATTGTGGGTGTTAAAGTCAATGTATACCTTGCTTAATAAAATTTTTGGTCTATTTTCGGGCCTGCTCGTTTTATGTTACAACCAGACCGAGCGGCCTTTAGGGTCCCGACTTTTATCTCTAATTCAAATTAATATAAATAACTAATAAATTTATTAAATGTCAAATATGTTGTTTGTCTAAAAACAAGTATTAATAAATAATAATTATTAACATTGTTTTTATTTTTTTTTTGACGTACAACCTAGGTCTTTATTTAAGTTAATATTTAAAAATCTTAACGCACTAGTGTGCCAAATTGGACATTGACCAAAAATGTTTTGTTTACTCCTCCCACATAACAAATATTGATACAATATATGAATCGATAATACATTATATTGTCACGGCATAAACACATATTTAATTTAAAAAAAATATATAATTAAGATATATATATTCTATTTAAATTCAAGACAAAAGATCATTCCAAGACTACGAAGGTAGAAAAATTTAAACGATAAGCAAATGACGTTTACTTAAATTAAACGGCACATAAATTTAGAATTTGTAGCTTAAACCCCAGAGTAAGGTCGTTCTGCCATGTCGGCCTTTTAATGCAAGAACTAATGGTTAAAATGTAGATCTAGCGGTTTTTTAAAATTTACAAACATTCTATCTTTATTCAAAATTGACCATTTTTACGCTTTTTTATTTTTAAGGCCCGCCCCTAATGGTTGGTTATTATAAGTCAGGATACAATCAACCTTATATACCATTTCACCTAAGTTTGACTGTTGGCTAGAAAATCAAAGTTGTTGTTTCTCGATCAATTGCTATTCCTAATTATGGCATTCCTTAAAAAAATAATGAGATTAGAAGTTACCCCCTACCTTTCCCCATGTAGAGTCGCCATACCCGTTTAGGCCATTGACTCGTAGTAAGATTTGCTCGCACGCCGGCGACCTAGGTTTAAGACCTCTCTAGCTTCAGGCACATCGGACTACTGCCTTTGTAGATTACTCAGCAGCTTCACGGTGGTTACACAGGTGTTCTATTTTCCAAAGAATATCTGTGCCGTTATCGGCACCCTTTTGTCTAATAATGTTACTAAATATAGCTGCCCCCTGTTAACCAAATTAAATTATACGTTATGACAATGACAATTCTATAAATATACCACTTCCCAAACGCCCTTTCCGCTATTTTTATTATTTTATTTTTTATTCCCCGGAGGTATAAATGGCTTTGCGGTAAAATTGAAAAAAAAAAACTATAATGCCACTTAGTATGTCAAGTTTAAATCGTACGTAAGTACGTAAGGAAAAGTAACTAAGGGTGGATTTTGTTATTGATTGAAAATTTTTGGGATTCATTGTCGACTTTGTAGTTATTATTATTAACATTGTTATTATCATAATCGAATACGATTATTATTATTGTTATATAATATTTTTTTCCGCTGTTTTAACAATTTTTCAATATCGAATTTTTTTTTAATTAAAAAAATTATTACGCCGACACGCAAAAGTACGGGGAATTATATTACATTGCACTGTATAGTTGAAAACGTTAATCAGGAATATTAACCTTTTAAATCATATTTCAGCATCGAGTTTATCACCTATCAAAAGATTTGTTTTTGTTCAATATCATTGTATTGTTTGAAATTATAAATTTATCGATATTAACATTGTTTAATTTTGAAACTCTGGATCTCATCTCACTGGGAAAGAAATCTATTATTCTGTGACAAGTAAAATAATAATATTAATGTTGAATACCAATAATTTTTATTGACATAAATTTTAAATGGATCGAGTATATGTGCCCATTGTTTGCATGATTTTCGAAAACAGCTGATTATTTGATCCTTATGGCATCCTTAAAGTTGTGACTAATTTGATTGGCGCAGGGTTTTTGGCTAATACATTTAATCAAATATGTTTATTTTGTTCGCTAATTTCTTTTTGAACCTTAAGGAAAGCTTAATTAAAAGTCGGGAATTTTTATAAAAATCTTATTTACTTGATTTCCAAATTAAATTTGTTGGGGTTCTCTCACATTCATTTCTAAATCTTGGGAAATTATACCAATTAGAAATGCCTTAATCATAATGACTTCGATTTTTCAAGATTTGTTTTTATGTCGGAATTTATATTTTTAGCCTAGGCGCTCACTCTAAGCTTATCGCTTTGAACCTATGCCAAAATAAACCCTTTTGTAGCTTTAATTTAAAAAAAAGCCGCTAATACGGGTATGCGACCTACCTCCTTCTGTGTGAGGCTGGTTCTTTGACCTACCTAAAATGACTCTTTTCACGTTTAAATATTAAAGAATTTTGCTATGGATCTCATTACAGAAACATTACACAGTTTGACAATTTTATTTGAGATATATGAACTATTTTCAGAGACCTGCCATCTTAAACGTTTATCGTTTTTATTTATTCAAGTTTGTAAGCTAGCTATAAACATTGAAAATTGTTAAAAAAAATGTATTAAAAAAAGATTTAAAAACAATTTAATATTAAAAGTTACAAATTTATATATATAAAACAACTAACCAGTTAAATTTAAACTTCATTTAGTATATTTATTTCATAGTGGGTGCCAAATATTTTGTATAACCCAAATGATGCTTGATGAATTTAAATTTTTTTTTTATTATTTAACATGAAAGGTGATTGCAAATAAAAAAAAATATTTTTATTTGTTTCTTTAATATTTTCTTAGGTCGTAAAATTATAAATTTAACTAAATTTGGCCATTTTTTTGTTTTATCTATGCACAGTCTAGATTATATAGCAAAAACGAAAATATATTAGATAATGACATCAAATAAGAAATTTCGATGAAGTGTCATAATCATCACTTGATTTTTGTCGACTTGAGGGGTTGATTACGCCTAATTTGGTTAGAGTTTCTTAAACTTTAAAATTTGAAAAATTTAAACCAAAATAAGAAAATAATTTTTACTTAGTTTTTACGTAGCGTTTTCATGACAAATATAGAAATATCAGAAATAAGCAGAGTTCCTTATTTTCCACGATTATCATAAAAAAAGAATTTGTTAGATTTTTGCAGGCCCAGCCAGCGCTTGCACTTTGCATGTAATGAATTTTCGAATTGCCTGGAACATTTATTAACATAAATCAAGTGAAGTAGCGCAAAACCTGCTTAGTAGTTGGATGTGTGACCGGTGACGAGTCCTAAAGGGATCCATTTATTTGAGAGCCAGGATCTAAGTAACCTTGCAAATCTCATTTAACCCTGTGGGTCTATATCAAAAACCCCCTTGGAGTTAAGAGAGGCAAGGTACTGATGGTACCCCTCTTCCCCTTAATGGAAGAGATCTGGAAAAATTTCCAATATCATTTTTTATATCAATCTAAAACAAATATTAATAAAACCATTTTGGGTTTATTTGTTACCCCTGTTAATTAACTAGTTACTTATCTTTAACCTTAATCCGTCAATCGTGAAAAATTTTGTGTAAAATCCGTTTGTTTGCCTTTGGCATTAATGTGATAACTATAGCTTATATGAGGTTAAAGTCAGTCTCTATTATTTTATTTTATATAATTTTAGGACTTGTTTCAGCTTAAATTTTTTTTTACTTTAATTTAAATTGCTGTTTGCCACTTTTATAAGCATAAAGCAATAACCACCTAAAGCAAATACTTTCCTTTCAAGATGACTCACCGTCAACAATGTGTTAGACCGTGAGTTTGGAAATTTATAAAAATTCTAATGTAAAAAAGCAAAATCCTGCTCTAAATAGGTTAAATGGGTTTTAAAAAATGTTAAGCGATATATACAATAATTAAAAAAATAATAGATTTAAAAGAATGCTAACAGTCTTTGTATCGACAAATAAATTGACATTAAAGCGATTAAAACTCCATCTTGACCTGTACTTTTCTGATCAATGTAGTCGGCTTATTTTAGAAATAAGATAATTATTGACTCATATATAAATAGTCGTTTGTTCTTCAATTTAGTCCTAATTTGGCTAGTAAGGTCCAAGTTTTCGATAAATATAGCATAAAAATTGTGTCCTTGTTTGCATATTATAATCCAGAACTCTATAAAAATTTGGCCATAGCGTTAATAATTAAATTGCCATAAACATGACCAGCCCTAATATGATTTTTTAGTGCCAACAAAACGAACCTTCCTTATAATATTCATTTCGAAAAAGCCGCTTTATCATATTAAAAAATGGGTTCCAGTGTACTACAAGCTAACCTCTCCAAACATTTTTAGGGTAATATAAAATCGTTTTCTCAAACAACTGAACCCGCTACCATATAGAATTCGCATTAAAAAACTACCTTGAAAACAAAAAGTTAGATTCTGAAAAAAAATATACGAAACACAAAACAGGGCTAATAAATCAATCAAAAACGCCATTAGATTCCCCATAAAAAACTTTTCAACAAAAAAGCTACCAATTCTAATTACAACCTCAGTAAACGATTTGCAAACATAAAATTTTTTGAGATATGAAACTTGACATTAATACAGATGCATATTTATGAGAATTTTATTGTGCGAGGATTAGTCAACACATATCGTGTTAATAGCGGCGTTCTCATTTTTGAACAAACTTAAAACCCAGTGCCTGCCCACGTAAAATTCGGAAATATAAAACAATGTTAATAATCAATTTGGGCAGAGCTGAAAATTTAATTTATATTATTATTTACATATTGTTTTAAGCTATAATTAAGTTAATAAGGAATAAAATTGACAAAGTTATTTATTAGTTAAAGGGTATATTATCACACTTTATCTAAAATGAAAAATGTTTTTTGGATAATTATTTTATAGCAAAAAATTTAGAGAATTAACTATGCTGATCAGTTTGGGTCGGAAAACAACGGTGCGGTTTGCACTCAAATCGCGCTTAAATGGTTAAACTACTTACAAAATTTACCTTTAAAGGGCTATTTTTCTCTCAAAATTTTATTCTTTTAAAAAACATTGAATATTGTTTTATCAAAAGTAGAAAGATGATATAAATTGCATTTTTAAAGAGTCAGCCCAAATATAATTTTTGAACGTGACATGACAAATTATTGTCGTATCAATTTAAATTTTATTTATATAATATATTTAGGTATTATGCTATTTTTTTTTGCTCACAATAATAATAAACGGTAAATGCCCTAAATCCATTTGCATAAATTTGGACATTTGTACGTTAATAAACTCTACTTGTCGTTCATAATTTCATAAATATGAGAGTTAATGTGTGAAAATTATTAATTTACTCAACTTTTACATTTTTGTAACTTTATAATTTTTTTTTAAAAATCAAAAGATATCTGACATACAATATATAGATGATGTGAATTCAAGTTTTTATGGAATCCTAATATGTGTCTCGGCCATATGAATTATTTATCACAAACATATTATATCGAAATGCGAACTTATTGTATGATTATAATTTCTATTATTCTTAGTCCCCGAAAATGACTCTCGAAACCAGTGCAACAATTCATCCAAATCAATCCAGCAATTTAAGTACGGTCGGAAATGATGGACATTACACCTTAAGAACCACGGTTCACCATAATACAAGCAATAATAATAATATCTATAATGGCGATAATATCCCTAGTGAGGCATCACCGCATTACCATACAAGGAGTCAAAGTCACCTGGTTACCGGTGCCAATTACAAACCATACCATAGCAATCCTACCTTTAAAGATGACAGTAGCGGACCGGAACATAGGGTTAGTTAAACTCGTATCATTCTTTATTTTAAAAATTGTATTTTTTTATGAATTCTCAAAATTTGTCCGGCTAATAAACCTTATAATATTGATTTGTCAATAGCAGAGCTAGAGATGGGCAAATTATTTAAAAAAATTGACCATGCTATTTATTATAGCTACATCTAAATCATATATCGAACATGTAGTTAATGAGAGTAAAACTAATACGTCTAACTAAGTTATAGTTAATAATTAAATTTTGATTTTTACCTAACTAAGATTTTTATATAAATTTGGGTAAGAATTGTAAATACACACTTTGGCGGAGGGGGGGGGGGTTTGGGGGTGAAACCCCCCCCCCATGCCCTCATCCCCCCCCCCATAAAAAAATTTTGTGGAACATCTCCCCCCCCCCACCCAAAACCAATTAAATATAAAAATAAAATAAAAATTCAAAATCATAATAATATTAAAAAAATTTTTTTTAAAACCCTTTCCCCCCCCCCCCCCCCCCCCACCCCCCTACTACCTCAGGTCAACAAATATCAATGGCACAACCGTGTTGTAAACATAAAAGAATTTATCCCCATGATGGCCATCAATATATTTCGTTTTTCTTAGTTTCTTCCGGCCTTGGCTCCTTACATCCGTCCATATTAAAAAAATGGCCTTTTTTGACCAAATTGACAGATCTAGAATACCCTAAAAAGAAAAAATTTAAGAATCTTTTTTAAATCCTTTGTAACTTATATTTATCATATCACATAATGAAAAAAAAATTTAGTATATCAAGTTCTTACATCAGCGTTTAGATAATCAAAATATTTCGCGTCCAAACTTAAATACGACACGATATATCGGTTTTTGATAAAAATTTTATTTGAAGTTTGAATTTAATAGTTTAGCTGTTGCAAATATGCAAAAAAGAATTTCACTTTATTTTTGTTTTCAAATCATTTTTGTTTTTTTTGGCATTTTTTCTAAAATTTTTAATGTTTAAGGCTGATAGTTAAGTTTGATTAGAAAAAACGGTAAACGGATTTAAATAAGATAGCAGGTTTGATCTCCGTAGTTAGCTCATAACTCTCAAAAATTTGTTGTGACCTGAGATATATTTGTGTGCGTTTTAGGGTAATAAAAAGTATATTTATCATTACAACAGGCATCAAGCCACTGTTAACAATTTTAAAAATTTCACTAGAACTTATTAAATGTATTATGCCATATTTAATATGCTATTTTGTAGGTCAATTAAAATATTTTGTCGATTAATTAACCTTTAGGGAAACTAAGCTATAGTTTTTAGTTAAGAAAATTTTAATAAAACATAAAAGGAGTTAATCTTTCCCTTGTCGGTGCCCATTGCAGCATCTTATTTTGAATATGTTTGCTTTTAGCGCAATTGGCAAATGATTGTAGGGTGATTTTCTATGTTTCTCGCCGGGAACATAGTTACATTGAACTATGACCTTGATTTTGGGAATAATTACTACCATAGCTAAGCCAAAACTACTTATATGATTAAATATTAAACAAAATCTAGCCAAAAAAAACATTGTTTCATTATTAATATTAAAATACATTAAGTCTTAACGGAAAAATCTAAGCAGGCAAACTCATAAAGTCAAAATTACAGCTATAAAATTGTAAAAAACAAAAAGTTTTTATGTTAATATATTTTCCTGTGTTCAACGCATTGAACGCAAAATTTAAATTACATGACAAGATTAAATTTTAAATTTCATTAAACCTCTTCCTCATTCCATCCCATTAATAAACATCCTCTGGCTATCTATCCAAAATATTTCAAAAAAAAAGAAGAGATATATCTTTTTTAATCTCATTTTCCGATCACACACTCATTGAAAATTGTATAACTAAATTTTAACAATTAATAAAGGTCATCGGATTGAGCCAAAGCACATTACATAACCATTACGACGATATCAACAATAATAATAATAATAATCCAAATCATACTACAACGTCATCAGCTCTAGATAGTACACCTTACAATCTCAGGAGTTTACATTCTTTTAACAATTCAACAAATCCTAATTCTACCTTCAACAATAACACTAATTCCCAATACAAAAGCTCGCCCTCTGCCGAAACAACAAAACATTACTACGACAACAAAGAGACGACTTCGCCCACGACTTACTGTACTAGGCTTTACGCCTCGCCGGCCATGAATATCCTCTGCCTCACAACTATGTCGGAGGTCAACCCACACTTGTACATTAGCGGGGCGAGTGCCGTCAACGAATACAAGGTCCGCGGGAAGGGTATCACCTTCATAGTCAACATAACGCTCGATTTTCCTAACCTTCGAGTCCCGGGCGTCGAGTCTGTCGCTATCCGTATCGATGACTCCCCCTCGGCTCAGCTCTACCCCTATTTCGACTCGGTTGCCGACAAGATCAAAGAGGTCTCCCAAAGGGCCGGGAAAAACGGAGCCGCCGGCGGTAAAACCCTTGTCCATTGCATGGTTGGAGCCAGCCGGTCCGCTACACTCGTCTTGGCCTACCTCATGAAACACCGGAAAATGTCACTGCTCCAAGCCTACAGCTTCCTCAAACGGATCCGACCGGTTATTCGACCTAACCCGGGTTTCTTCAAACAACTCGTAGCTTACGAATATACCCTGTTCGGTCACAATACGGTTAAGATGGTGTTTGCCGCCCCGCCATATCGCGGCCTCATACCCGATATATATTTGTGTGAATATTAGTCTTCTTAAAACATACATTACATAGTATCTCAACCATTCATATGTCGATTTATTATTTTTCGTTAATATATAATAATTTATTATTCAACTGCTTCAAAACTATTCTCAATTACAAACACACCTTTCCACATATTTTAGCGCGACTGTAATTTTGGAATGCGTAAAAAACTATTATTTTATTTTCACTTTAAGCTGTATATTCTTTTTCTTTTGAAAAATGAGTATAAAAATACATGTTTTAGGTACTTAAATGAACTTTGCATAACTCTTGGCGCCATTTGAACGCGTTAAAAGCGGGTTTTTGTTTGATGAAAATGCGCCTATATGTTTTTAATTCATCAAAAAAAACCGAAATATAAACAAGACACGCTCTTAATTTTACAGATAATATTTTTGTCAATTTTTAAAGTATGTATGTATATTTTTATAACCCACTAATACTTGTAAAATGAATCTCACTATATAGCTCTAATCATATATGCAAAAATACATTTTTTTAACATGTACATTATTGCCAATAAATTAAGCCTCTGATGCAAGCAACGGTCTATTAATAATAATTTTTACCAAATGGCTTTAATTTTTTTTTTTTGAATTTCGTTACATGGTCATCATATAAAAAAAATTAAAATAGCTTAGTAATAAATTAACAACAATTTAAATCTTTAATATATTACATACATTCTAGACATGAAATATGCAATAATACATTAATATTTAATTTTATATAATAGCTGAGATACCATTATTATTATATGCAATCTTTAAAAAATAAAATTTAATCCTGATTCCATCGTATAACGGATTACAAAAAACATAATAATAGCCTTTAAATTTCACTTTTAAAATTTTTTCCATTAACTTTGTTACTTTTTTTAAATTTTGCCGGAGGCTTCCAATCTCTACACCGACATGTGTAATTTTAAAAATAACTACTTTTTTAAATTGCATTAATGTATTTTTTTAGTAAAAATTTGTGTATTATTTAGGATGGCAAAGCAAATTAAAATGAAATATATAGAATTCATAAAATAATGTTTCTTGTGGGGATTAGTAGTTTCTCACGAGGTTCTCAAACCTAACCGGCGTCCATAGGATAGCTGAACGCAATGGGTCGACATTAAAAAAAAAATTGCGCCGAAAAAATACCCATAAACAATCCATTTTCTAAGGGCACGTTTAAATTTAAATTTTGTTTTATTTTGCAAGAAAATTAAATTTTGTTGTTTTGTGTTAAAGAAAATATTCGTGTTATTTTCTCGACAAGAAGTTTAAACTAACAGGTATAGAAAATATAAATAATAAAATTATAGCTTAAAAATTTGCTAACTAGGTTAATTTTTAATAATTTTTTGGATAGGGAGTGATCAGTAAATTGCTATTCGAAACTTCCAAACCTCGATTAAGTGCGCTGAAACCAATTTATTTATTAAAATGACGCCGAATTAAGGAATACTATAGCATACAGGATTCCCTGACAAAAACACAAGGCCATGGTCCACCTGCTAAGATACTGTCCCCTTGCCATTTATCTTTAGAAAGAGACGGGATACTCGTCGACATTGCCCATTTAAGCCTCGTCAAGTCTAGGCACCCTACCAAAAATTTCCGGCCAGCAAATACAAATTAACATTTTGATACAGAGAAAAGCATAAAAAAAATTTTTTTTTTATTTTAAAATCTTTAAACGTGCCCTTAAAAAAAAATTTGGCGATATACATAAAATTAATGCATATATTCGGTTAGAGCTCGGGCGGTCTAAAATTAGCAAATGAGCCGATTAAAATCTTTTACTGTGAACCGGGGGCGAAGATTTTAAATTCTGGAGATATTAACACAAATCCGGCGGCATTTCCAAAGTTTCGGCGGGCAAAAATTTTCAATTTAGTCGGTCTAAAATAATTCTAATTTATAAAATTTTTATTCATTTTTCTGCTAAGAATTCATCCTAAGACAACACCCATTTTAACTAAAAATTCAATTTTTAAACATAACGGGTCTGGGCTTATCAAATCCGGCTCCTAAAAACGCTACAACGTTTATTTTTGAATTTTAAAAATGTCTGTTAACATCGTGATCATATAATTTTTCAATAATTTCAAAAAAAAATTTTTTAAAAAAAATTAACATTTCATCGCGTAATATGTCACATACATAATTAAAATTTCAACAACAAAAAAATAATCAAAAATTCTTGCAATTTAAAAATAAGTAAAAAATAAGGCATAAACTATAATTTATTAGGCTACGCAAGCCACACAAAATTGAGCGTAAGGACAGGGTCGTTTAACAAACATGGAAACCGCAGTATTAAAGGAAAAAAAGCAATCAAAAATTTCAAAAAAAAAAAAAATTTGTTATTTGCCTGAACTAACTTTGCCTTTTGAAGGTTAAAGGAACTAAACGTTGTTGTCCGATATATTTTAATTGCTACTAAATCGTGCAATTGTAATAAATAATTTAACGCACGGATGCATTTAGAAAAAAAGAAAATTTCAAGGAAAATGACCTCAAACCGATTTGTTCAAACTAAAAAAGAATAATTTCGATTTATAGGAGATTGTAGGCTTGTGGTTGAGATCTTTGTGATGGCCAGTCTAAGACAAATTTTAATTCTTATTTATTGCTCATTTGTATATTTCTTGATAGGAAAGGCGTTAGATAAATGAATTTTTGACTGTTATACAACAAAAACACATACTATTTTTAAAATGGAAAATTTATTTGAGTAAAAAGATGCATATTAATTATGTTTATCTGTCAATATATTTGCCAATGTTAGGAACAATATAATGTAAATACAAAATACAACTAAATTTTGCAATAATAAGATCAACATCCTGATCTCAATTGCCGAGATATATATCATACCCGGAACGTTTTTTTGCACATTATTCTTTATTTAGCCAATCTTCTCAATTTCTCATGTTTGTGCTTTATAAAATGCCGCTTGTTGGGATTGATATCTTTGATTGTCAAACTTTCCATGGTTGCAATATCGTTTTTAGAATTTAATAATTGCATTTTTTGGGCCAATTTAATATTACCACCATTGTTATTATTATTATGTTTAAAAAACTTGGCATCTAAATCTTTTTCCGCCCGAGAATTTTGAATGATCGTATCTGTGGATGGCTATAAAAATAAAAACGTAAATATTTTATATATCTAATTCGTCTAATTAACTAAAATCAAAAATTTACATAAAATGCTTAATCGAATACCATCGAAAGGTTTAAGTAAACTTTGTGAGTACAATAATAAAGTAATTCTACATTGTGTGATATTGCTACCTTCAAAAGTTGAGGAAATCTTTTACGCATGGTCTGATTTTGATGTTTATGTGGAATCCGAGTAGACAATTTAAATTGTTCGGAGTTTGTATCAGGCGGGGGATGACAATAAAGGAGTTGTCCTAAAAACAAGGTTTGAACAGTATAACTAAATAAAATTTAGAAGTTAACTAAAATCGTGTGCTCACTCGTTTTAAAGTACACTTACGGAGTAAAAACTTCCCAAAACAAATTGATATATTAATTTCTGTCGTATTTTAATACACAAACTTACCGCTAAAAGGTATTGACGATATCAGGTAAATTAAAAATAAAGAAAGATCAAATTTTGTATCTATTGCTATAAAGATGTTTATATTTTTGGCGCTAAACATTTTTAAATGTTATATGCAGTTTAAATCTTCTATTCTGTTCAAGGTTTTGTTTAAAATTATAAAGAAAAATAAGATTGAATATGTATCTCTGAGCTTGGTCTTCTAATGTTCTTTTTTTTTTAAAAAAAAGCATATATTAGAAGATTATATAAAAGATAATTTAATTAAAATAATATATATTTTTAAAAATTTTTAATGAGTTTTGGACGATATAACGAAAAATGGTGAACAGATTTAAAAAGGGTTCAAATTCTATTCTCCTATAGTACAAGCTATCATTATCCCGAATGAAAATTGAAAATTTGGGTGTTATTTATATGAGAGAATCAATTTTAAAGAAGATGATGCTAAAAATACGCATGAATTTGAATTACAAAATTAAACTTAGATAAAGTTTTAAATAACTTGTTTTTAATTACCGTTGATGAAATCTTTAAGAATAATTCGAGCCGAGTGATGAAAGTCAGGTTGACCCAATGAGGTGGTAAACCCACGTGATTTGCTATGGGCCGTAAGGAGGGCCCGTGAAAGGTTGTTGCCATCGTTGTAAATTTCGTGATCAATTTCATAATCATCAGATTTGAGACCTGTCAAATTAATTAAATTTATACATTCTTAAAAAAACCGATTAGAATATTTAAAAAACGGTTAAAATTGATGGGATATTAGTAAAAAACAGAGCAAATTTTTTTATATTAAATAAAAGTAGACTGTTTTATAAAACTTGATCTAATAGCTCATTAAACGCAAAATTTTTAAATTATAGAAATATTCGGCTGAAATATTAAAAGATCCACACAAAACCAGTAATAAATGACTTAATGCCCCTCCCCCGCCCCACCCAAATTGGTGCCGTACAAAGCTTTGACCCTTTTAAATCGAACAACGCAAACAATATTGCTACCGCATTTAAAGGAGAGTTAGCACGCGGTCAAGGCTCTCACTACCTAAGGCTTCACAACAGCTTCAAAATGGTTGTTATACAAGACTATTTGTAAAAAAAAACGCCTATACGCGGAATCGAACATCCCACCTCTGGTGTGTTAGGCTGAGATGTTCCCACTAAGCTAAATGAGTGGACAGCAAAATAAATAACAAACGTATACCGTAATATGTTTTAAACGGTTCCCGATTGGTGCCAAATAGATTGATAATTAGCTCTACCGGTGTAAAGGGGTCAGTTACCGTATCGATAGGGAGGATTCCATTGGCTATGAGCTCAGCCTTACCGCACATAACAAAGTTTGGCATAACGAGACCGGGGCAATCGAAGAGACAAATACCGACGTAGTCGGGAGTTGTAAGGAGATGCGTTTGAAAGTGTTTAGTTTTACCTGGCGGTTTATATAAATAACAGGGAGTTTTATGAGGGAAATAGGACAAAATACAATACCAACAGAATTAATTAACCATATATAAGTTAGAACACGTTCAAAATAATCCCGTTATTTGCAAAAAATGTCGAAATTTTTAATTAAAATGAAAGGAACAAAAAAAATATATAATTTGGGTATCACATCCTTGTATACCATAATATTAAGGGCACAAAAAACCATATTTTAAAAATACGTATGCTTGAGTTTAAAATGGCGTTTTGTCGAAAATATAAATTTTCTCCAATCATTTGAATAATATAGAAAAACCAAATTTTATCTATTTTCGAGAAAAAAAATTCGTTTTTTTGAATGTGGCCTAAAGCATATTTTACATACCCGGGGTAGCCGAAACTGCGACTTTTTTGGCACCCAAAAGAGCATTTATGGTTGAACTCTTTCCCACGTTAGGGTATCCGACGAACCCAACATTAAAAAGTTGTGGCCTGGTGATTGCGGATAACTCCGATACGTCTTCTATTTGTTGCTGTATATCATTTTCCCATTGCCACTTGAGAATGTTCATGAGGTCGAGAAAATCCGTTGGCATAAGTACATCATCATCGTCTGTGAAATGTATAAAAAAATGAGTAATTTTTAATTTTAAATATTAATTTAAAAAAAACGTGATTGATAATAATTATTAAAATAATTCTATTTGTTAGACTTGTTTAAGAAATGAGGAATTTTTAGATCAATAGCTCTACTTATCCAATTTTGGTATTAACTACAAAAACCGCCATTATTAATCCCGCCTACCCCATTATAAATAATTTTTTTAATCTATCTAATAGATGTCTAATATTAAACTCAAACAAAGTAAAATTTTGACAGAATTAAAAAAATAATATTATGTTAATCCTGTGAATTAAGAAAATCGCTCAAAATTGAAAAATCTTTACTTAAGTTTAATCTGATCGCTAGAGTTGTCATTAAATTTCAGTAGTCAGTACGCGTAAAATTGAAACCGAATAAATCCTTTTACCATTTTAAATCCCAAAAAACTCATTATTCATTAGATATTAAAATTATTTTCTAATTGAATTTTTAACAATATATTTTTCTTACATTTTGGCTATTCTCTTTTGTAATTTTTAGCTCTTTAAGCAAAATTAAAAATTTAAACTGCATTTTAAAATTCATAATTTTTTCATTTTAAACAAAAGCATTAAAATTTTTGTTAAAACTAAAGTTATAATATTGCACGTTTGTCAATTTTAAAAGTGACTACGGCGGTTTGACTTTGATAGCGAAAAACAGTCAATGTATATAAAAAATAAAACATGTTTTATGAAACTGGTGTTGATATGTTTTATTTGCGTCGATAAATTCACCTTTTGTTTGGATAATAGTGGTAAATATAAGATTAGAAAAAAACGTGCCTTCAAAATCCACCGCTTTAGTAAAGAGTATCCAGATTACATTATTAGCAAATTTTTTTTAATTTACTTTAAATAATTTGCTTTTTTATGTTTAAACTCATATTTATTATATTTAAAGTTGACCAAACTCATTTGTAAAAAGGATAAATAACAACTTTTTTTTACAATTTTAGTTTTATTTTCATCAATTCAGGGAATTTTAAAATTCAAAATGGATTGGACATTTTTAACAAAAAAACCTATATCTAATAATGAGTAATAATTTACAATTTTCTTAGACAACTTCGACAAAGGGGGTACGGAAATAAGTGATTGCAAAAAATATAATACTGACGAAAAGAGGACAAAAAGCCTATTAAAAATAATAATTTTATAAAAAAAATTATAATTCATATATCAACTTTAAAAAAAATATTTTTAATCAACATTAAATTGACATAAAATTGTATTCCAAAACAATTAAAAAAACTCTTATAAATCATAAATATAAGTTGTAAAACCATTTAACGCCTCTGTTGATGCCATTTCAGCGCTGTATTTAGCGGAAAAGAAAGCAAAAACGGTTTTGTTCAATGCCCAAATATCGCTTGACATGCGCTTAAGAATATCGGGATCGGCTAGGGCTTCTTTGATTGCGGACTTGGTAATGTGATACAAACCGCTATTTAAATCACAATATTTATTTAACAAAAAATGGATAAACTTATATAAGGGCTCTAAAAGGCAATCGATTAAAAATTTTCATTTTAACACATAAATATAATGACATAGATGAATAATCCAAAGAGTTCATTAACTATTTTAAAAAAGATTACATTGCCTCCCCCCCCCCCCCCCAAAAAAAAAAAAGTTTAAATATCTTGTAAAAAGAAATAAAATGAAAAACTTTGTGTTATTTCCATCCATCGTTTCTAAGGCGGTAGCCCATGTTTTACGTTGTTCAAATGACAGATAATCGGATTTGTTAATCAACAAGAGATTCAGTTTCTTGTGCATTCTTAAAGCTTGTGGGAAAAACATTTCCTTGCCGGAGGTATGATTCGGTGGACGAAAGACTAAGGTATAATTTAAATAATTAATAATTTGGTAGAGGAAATATTTTGCAAAATAGGTTAAATTATTTAATAAGAAAATTAATTTTTATCACAACATTAAGGCACATGTAAAAGTTACTCATTTTAGTTCTCTAAAGTTGATAAAAACAATCCTAACAAAATGTATCCGTAGAAACAAATTTTGCACTTATTATTCGAAGAGGGGTGGCAATAATTAAAAACATAAGAACACCTCATGTGTACTTTAAAAAAATTTTCGAAAATGCTGACTTGATTTTGCTCTTTAATTATTATAAAATATGTAAGAAAAGGGAAACCTATGATACTTATGCCAAGTTAACAATAAACTTAGGCCCTGTTAGGTCTGGTTATCACTCTGTTTTAAGGCAAACAAATTTTTCTTTCTGCAAATAACAAAAATTCATTATAATGCCGAAAATGCCACTTTTGCAGTTTCGAAACTCAAAAACTAAAAAAAGCTTGTACAAATAAACTAATTTAAAAATTTGATTTCAGATCGGTAAAAAATTGTTATTATGCAACCATTTTTTCTTCAATTTCCTACCTATTAAAATAGACTAATTACTGAAAATTTCAAGTTTAAGTTTGCTAAATGGTCAAAAAAATTCAAAAAATATTAGGTCGAAAATGTGTCACTTCAATATTATTACATATGCCGATGTTTGAGAAAATTTAGCTGGCAAAAAACGGTTAAAAGAGAATTAAGCCTAATAGTATAATAAATAATGCTTAGTTTGAACCCAATAGCAACCTAGGTTTGATTTAATTGACTTGTAATTTTTTTTATACAATTATTTTTATTAAAAATTAAATTTTAAATACCATTTATAACACAGGTCAACAATTTTTTGAGAGTTATGAGTTAACTACAGAGATCAAGCCTGCCATCTTAGGGATTTCCGTCTAACGTTTTTTCTAATCAAAATTAAGTCAGCTATAAACATTGAAAATTTTTGAAAAAATGTCAAAAAAAAATTAAAAACAAAAATAAATTGATTTTTTTTGCATATTTACAACAGCTAAACTGTTAAATTTATTAAAGCTTGGACGCGAAACGTTCTGTGTTGTATAGATGCTGATTTAAGAGCTTGATATATTATAAAATTTTATTTATCATTATTTGATGTGATAAATATAGGTTACAAGGGATTTTTATAAGAAGAGAAAAAATTCTTGAATTTTTTAGGGTATTTTCAAGTTCGCAAAATCTGTCAATTTGGTCAAAAAAGCCATTTTTCGATATGGACGGATCTAAGAAGCCGAAGGCGGAAGAAACTACGGAAAAAGTATATGAGATAAGGCTATCATGGGACATGCTTCAATATTTTTATAAACTTCTTATATCTGACATTGATATTTGTTCACCAGTCTAATAAAGTCGGCTATAGCTCAGTGGCAAACCTTCCTGTCTTACACGCAGGAGGTTGCGAGTTCGAAACCGTGCACAAGGCCTTTTTCTTCAGAAAATTAGTATACATGTGCACCCATTTTGAAGCTGCTGAGTGGCCTGCTTAGGCAGTAAGCCCGAAACGGGAGAGTCTAGAGCCGGCGTGCGAACAAATCTTACTATTTAACCCGTCGGCATAATTCGCTTTGCTCGGGGTAAAAGAGTCGAGCCCTAACTGGTATGGTGCCCCTAAATGGGGAAGGTAGGAGGGAAACCTTAAACCAGTTGTTTTTTTTGTTACCTGTTTAATAAAATAAATTTTTTTATAGACGTTGTAAAAAGTGTCACTTTGACATTCATACTAATTTAAAAAGTTTAAGGCTGAAAAAGGCTAATAAAAAAAATCTATATGATTAACATTTGGTTCTCAATTTTAACATGTGTGGTAAACATACTTATGAATATAGGTGTATTTATTAAATTGAAAAAGTAAAAACAAAAAATTTTATTTAAAAGATTTATCACAGGTAAACAAATTTTTGAGAGTTTTGAGCTAACTACGAAGATCCAACCTGCAATCTTAGGGATTTTCAAATCCGTTTACCGTTTTTTCTAATCAAACTTAGTTAGTCAGCTATAAACATTGATGAAAATTTTAGAAAAAATGCCAAAAAAACAAAGATTCAAAAACAAAAATAAATTTTAAATTATTTCTTGCATATTTACAACGGCTAAACTGTTAAGTTCAAACTTCAAATAAAACTTTTATTAAAAATCGATAATATATCGTGTCGTATTTAAGTTTGGACGCGAAATTTAGTATTATCCAACTGCTAATGTAAGAGCTTGGTATACTAAAAAATTTTATTTCTCATTAATTGCGATGATATATACAAGTTACAAGAGATTTTTATATGAAAAAAAAAAGATTCTTAAATTTTTTCTTTTTAGGGTATTCTCGATCAGTCAATTTGGTCAAAAAAGGCTATTTTTCAATATGGACGGATGTAGGGAGCCAACGAAATATATACATGAGATAAGGCTATCATGGGGTTAAATTCTTTTATATTTTCATAAAATTCACGGTTGTGTCATTGATATTTGTTAACCTGTGTAATAATTGCTATAAACATAATACCAGGCCCATTTCTCATTATTAAAACAAACTTAAAAGAAATATTAATTTTACATTAAAAATTCTAAAATTGTATCCATAATGTCAAACTGAAGTAGGATAAATGTTTACTAATTACTATTTTTATCTTTCGTTAAATTATCTAGGTCAGAGGTAGAATCGTCTTCCGTTATGTCACCAGAATCAGTCTCGTATTCATCATTACTATAGTCAGATTCTTGACTATTTGATTGCTGTGAATCAGCTTCAAGAGTTGAGTTTGTATCGTTCTCGTTATTAGTAGTTTTGTCACTTTGATCCAAATTAGATACTAATGGCAAATCTTTGTCAAGACTAAGATTTTCACTATTTATTTTGTTAGTGGGCTTTTTGCTGAGTTCAAATGAATGCGAGTTAGAAGATATTTCTCTTATATAAAGTTCCAGATCAGTATTTCTGTAAAACAAAGGGTTACGAGAATCCACAATTTGAACCAATATATCAGACCTTTCAATAACAAGCCAGAGTTGACGCCACACCTTTAATGTGGGAATAATATAAACAATTTTAATTTTTTAATCAAACATTTTTTAATTTCATTATAATAAATATAGGAAGTATAAACCATCAATTTAAAACAAACATATAAACTTCTATGTTTTTCTCAAATGGGGTCAACGTTAAAGAGTTCCCAGCTTCATTGTGCTTTTCAATTTTTTCTTGTGTTTTTGCAATATTTCTTCTCCATTCTAAAAATGCAGAGGCCTCAAGATGGTGAAAGTCATCAGCAGTCATGGTCATATCCCAAGAAGGCCTATTTTAATACATAATATAAATAAATTTTGCAATTTAAATAACTTGCAACTTTTCAACACATGTTGTTTTAGGGGGGGGGGGGGGGGGGGGTTAAAAATTTAAAAAATCTAAAACTATTTTTAAAGAGTGTAAAAAACCAAAAAATAAGTCTAAAAATTAAGGCATGTTTCTGCTAGTAAGAGTATAATTTATTAATCATTATGTACTATAGGAGCTTGTATTAACAAACCATCTGAAATATAAAAAATAAAATAAAGCCTCCATTCTTATTAAAAAAAATTGGTGCAAGAATATATACTATTGTTTTTGGCCCACCCAGCCCCAGCTTAAGACTGGATAAAATTATAAAATGGTGGGAAGATATAATAGGTTAATATTTGAAGTTAATATCCAAAACAATATTTTTTTGGAAAATATTAGATATTGGTTATCATTACATTCAATATTTCTTTGCAATAAAATATACTGACAAAAAACTAGAGTATGTAACAAGAGAAGGCACTAAGGGCTAGTGAGCTAATAATCACTATACTGAATCACACCTTGTAATTGTAATTATGGGAACTTTTTCCAAAATAACCCCTTCTGAAGAGGAAAATTAAAAAATGTCATTTAATCAATGTGAAATTTATTAAATTAAAATTATATAAGTTTTTTAAAAAATATAGAATTATCAATGCTACTTTTCTACCTACAATCTATTTAACAAATTTTTTTCCTATTTATAAATAATAGTTATGTGCACACTAATATATCAATGATATATAATCTAAAATATTGAATTTTATATTACCTCCTAGGAATTCTCACATAAAAATTATCTGACAAATTGATATGCGCTTGTCCATTTGTAGCAAACCTAGAAGAATTAATTTCAAACTGAACATTATAGAATATTAATTATCACTTGAACCGCTTCATTTTCAGCTTTTGACATCAGTCTTTGCAAGTCATTTTCCTCTATGCATGAGCTAAGGTTATAAGTCTCTTGGGGTTTAGCCAAATTTTCTGAATCAACCCATAAATTCCTATTTTTTTTTAAACGTTTAAGATTTTTTATTAGGGTACGTCCCATGAAACGATTAGTTGATTTTGTCATGTTGACTTATTTATCAGGTGGCAAGTGTAAAATAAATAAATTTGTTTAAACTTAATATATAATTATAATTAAATTCGATGTTTTAGCTGTAGGGCTGGCATGTCAATTTTTTCCAAATTTGTTAATTTTGACATAACCAATATGGGTAATGCTTTGCATCATTACTGGTCGGGGAATTATATATTAGGAGGTGTTATAGGTTTGAGCTGGGGGCTATACCTTTGGGATTTATATTTGGACAAAAGACAAGTATAATTGCAAATATTTTTATTGAGCTACATTAAACTGCTATCTTATTTTAATTTAATCATTAGAGAAACGTGTATAAAACTTCTAAGTCTATACCAGAAGAATTAAAATCTGTTATATCATCAGAAACATTTGAAAAATCTAGGAGTTACAAATTAGATCTTTCAAAATTTGGCATCATACATACATTGTTTGACCAAATTTTAGATACAGTATTTTTTTTATAAATGTGTATATTTGTTAGAGTATGTTATCTTTGGCAGTAATACCATTTATATGGCACATTAGTGGTAATATTATGATGAAATATGGGATGAATTCATCATATGAAGTACATTATCTATGTTTACAATATTCTAGATCACTCAGTCACTCATTTTTACTGGAATATTATATCTTTTTACTTATTTTATTAATTTGCCATGGAAATGTTATGATAATTTTATAATTGAGCAAAAGCATGGTTTTAACAAGATGGTAAATTATATTGCAAAATTATGATATATAGACAAAATCATTTTTTGTTAAAGACCAGCTTAAACAGTGGCTATTGAAACTTGTTTTAGTCCCACCAATTTTATCTGGCATGATATACATTATTAAAATAGGTGGCAAACATTTTTACTTTTATGTATGGATTTTTTTCTTCTTGCTCTCATTGGTAAATTACAAACAAACTAATTTTAGTTTTTAATGGCTATTTACCCCACTTTTATTGCTCCAATATTTGACAAATATACTCCATTAGAAGAGGGAACATTGAGAACCATGATTGAGCATTTAGCCTCAAAATTACATTTTCCACTCACTCAAATTTATGTTGTTGATGGTACAATAAATAGCACTATTACATTTTCATTAGGTTCTAAAAGAAGTAGCCATAGCAATGCTTATTTTTATGGGTTTTTTAAACATAAAAGAATAGTTGTTTTTGATACCATACTTCCAAATTATAAGAAAAGTGATGTGATTGATACTAAAAATAATGGTGATATACAAACTGAGGAAAAGAAGGTATGTTATAAAATAAATTGTTAATATTATTACTTCAAAAACAAATGTAATGGCCTATTAGTCGTCTTAATAATTATTGTTTTAAAAAAAGCAATTATGCCTAATCTACTCATAGTCAAATTTATATTGCCAACTTTTCTTGTATAGGAATATAAATCTTCAGCTTGGCCTACCATGACAAATTATTACATTTTTTTGAAACTTTTCAGCCTTTAAATAAATTTAAAATGATTAGCCTAGCTCTCCCTACTTTTTTATTTAATCCATGTTAAATTATTAAGTTAAATATATAATAAAGTTTTTTTTTATATCTAATGAGGTAAAGCATTTAACCCCTAAAGCTGTTTTTTCTGGAAAAAATATAATTTTACTGCTTTGCAGATTAAGACTTGTCAGGTGGCAATTAGGCTTTGTTTACCAGTTGGAGGAGAGATTGTTTACAAAGTCTAGGTTTTTTAAGTTTGGCATTTGGGTTAGTTATTAGCAAATAATTTTAAAAAAGTAATAATTAACAATATTAGAAGTTTAAGAAGTACAATATAAAAAGATTAAAATCTCAAACAAATTAAACAATTGATTATTGCCTTAAAATTTGAATCCTTAAAAATAAAATCTATCATCAATCAAAAATTTAAATCATGGCTTCCTTAATCCATAAATCTTTTAATATTCATATAACTTACAAATGTGTAACACTAGATACATTGCAAATTACTATGAAAATGGTTGGCAATCACTATAGCAGGATTATTTAACATACCTTTTTATAAATTCAAGATTTTTATTTAATACAATTTTAATAAAAAGAATTAAGTTACCCATTTATTCTAGGAGGAGGTCGTTGACAAAACCATGACTAACAAGCAAATTTTGGCTGTGATTGCGCATGAACTAGGACATTGGAATTATAGTCACACTTTGAAAAATTTTGTAATAGGACAGGTAAACTCTACATTATATCATATAAAATTTATAATGTATGAGATTGGTTTAAGCTGATCAGTGTCAAAATTCCAGACTTTCATGAAGACCTTTCATTAAGAAGGGCTGAATTTTACGCCTAGGAGGCTTTTTGGGGGATTGTACCAATATATACAACCACTATGAAGCTGATGAGTGAGCCCCTCCGAGCCTAGTCAAAATTTAGAAACGTGCAAGCAATGTTCATTAGTATAATCCAATGGTCATTTTAGTTGCTTTGCTTGGATTATAGGATTTAAATTCTCTATAATGACGCCTCTTTTGGGGGAAGTTGGGAAACGCCATTTGAAATTGGCTGTCGATTAAGTTTTTGGGCAGGCTTGTGTTTTTTTAATTATATTTCTGGTAAGTATTTTGTCAATTTAAAATTCTTGTATTTGTTACTAAGTTTATTGTTGTTTTAATTAGCTTTGTATTATGTTTATCACTTTATATTTTCAATAGCTATGATATAGTTATCTTACTTTATTCGTATATTTTACCTTTCTCATTAGGCCAATTTCTTTTTCTCCTTCCTCGTATTTTCTTACCTTAACAACAACGCAAAATTATACGAAGCCTTTGGATTTTACGGTGAAAAACCGGTGCTGATTGGACTATTACTCATCCTTAACTGTTTCCTGAAACCATATGAAATAGTAAAAAAACTTTTTATCCTTTTTTGACATTTTCATATATCAAAAAATCAAACCTATTTCATTTTTTATTGTTTGTTTGATTGTCCTTGAATTTTTTTTTCAAAATATTTTATGTTTGTGTATTTCATCTACATTATCCTTCAATTTTATATTATTTTTGAGTTTTTATTGTGAGATTTTTAATTTGTTCTTTATATTAACATGTAATTTGTTTTGTTGATCCTTTTATCATTGTATTCAAAATTATTATTCCTATTATTACAAAGTTTTTTTAGTTATCTAGTACTACACTTCCTTCTTTTTTCCAGCTTTAATTTTGCTATTTTTGTATAAAAATTTTATAGCCTAAAAAGTGGCAGAAATGCTACAAAACGTCTATTGCGACCTTGATATTCATAAATTAAAATATTTAAAAAGTTCACATCTATATAAAAATCTAACTTTTAAAATAGATGATATTTATATTTTACCAAAAATTTAAAAATATATTTTAATAAATAAAATTTACGCTTAACATATAATCGCCATTTGTTTTCTTTCTCCATTGTGGCATTTCACTTATTTAAATTATTTACAAATAAATTATAATTTTGGTTTATTAATCAACTAAACAAATTTTTTTTGTATTTTTATTTGTAAAAATAATTGGGAGACTAGCTGTCAAATGGAATCAAGTTTTAAGAAAATCTTAATTTTTAGTTAATTAAGTTATTTAATTTGACTTTTAAGTCGTAATAATTTTTTTCATGCTAAAAAGATAAAAGATATTATTCTATAATAGACCAGTTAATCTTATAACATTTTGAGAATCAATCTTAACTTTGTTTATTTTTGGTATTTTTGCGATTCCACGATTTGGGTAAAATATGGTGCTCTAAAACTAAATATAAAGATTGGCAAGCGATAGTTATATTAAGCCTTGGGTCATACCTCTACCTATGCCTCATTTAATTTCTGTTATTATAGGTCAACAAATTATTGAGAGTTATGAACTAACTACGGAGATCAATCTCTAAGAATTTTTAAATTCGTTTACCGTTTTCTCTAATTAAACTTAGTTAGTCAGCTATAAATTCTAAAAATTTTAAAAAAAATGTCAAAATAACAAAAAAGATTTAAAAATAAAAATAAATAGGAATTTTTTTTGCATATTTGATATGAAAATTATAAGTTACAAGGAATTTTTGAAAAAAAGATTCTTACATTTTTTTTTAGGGTCTCGAGGTCGCAAAATTTGTTAAAAAGGCCTTTTTTTCATATGGACGGATCTAAGGAGCCTAAGGCGGAAAACTAAGAAAAATGGAAAACAATGAGATAAGGCCATCATGGGGATGCTTGCGTTTATGTTTTCATAAACTTATTTTTTGCAACATTGATATTTGTTGACTTGTGTTATGTTTATTAACAAAAATCGAATTAAAAAAATTGGTGATTTGATAGAGCATTTATGGCGAATTCGGTGGCGTCCGAAAAAGGACAACGAGACCTTAAACATTTAAAAAATGTCAATTTTTTTTGACACTGAACCTTCCGTTATTATAAAATAATTAAAAAAGGTGTTTTGTAATAACTGTAATTAATATCCATTAGTATATATAACACAGGTCAACAAATATTAATGGCACAACCGTGAATTTTATGAAAACAATGAATTTATCCCCACGATGGCGTCTCATATATATATATTTCGTTTTTCTTAGTTTTTATCGGCTTCGGCTCCTTACATCCGCCCATATTGAAAAAAATGGCTTTTTTTGACTAAATGGTCATATCGAGAATACTCTAAAAAAAAAAAAATTAAAGAATTTTTTTTAATATAAAAATCCCTTGTAACTTATATTTATCATATCAAATAATGAGAAATAAAATTTTTTAGTATATCAAGCTTTTACATCAGCATTTAGATAATAAAAAATATTTCGCGTCCAAACTTAAATACGACACGATATATTATCAGATTATAATAAAGTTATATTTGAAGTTTGAATTTAACAGTTTAGCTGGTGTAAATATGCCAAAAAAAATTCAATTTATTTTTATTTTTAATTCTTTTTTTTTTTTTTTGGCATTTTTATGAAATTATTAATGTTTATCGCTAACTAACGAAGTTTGATCAGAAAAAACGGTAGGTTTTTAATAAAGTTATATTTAAAGTTTGAATCAGGGGCGATTCTAGCTTTTCCATTTTAGGGGGCAAAAAAACGGGGTGGGGCAGAAAATTTTTTTGCTTGAATATGTGAATTAAAATTAATTGTTTTCACTAATCAATTGCTTAAAAATATGAGATTTGAATTAATTGTAAGTATAATTTTATCATTTGGCATCATTGTGCATGAAATTAAAAATATGATATATATGAATAATAAATATGAATTAAATTAAACTTTGGATTTAGAAAATGAAAAGTGGAAATAAGATTGATTATCATGAAAGATAAAATGTATAAGTATGCTAATTTGGAAGAATATATTTGAAAGACACCCTGGTTAATATAACTAGTTATATATTAGGTAAAAAATTAAATAAAATACGGAATAAACGTTAAATGCGATAAAGTTTGCACCATGTTAAAATAGTAAGCAATAATTAGCTGATTATGAGCAGTGTATTGTATTGATCAAACTATTTTTGTCTTAGAGGATTTAAAGTTTAAATTGTACAATATTCATAAAATTAAACGCCCCTAGTTTTTGGTTTTTCGTGTTCTATATGAACCAAATCTTTTTTAAGAAGATCACTACTTGTCAGCCGTTATTATCCAGTTTAAAGAAGAAAATGTGGCCTCACAACTCGACGTTGAAGAGCCACTAACAAACTTATAGGAAAAATGTTAAATAGATTTGAAAACGCATCATTGTAATCATATAAAATTTTAACAAAATCAATAGTACATTCTTTTTAATTATTAAGTTTCCTATTAGAGTGAAAAATTCTTGACTACGTCAATTTCTTTAGATAAATAACATTTATCAATAGTTACTTATTTTCTACCAAAGAGGCCTCTAATGTTCATTTATTATCTAAAATAAAGGTTAATTAAATATGATATAAGGGATTTTTAAGGGGTTTTTAAACAACTATTATCGGTAAAAAATTCTATTATCAAAATATAATTGAATTAATTACATTAAAAGAAATACTTTTACTTCATCATTAATATTTAAAATATAAATAAAAATCAGAAATATCTTTAGGTTTAGTTTTTCCCCTTTGATCAATAGACTAAATTATTGTCATTTAGAAATATGTATAAAATAACTGAACTCTGCACGCGCCCGCCTTTAGTAAAAAATCGTAAAAAAAATTATAGCAAAATCAACTAACTTCATTATCTGAGAAAATTTGTTGTTATACAACTTTTAATTGGTGCGATTTTTATTGAAATATAAATATTATTTTTAACAGTTTAGCTGTTTTTATTTTATTAATTTATTCAATTCCATTCTTATTTTAAATTGCAAGCGTATTTAAGAAAGTTTTTAACAATTTTTTCTCCCTTTATTTAATATTTAAATTAATAATAAAAAGGCTCCTCTCTGTTCTGTCATAATGTGTAACAATACGTATTTTTTATTTTTTACGTAAAATACTACAAAATTCCTGCCACTATGGATAAAATCTAAAAAACGCTATCTAATTCACCATTAAAAACCCATATTAAATTTACACTTTTACTTGTTTTCTCCGAAATTTGTGTTATATTATTTTTAAATTACAAATTTTGATTGAATTATTTACTTACTTGTTAATAGGTCGTTGATTTCTTGCAAAACATATACTCTCGAAAGTGCGAAAACGATGCCGATAGCTTTGCCACTGATTTAGGGCTCGGGAACGAACTCATTTCGGGGCTCTTGCAACTCCACAAGGAAAATTTAAGCTTCCCCACCAATGACAAGCTTTACGCCATGTGGCATTTCTCACACCCGTCAACGGTGGAACGTATCAGAGCTATAACGCATCAAATGGAAGAGGCACGGTCCCAGGGCCGTTATCAATCTTACAAAGATGAATCAGAACTTTCGCCAAGTTCTTCGACTACGGCGGCCGGTTTAAGCGACCAAGAAGACCAATCATCTCTGTTGCTTGATTCGCCTTCCAAGAATTATGCAGGGGCTACTGGGGATAAGAAAACTGATTGACTGTGAACGCTTCAAAGCCCAAATTTATATTTAACAATGTTTTTCCCTATCAAATTAGTTATTTTATATTTTTAAGCCTACCATATTTTTGATAAGTATGTGGCCCTTAGCACTTAATTTTTAAAAGACCCTTTATTTATGTCCTGTCATTGGCCTTGTTCTATAAATTGACATGTATGAAATTGTTTTGTGTAATGAAAGCATGATATGTTTATGTATTTTGCTATATATTCTCTAAATGATTTTTCATTTTTAAAAAGTCGAACTTAGGGTTAATACAACACCGCCTAAGCTTTTTTTAGTAAGGGTTCCTCAAATTTTTTTTTGACCATTTGATTCTTTTATTTAAATTCATATTATATTAATTCTTAATTTTAATATTTTATTTTTTAATTTTTATACCAAATTCCAATTTTATTTTTATTATATGTACCATCATTGCCATGTGATAATTTCTATATGGTTATAAACTTTGTACATTTTGATAATACAATAATATGTATGTATATAATATATACATACATATATATGTTAACTAGGAAAATTAAAAATTCCTCTACTCTTATAATTCTTATTTATATTTTATACAGATTTAGGGATTGGTTTAATTTTTTTATTTGATTTTCATTTTTAATCCGCTATAAAACATGCTAAATAATGTTAATAATAAAAACTTTATGAGAGGACGGATAAAAAGCTCCCAATGTTTAATTAACATATAATTAAGTGGAATAAAGGGATAGATTACTTAAAAAATTTTACTTAATAACTAATTTATAGAGTTAAAAATTTTGTCTCTGAATAAAGCTTAGATGCTCGATAAATCAAATTTAATCATGAAATTTTTGTTTGAATAATTAACCCATCCCTTGGTTATTTTGATGCATTTATATAATTCTAACTCAATTTAATAAAACACATTTTTAGGATATTATTACGGATAGGGAGAATTAAAAAATTGAATAATTTTTTTCCCCTTTGCCTTGTTAGAATCGATTAACTAATTTATTATACCAATTTTTATTAGAACTTAAAAATAAATGAGATTATTTTAGTATTATACATTATTCAACGATCGCTGGATTTTCAAACAGATGTATAAGATAACCTGTTTATACATATTTATAATGCAGCAATCTAAACAACTTTTTTTGATTATTTTACTCTAGATTAGGAGAAGTTACTAAATGCACTGAATAATTTAGCGATCTTAATAACTGGTTGTCCAACGATGGATAGATATTAACCGGGTGAATTTTACTCAGACTAGACTGGATGTTGAGAACCTAAGCAAATACAATTTCATAGTTGTTCATTAACATGAACCCATTAATTTTGCAAAGAAAATATATGTTGTATTTTATCGATTTTATGGTAATAACAAATAATAGTAATATAAGGGGCAGAAATTATTCATGTATTAAGTGATGGATGAGAGATAAGGGTCATCTATTTATATAATTTATATATCTATAGATAGACAGGGGCCTTATTAGGCCAGAGAAAACAGTGCCTTTTTTTCCTATTTTTCAAACAAATCCTGGTCTAGGATGGATCCAATTAACCTAGGTGGAGGGTGGAAAAATTTGCAATTATAAAAAAAATCAAAGCGCTTATTTTTGTGCTCATAGGTTGTCAAAAATTCATATTTTATCACGTTAACGCGGTGTTATTCATGCATAAATATTCTTCCATCCCGTAACAATTTTTGTCACTCACTTTCATCCTGATAAGTCTAAAAATCTTAATATGCTGAAGTGTAATGGACCTGTCTTGATTGAGGACAGCATCCGTTATAATTAAGATTCATCAAAGCAAATTTTTAATTTTGCACAGAATTTTGAAACCTCGTTTTGTCTAGGGAAAGAAGATTAGATTTAATGTTTCCCTTATATAGGGCTATGACCCTTCTTGAGTAAAGCCATTAATTGTCGTATGGGTTAAATAATGAGATTTTCTCACACGCCGGCGACTTAAGTTTTTGGTCTATACCTTTTTTAGGCATTTTACCTATGCAACCACGGGATAATAATAATAGGTATAAAAAAATTAATGCAATACGAGATTTAAAACTTCCCGGCCTGTAATTCCTTTATTTAAATTCAGGCCCGACCCGCCCGGTCCGTTCTATTCGGCCGGATGTCTGATAATAAAATTTATTTAACTACGAAATCGCATATTTCAAAAATAAATATTGTAATCAAAATTTGTACCACTTCACTTTACAAACAGCTTTATTGGGACTGTAACCTGTGCAGCATAGTTGCCGCTTTCCTCGAAACTTTAATAAAAAAGGAGTGGGCAAACTAAAAAAATGTTTTTCTTGTTGACTATCACAAAATAAATAAGAAACTCTTGAATAGTATGGAGCAACAAGTTAAATTACTGGCAAAATTTAGAATCCTAATACAGTATTCCTATCTGTAACAATTGTGGCAAAACATATAGATCTTGAAACCATAATTAATCCGGAGGTCAAATGGTAGCCAAATAGTTCAAAGATTTATTTAACATGCCCCAATTTGTGTATGTTGACACATATATAACTTTAATTTTTGATATATCATCAATTTTCTCGTTTAGCGTGACTTCTTTAACTGCATTTTTATTATTGTCTTACCACAATTGTAAAATTTTATAAACTCAAAACTGCTTTATGGTTTAAAAACCCAGAAAATATAAATTTATTACAAATCTGAAAATAATCTTTCCAATTTTCGGACGCTGACACAAATGTTTTATAGGTCAGCTTGAGCCCGCATCTTTATTTTAAACGTTTACCACTTTGGTATGTTATTACAAATCTCTCCGTGACTTTTTGGTCATTCAGGCATGTTTATGCAACGTAATAAATTGGATAAATCTTTGATATATAAGTCTAAACATAGATGTAAATAGAATAAAAATTATATAATATATTGATAAGAAAATGTAACAACCATTTTCAACAACAACAAAAAATCAATAGATGGCTATAAAATTGCATTGATTATATTTAAGGAAACAATTTGTTAAAGAACGGCTGATTTATAGCTGCTAAATGGTGCTTATAAATAATATTTGGAGGCATATAAGAAGCAAGCATTTGCTCTTTATAAGTCGTTGTCAAACATAAATTGTTTAATTTTTTTAAAAAACCTTATTATAAAATTTTTATTTTGGCATAGCCCAGCGTTTTGGAGGGGTAGGGAGGGACAAATTTTTGATAAATAGTTTAAAAGGCATGGTAATGGATATTTCTTACTTTGAATCTTATAAGGCAAAAGTTTTGTCTCAATGATTTTGATTAAGATATTCCTTTAATATTTACCACACGTTATTTATTCATTTATTAAAAAAATGTCAAAGGGGCTGCAAACTTAAAAACCATCTGACAAGATGGGCTAGACCTAGTGGGTAATTACTATAGGTGGGGGCCAACAAAAACGTCTATTACATAATTTTTAAAAACTTTTTTTTTGCAAACGTAAATTAAACAAAACATTTTTATTTTCTGAATCATATATTATTCAAGATCGTTTTTTTAATTAGAACATAACGCCTTTATTCGATATTTTGGAAATTACTTTGTAAGTTATTTATTGCGTATCATTTATAGATATACATCTTTACGGCTTTTATTGCTTAATTAATTAATTACAACTAAAAACATAAATATGAGTTTATTTTGCTATAGTCTAAAATATTTGTTGCAGTGCTGAAAAAAGTGTGGGTTAAAGAGGATAAAAATGAGCCTTTTTTTATCGAGCCAAAAAAAGGGGTAAAAAGCTCATAATTAAATTTTTTTTATATAAGCCCCGAAAAAATGAGGAAAAAGCCGTTTTTTTTAAAAAAGGAAAAGCCCCAATTTTTGGCTAAACTCGTATTTTATTATTCAACAAATCTATGAGAGATAAAAATTAACTATAAAAAGATACAAGCAGAATATTTTGCATTTAATAAATATTTTATTAAATAAAGCTAAAATCCGTTATTTTATTTTACTTAATAAATACAAAGAAATGAGTTTGGCCTTATATAAAGCCCAAGCCCTTCAAATGAAAAGCCCCTAATTTGTTAAAAAAAAGTGGAGCTTTAAAAAGGTTTTTTTTTGCAAATTTATTATTTGGCCCTTTAAGTGTGGGCGTTTTTAATGTCGGAGAAAAACCTTAAAAAAACCTTGAAGGGCTTGCCTTTTTCCTCAGTTGAATCTTTCGCATGTCTCCTAGACTAAATAAATAAGGTGATGTTATAAAACCGGGTGGGGGGGGGGGTGTTTTTTTATACACTTTTATATATAAAAATATTCAAAGTTGATTCATATTTATATTTTATTTTTAAAATTTTTTTTTCTTGTAACAAAATGCTGTGATGCCGCTCATAATCATTAGAACTAAAACAACTTTTTATATAACAAAAGTGTTTGAAAAATTTTGAATATAATTTTTAAAATTTTTAAATAAATTTAAAATAACTTTAAACGCGCCCTGATTTAATATTTCGAGGCTTCTGCCTCAATAGTGGCATTTCGGCCTAACTTAGGTGCACGACCTCTCTCTCTCTCTCTTGACATCCGCTATTCCTTTTATCTTAATGCAAGTTTGCCCAACCAATTTGTAGTAAGTTTTGTAGATTTTTCAGATTGCTACTAACTTTATATTAATGAACACTTTACACGGATCTTCGTATAATATATTCCTATATAGCGTTTATATTAGAATCTACAACAAATAAATTTGACAAAATAACTTTACGAAAATTTCCAATAAATCAAAAGAGCCTACAACAACAGCTCTAAAAAATGATGGAGGGAAAACCCCTAAAAATTTGGCATGAATTTTTATTTTTGTATATAGGTATTAGACACTAAAAAAAACGGATCTAAAGTACACGCAACCATTTTATGTTACAGTCGCGGGTGAGACAGCTATTGCATATTAACAAGAAAATTAGGTCCTCCTGCTGAACTATTTTGTTGGACTAACACACAGCTTAGGAATGGGACGGGGGAAAAAGAGGAAAAATAGGCACGCTATATTTATTAAATATTTATGGCTCTTAGAGCCTTAAAAGCTTTTGCTTCACCCCACCCCCCCATTATTCCAGTGAAAATTTGGGGACTCACAGGGTTTGTGTAAATCCAATGAATTAAGATCTAGAAAAAAACTTAAAAATGTTGACAAGCCAAGACTCAATGCTCCTTGGCCATTATCCTTTAATTTATATAGGTTTTAGAGATTAGATTGGGAAAAAGAAACTATAGGAAACTGTACAATGTTAAGATATATTTTCATTTGTGTACTTTAGGGAAAAAGACAAATTTAGAGCCGAAAACAGGAAATATATAGAAAAAGTACAGCTAAATGACAAATTGGAATATTGTGCTTTCCCCTACCCATTAAGATTTTAGAAAATGTGGACAGTGGCGCGCAAGTCAAAAAAAACTTTATGTAAAAAATAAATCTGTCTAAACGCGTTAGCTACTGTACTTTCACATGCTTCCTTATAGTTAGTTTTTGTTTTGTATTTCCTCAAACGGGAGTAGAAAAAAACGGTAAAAAATTTATTTAAAATCGATATTTTTTGGCAACTCTCCTATACACGAGAGCAGCCTATATAGTCTTCGACTGCTAACACAGGCTGCCCCTCCACGCCTCCCTTTTATATATGTATAATCTTCTTTTACCTATCACAAAAATTCCAACTTTAATATTTCACCCATCCTCTTTGTCCTATGCCCACTAGACCCAATAAATCACTACAAGCCCGCATTCGTTCACGCGTGTATGTTCCACGTTGACCCGTTCGCACATTTATTCGGCCCCACTTAAATCATTCATTCATATGGCACAGCCAATTAGCTATCGACGCTGTTCTAATTATAAAACTAATTTTGCCTTAGATTTAAGTTAGGTTTAAACTGTCCCCTATACCCCTAGGTTGTCGTTAATCCTTAGCTCACCCAACCAGACAATTTTAGTGATTTTGATAAAAAATTAAAATTTTCTTTAAACACACCCCTTAAAATATATACCAAGTCGATCAAAAAAACTTAACATTGGTGTATAATTTATTTGTAAATTAAATAAAACCATAAAATATTACATGCTTACCAATGACAAATCTCCACTTTCAGCACTTTGTAATCCGACATCAGCGCCTGAATTTTAATGAACTTTTAGGGATGTGTCAGCTGGAGCAACAAAAAGGGATTTGTAGACTTAATCCTTCGCTAATAGGATTTTTATAGTCCATGGAGGTTCTAACTTATTAAATTACGAACCTTCTAAGCACAGACTACTTTTTCTTGACCCCCCCCCCCTTTTTCATATTTATCAAATTTCACAGTTTTTTTTCTTAATTTATTATTGGCTTTCGCATGCCCATTGACTAGCTTATTTAGGAGATAGAGACATCTATTTTTTCATTTTCCTCGTGAACCAAATTTAATTATAAACTTTTGACAGATGAAAATTGAATTCCGTAAAAAATGAAACTGATCTCCAACACCGCGCCAAATTCACATTCCCAATTTTCCCGGCAAAATTGTCAAAAATTTATTGCTACAGCGTCGCCCAGTCTAATCACGCACATCTCGCAAAATAAAGACATGAGAATTAGATAGTTTATATCTTAGGTTATATGTCTTAAAACAAAATATTTTTATTCTTGGAAAAGTTACAATCATATCCAATTTCTTTAGTTTAAATGAATACCTATCAAAAGCGCTAACTTTTAAAGCCAAAAAAATGCACAATTGACCCAAAATCACCTGTCTTAAATTGTGTTTTCGAAAAAAAACGAAAATGCATAAAAAGAGCCCTCAGATAAATTTGATTCTGAGTTAAATACTCGAGCTATTGGGCATCAACTGATTTGAGTGCAGGCAAAATATGAAGACGGTAACGCATTGCTTAAAACCGGTATGGACCATCATAAGCAAAAAGTCAGCTGAACATTCCACTAATCAAGGTAAAGTGAATGTGAAAAGACGTTGTTTTGTTTATTTCTATTTATTTATAACATATGCATTAGGCTTGGGAATACAACGTAACATAGATATTAAGGTCGGGAATCATAAACCCGGCCCGGCTCAGCCCGCTCTAAAAGTGGGTCGGGTTAAGCTGAATTGTTATTATCTCTTTAATGCCTTAAGGACCAAGTTTGACTGCTATTTTCATAATATTGGCTATAAAACTTGGTATTCACCTATTAATTAGCTGGACCTTAAATAGTAGAGAGGGTAGTTCACGCCTTTTATGGATTTTTCATTGAAAATTTTGAATGGTATAATATGTTAAATTTTTTGTAAAATTTTAGACCATTTTTTGCCATAACTACATATTGGCATTAGAGATCAACGCCGAGACTCAAAAGCTCGCTTGGCCCGGTGCCGGTCAGCCCGAAAAGCAAGCCGGGCCAGGCCGAAATTTAAAACGAGCCGGGCGGGCCGGGTCCATATTTAAAAACAATTACAATCTCATATTGCCCTATTTTTTTGGTAGCTATTATTAACAAGAACTAAAAATGATTAATTTATAATCACACAATGAAGGGTTACTACTTCTACATTCTGTACTTCTATTGTAAATTTTACAACAAAAAATATTGTTTGTAATTAAATATCGGGCCATATTTTTAAATTTAGGTTGGGCCTAAAATTGAAACTCCACGGGCCAAACCGCAGGTTTTAGGGGGCCGGGCTTAGATTTAAAAATATATCGAGCGGGCCAAGCCGGAAAATTACAGTCCGGGTTGAGCTCCAATTGGTGTCAGTGATGTCTACCGACCGAATTTAGGCTGGCCAAAAATTCTGTCCGGCAACCTGTCAGCTAATTCTAAAATTTAGCCCCTGCAATTTTCTTTACCTGAGTGAATAAATAAGGTGAACTAAAAAATATTGTGTTTATATAAATCTTGTATAAAATAATAAGATGAAGCAACGAAAGGGTGCCAAATGTAGGGTTTATTTTCAAAATTACATAATAATCTAAAGAAATATATTTGCAATTGCCCTGAATATTCAATTACCCTACGCCATTTATTCTTGAATCTATATTCAGCAGGGTTCGGTCATGCCCCCCCCCCCTCCTTCCTACTTGTCCGCTTTACTTAGGAAATACCCAGGCATTGGAGCTTTGTTTTTCTTGCCTAATGACTATAATATGGACCCCTACATTTTTTAACATTGAAAATGTTTTTGCTGACACATAAAAAATGACAAAATTGTTTTTTATGATTCAAAAAAACTAAAAATCTTAGAGAGGTTGAATGAATGTCTCCTTAACCGGCATGTTTTGGTATTGCACATAATGTGTCGAAATATTTTAAAGGCGAATGTAAAGCGGGTGATTTATAGGTGATTATTTTTTACTATTTTCAGATAAACAGGATTGGATCATCCCGTTTGACAAGCTCAAAAACATACATTGGATAAGTAGCGGTTCACAGGGGGCCGTTTTCATCGCCGAATACAAGGGCAAAAAGGTGGCCATCAAAAAGATCGATGGCGTGGCTACACCCATCCTCGACCGCCCAAAAACGGGCTCGAAAAAGGACCATAAGGCGGGTGCTGGGATTGGGATTATCAAGCATTCGCATTCGATGCTGAGTCGAGGAATGGAAACTAGCAAAGCAGCAACCAAAAACTGCTCTAGCCTATTCGCCTTGAGTAGTTCGGTACGTAGTAGGAAAAACGGAACGCTAAGTTACAGTGGTGGCAAAGATAAGAAAAAGTGTCTGACCGCCTGTGATACTAATGGCAATACTAACCTAAAGGACGATAATGACTGTACGATCGAAGGTGACAACGAATACCAGCTGAGGGAAGGGCTTATCAAATTTGATTGCCTCAACGAAGCCAACATCAAACAATTAAACCATCCAAACGTGCTGAAATTCATGTAAGACAGCTGTTAATTAAACTCTTTATAGATTTTAATTCTTTTTTTTTCCAGATGTAGGCTATACTCCAGGTGTTATAACCAGGGCTGGGAAAAAAAACTAAATGGGCTTTTTTATCAAGTTTTTGAGTTTTTTTCCAAATGCCCACAAACTCGTGGGCATGGCAAAAGAAAAGCCCCTTTTCTTGCTTAAAGAAAAGAGGCATGTTTAAAAAAACCCCTTTTTTCAAAAAAAATTCCTAGGAGCTTTAAGAAAAAATAACCCACCCATCATTATTATAAAGGAAAAATCAAAATTTTTGTAAATTACTATAGAGAAAACATAAAATGGGCTTTTTGGGGCTCTTTTTAAGAGCCACTTTTTGTGGTTTTTTTTGCCCCTTAGGGCTTTTTTTGAATTCTTATTTTTTCCCTTTATTTGTGGCCCCCTTTCTTTTTTTATGTTTTAGGGGAAAAAATGAGCCAAAGTTTTTTGGCTCATTGTTTTCCCAGCCCTTGTTATAACATTAAGTGATTAATTTTTAGCATCAAATTTTTGTGTCGATCTTACAGTCCTCTAATTTGTTGGAAAATTGTGTTTGCCTATTTTATTCTCTTTAATTACACATATCAAAAAAAAATTTTTTACAAAGTGTTTTTTAATGATTGGTATGAATTAGATTCAACGGGCCGATATTCCGGCTCAGCTCGCCCGACATACTTTTTAATTTTGGACCGATCCGGGCCGCAATTCGATTTATTTCATCCAGAACCGGCCTGAATTTACAAATACGGCCCGGAAATTATATATTGATTTTTTGGTTTAAAATTATCTATAAGTTACAGAGTTTAGAATTAGAAGTCACATCACGTGATAGGGCACGTGCAAAGTGAGTTTTTATTTTCGTGAAATTTTCAAAATTTTGAAAAATTTTATTTTGTAATAAAACGCAAAATTTCAAAATGTTGCCAAATTTAATATATGCACATAAAATGCTTTTTCTGAAATAAAAAATTGTTGAAAAAATTCTGGAAAAAAATAAATTTTCAAAATTTTCAGAATTTTCAAAATTTCACGAAAATAAAAACTCACTTTGCATGTGCCCATAATAAAATTAAATTTTAGTTCTTGTTAACAATAGTTTAAAGAAATAAGGCAAAATGAGATATAAAAAATTGGCCAGGCCTGTCCCGTAATTCTTTTTTAAGCCCAGCCTTCGGTCCCGACTTTGATATCTAGTGCGAATAAGATAAAAAATATTTGCCATGTTTAATTTTTATGATTTTTGAAAGTTTCTATCTTTCCTTAAATAAGGGTGCTATATCCGTTTAGTGATTTAACTTTATGTATCTAGACTAAAGCAATTGTTAGTGTTGTCGAGATATTAAGATCTGCGCCTGCGCGCCGGCGTCCTAGATTTTTAGCTTGAGCTCTCACTTTAGGCATTTAGGGCCTACTGCCTAAAAAGACCACTCGCCAGCTTCAAAGTGTTTTACATGTGTGCTAATTTCCAAGAAAAAAAGCCACCTATGCACGGAATCGAATACCAGACTTCCTGCGTCTAAAACAGAGATGTTTGCCACTGAGCAAACTGAGTCGACTTTTATTTATATAAATTTAATTAATTTGCCAAAGTTTGGTTGAGATTGGAATATTTTATTGTGTTTATTTATTTTAGTGGCTCATGTTTCTGGTCCACGAACTACTGCCTCATCATGGAATACTGCTCAAACGGTCAACTCTTTCAAGTGTTACGAGATAGGGAACACATTTCAAACGTACAATTCTTAGAATGGTCCAAGCAAATAACTTCGGGTATGAATTATCTCCATGAAAAGGGCATAGTTCATCGAGATCTTAAGTCACCCAAGTAAAAAGAAATTTTTAATATTTATTTCAATAAAATTTTGTTCTCTGTAAACTTTATTTAAGTAAAATAAATTTTCTTTTTAAAGCCATGTTATGCTTAAAACTAAAATGACACAGTAAGCTTAATTAAATAGATATTTGGAATTTAATTTAAGAAATTATTTTATACATTTTACATTTTTAATTAAATTCAAATAAATGACTTAATTCAAATTGTTAAATTCCTTTAAGCATTTTGGTGTCGCAAGACGACACTTTAAAAATATCGGATTTTGAAGATTCGAAACGATTCAACAATTTGAACAGCATAAAAATGTCTTTCACGGGAACCGTGGCTTGGATGGCCCCAGAAATTATACGGAATCAAAAATGTTCGGAAAAAGTTGATGTTTGGTATGTATGTTTAGTGTATTTTTCTTTCAAATCATGGGCTATAACTAACTAATCAAGGCTATTTTTTTGCGTTTTTGAGCTCAAAATATTTGGCCAAAATTGAATTTTTGCTTCAAATAGGACAAGATTATTGTAGTGTTATGGTCGTCCTCTGAAATTAAATGTTTATAGTTAACAACATAATTTATGTCGATGTGACTTCAACTGTTTTCATATTTAGTGAACGCACTCATAATTTTTGACAATAATTGGTTTTATTGATCATCTTAAAACAATGTCGTTTTTTTTAACCATTTAAAAATTTTTTTGCCATTCAATTTCTATTTTCCATAATGATAATAATGTACGCTGTTTATCAAGGTCATTTGGAGTGGTTATATGGGAAATCTTGACGATGGAAATACCGTATAAAAACTTGGATACCTCAGCGATCATATGGGGCGTTGGTAATGGGACCCTTTCGCTACCCATTCCCGACACCTGTTTCCCAGGTTTGAGCCGACATCGCTTACATGTTATTTAATTTATTTTTAGTAAGTTTCGAAATTAAGAAAAATGGATCCCCCAAAAAAATTATTTTTAAAAAATTATAAATTCTGCGTTCACTTTTGTTAAAGAAATTATAAAATATATTGATACTGAAATTTTTAATTAGCAAAAAAAAATTATATTTATCTCAAAGGATTAATAACTTCTATTTTGTTTGATTACATTTTTTCCGGCAAGGTATCAAATTGCTATTATTACAATGCTGGAACAAAGTCCCGCGTAATAGACCGTCTTTCGAACAAATACTAAAGCATTTAGATATCGCTAGCGCAGAAATATTAGCCTGTGATCCGGGAGCTTATATCGAAATGCAAGTAATAAAAATTTTAAATAAATGTCTGTATATTGCAAAATCTAGCCAAAATAAAAATTATTTTTTAGATAATACAGTTCACAAATTTAATGTTTTAACCCTTTCCGTAAAAAATCTGAAAATCATTTTATTTTAATATTGTGTCATTAATTAGGTGCTGGACCCAAATTAGTACTAAATCTATAAAATGACATAAATCTAAATGAAAGTTCCTTTGTGAGCGATTAGGGTTAGTTCGATAAGGTTTGGTTATAGCCCTAAGCTTGGTTTAGGATGAGGCTAACTTAAAGTTAGATTAGGGTTTTAATAAGATTAGCTTAGGGGTTTGAATAAGATTAGCTTAGGGTAAGGTTAGTTTAGGGCTAGGAAAACGTTATATCCAACTAAAATACTAATTTGGTGCCATGAAAGGAGGTAATTTATACAAATTAATATTTGTGCATTCATTCACGCATAATGTACACAGGGGTCCTGGCGACGACAACTCAACGATGACGCGAGTCCCACGCGTTATTGCTGTGATAACGGAAAAAACAGTCATTCACACAGGCGATCATTCGTAAAGGTCACCCAACCATTCACACATTCATCTACGGCCACCCTTGCCACCATGGAAGAATCAATGCCGACTAATGGTGGGGGCAATAAATCTTCTATTAAGATCATGGAAACAAGTTTGACCATGGTAAACAATAAAAATCGACCTTCAAATAATGGCGCTTTACAATACGAAACTAAGATCGTCGGGAATGCACCGTTAACAACGAATCAAAACTCGAACCGAACAATTAGAGAGGGACCATTTGCCGCCCAAAATGGTGCCACGGGGAATATTAAAAGGCATAGCAGCTGTAGGGCGATTAGCAATAATTCTGATAATAAAAGCAATCGTATAAATCACGGCAACAACCTGCATCGCATAAACCTGCTGATCGCTCCACCAGCCCAATACTTCAACGGGAGAACGGAAGATAGTTTAAGGTATATCGACGATAGCACAGACCTCGGGCATCATGTCAACGGCGGAGGCAAAACTATCCCGAAATCTAACATTTTTTCTCCGTCAATGATTATTGACTACGAGACTACTCAATCTAATGTTTGCTCGCAAAGTAATATTTTTTGTATTATTCTGTTCGTTGTGTGGCTTATTTGCGGTCAAGCACAAGGTATTTCAGGTAAGTAGGACTCGAGAGTGCGAATGCGCGCAATAAGTGTAACATTATTGCAAACGTTGGAGGGACTTGATTACCATTTTTATACTCTAAATAGGCTTTAAATGTGGTACGAACATAACAATGATATTTCCAAGCCTTTTTTTTATCTCTAGTAAATATAAATTTGATAAAGTAATAAAAAAAAGATTGGGTAAGATGCAGTATTTTAGGTTTCAAAAAACTCTTTTATCAAGATTAAAAGTTTTACCATATTTCTTTAATTATTGTGAAAGCAACTGTAAATTGTAATTTATGTTTATTGACAGAGAACATTTCAATTACATGGGGAGTAAAAATATCTCATATTTATATGCCAAGGCCTGCCTGAATTTCACTTCCGAGAGTTTTTATCTCAGTTTGACAATTGTTTAAAATATATAAGCTAAGTTTCAAGATCAAATCTAATATCTATAGAATCTTTAAATCCGTGTACCGGTTTTCCTGGTCAATCTATACCAGATAAAAAATTAATAAAAAAAAAATGATAAAAGCAAATTAGAAATAACTAAATTAAACAAAACAGCTAGCTAAACTGTTAAATTCAAACAAAAATAAGTAAAAAAACAGCTAAAATTCAAACTAAAATATATAAAAAACAGATAAATTTTTAAGAAAAAAAATATTTTTTTCTCAACCCGATAAAAAGATAAAAAATTGTGTCATTTAGAAGACTGCAAACAATTTGGGTAAACATATGTAGATTTTGGAGTTTGACATTTTAGGAAATTTAATGTTTCATTATTACCACGTGCAAAGTGAGTTTTTATTTTTGTGAAATTTTCAAAATTAAAAAAAAATTTTATTTTGTAATAAATCGCAAGATTTTAAAAAGTTGCCAAATTTGGTTTATGCACATAAAATGCTTTTTCTGAAATAAATTTTTTTTTTAAAAAATTAGGTATAATAAAATTTTCAAAATTTTTAAAATTTTACCATAGTAAAAACTCACTTTGCACTTGGCCTAAAGAAAAAAATTGATGATGTTTAAAATCAATCATGCCAAATCTTTTGCGATTATCTCGAGTTTGTAGGGCCCTGTTGTTGCAGTTTTGATCTTTTTTAATAAACTTCTTCGAACATTTATCGATTCTTGTAGAATGTGTATTATATCGTGCCACATGCAGGTAACTATATAACTCGTTTATATTGTAGCTAGTCCGCAGAAACGCAAGCTTAAACGCGTGTACCGCGACAAACTCAAAATGGCCAACAAGTTGTATAGGGAATTGCATCAAATCATGAAATCGATCGATGATTTAAACCAAAACATTCGGAAATATGAGGTGAATGGTGACGGGACTGCTAAAAATTGGACAAACCCCTACATGATTTCCTCCTCATCTTCCAACGTCTTTACGGACGAGAGTCCACTTTCCAATCAAGACCCCGCCGCGGCCGGACACCAGCAACTCAAAGAAGAATGTTCCACAAAAAATTTAGAAATCCAACATGATCTTTGCCCACGAACGAACCATGAAAATAATAATAGTAAGAATATTGATGACAAAAATTATATAAACAATGCTAATAGTGCTTCCAAACCAAAATTGGATACGCCATTTAGATATATGGCAGGCATTTCAATTCACTCCTCCCTCGATAACTTATGCCTTGATCCTACAACTACCAAGGAAATAAGCAATAAATCTTCGACCAAACTTAGAGGTAAAAATTGCCTAACAAATAATGATATCACATCGTCCAGCAATAATGTGGTATGTACAAAAAGGCATTTAAGATTTAGTAATCGATCACACGGCCATGATTCACCAAGAATTCGAATGGATTGCGACACTAATGAAACCCGGTTAGCACCAAAATCAAAAAATTTATCCATTTCCGATACCTTCATATTTTCGTTGACCCCGTTGACTTGCACCGCAACAGCCGCAGAAACTTTTAAGAAAAATGCAATTTGCGGAGGTCAATTCGACATTGTCAAACAAACTGATGACAGAGGAATGATGCAAAATATTGCATCTGGAGAATCGGACAAAATGATCAAAGACGACAAAAAACCTTATAATAATACCACCACTCCAACTACAAATTTTGAAATGAGTGCATTCGAGGGAAGCGCCCCATACGCCCACTACGTGAGACCGTGTCGCATTGCCGAAGGATTGGGGCAGTTAATAAAGGACAAGTTAATTAATAATGTTACAAGCCCCATGACTTCATCCATCAATAATGCTCCTTTTCCAACAGTGATAACGCAGGTAGGCATCCGAAATAATACCTTACCTATAGCGACGTCAAAAACCTACGCGTCAAATGTGATATCATCCTCCTCAAAATCCAATAGCCTTAAGAAGGTTCCTTCCTCCATAGTAGGCCTGAGTGGAACCAAATGCGTAAAGCTTCTCAATATTAGCAATAACAACGCTGAAGTTGAACAAAAACATAGCAGAGCTTCCAAGGAACTATCGATATGCAACAACACAAGCAAGTTAGGGTCGTCCAAAATGATTCAAAAATCAACTTGCCCCGTACAAAATGGTTCGAGTGTTAACAAAAACAAGAGCAAACTATTCAGCGGAATCCGACGTCTAAAAACTAAGTCAAAAAAAGCAATTTAAATTATATACAGTTTTATTTGGTAAAAACAAAAAATTTGGAAAATTAATAAAAGCAAAGAAGATATCCATTACTTTATAAACTTTATTGAATGATTGATTGTATTCAACAAATTTAATGGTCAAGTTTAAAAAATAAAAGCATACTTTGAATTACAAAAAATATAGCGGATTTGACTTAATATCGATATACATTATATATATTTGTGTAAAGTCAATTTATAAAACACGGCATAATCCATGAAAAAAAAAATGACTAAGTTGTAGCTAAATATAAAAATTATAAAAAAGGCATAGAATAAAGAAATATTTGAAATGTATATATAATGTAGGTTATTAATAATAGAAATTAAATTCTTCGAGCCAATATCCAGGGCCATTATAATATATAAATTTATAAAAAAAATATACATTCATCTTATGGCAAAAAATTAAAATAATGGATGATAAAACTATAACACACATAAAATATAATCTGAATTATAACAAATAAAAATTGTAAAAATTTTAAAAACTAGAATAGACTTATAGAAATAAAAATTAATAAAAATTATTTATGTTGCTTGTAAAATTCTAGCATAAAGTTAGATAGTCTCCGTGTTTCATCCAATGTAATTGAATTAAAAAGTGAGGCCCGTATTCCACCCACTGACCGGTGACCTTTAAGGTAGAACATGTTATGTTCAATTTTAGCCTTTTCCAAAAACTGTTTTTCCAGTTCTGCGGCGTTGAGATCACTGCCAATGAGGTTGTTAGTTGGAGTAATCTTAAACGAAAGGTTAATATGACTCCGATATTTGTCGTAAGGTATCATAGCTCCTTTAAAAATTTCAGTGGCGCAATCACCTAAAGGGATTGGAGGTTTATTTAAGCCTGGACATAACAAGGTGTAAAAACCGTCGGAGGCATCAATTACGCTGTAAATAAGCTGACTTTTAAGCTGCGACATGCGAGCCCAATAGACCATAACTTCGGTCAATTGGTAGTAGCTTTAGAAAATATAAAAATATTTGGATATGTATTACATTTAAATATATTAGGGGAAAATTGTATTTTGAATTAAGGTAATTAAATATAGCGGTATGCAGCTTCTAGATTATACACATTAATTATAACCCAGGTCGACAAATATCAATTTCAAAATTAAGAAGTCTGTGACACTAAAATGAATGGGTCCCCATGACGGCCTTATCTCATACATATCTTTCGTATTTCGCAGTTTCTTTCGCCTTTGAAGATTTTGCTCCGTCCATATTGAAACAATGGCCTTTTAATTGACAGATATTGCCACTACCGCAAAGAAAAAAAATTCAAATATTTTATTTTCAGATAAAAATCTTTTGTAACTCATATTTTATATATCAAATAATGAGAAAAAATTTCTAAGTTTATTAAGCTCTTACATCAAAATAGATTATACAATATATTTGGCACCCCAACCTAAACATGGCCCAATTCATTATCGGTTTAGTTTCAAATTAATAATTTTTTTAAATATTTTTTGGTATTTCTTTTTCGAAAATTTCCAATAATTATAGTTGACCTAACAAGTTTGATTAAAAAAACGGCAAACGGATTAGAAAAACCCTAAAATGGCAGGTTTAATCTCTATAGTTGTTTCATAAATTCTGTTGATCTGTTTAATAGGTCATGCCTCATTTTGTTTTAATTTTTCCAAAAAATATGCATAAAAAAGCACATGATTCATGGTCACCTAAACGCTTTTTGCATTGCCGTTTTTGCCTCTTTGATAAGACTCGTTATAAGTACGTTTTGATTGGTGTGAAAGACCATTGTTTTCATTTTGAAAAAAATAAAATAGACATGCCCATGACGAAATTATAAAAATATATGTATAATAGATAGAGGCACGTGCAAAGTGAGTTTTTATTTTCGTAAAATTTTGAAAATTCTGAAAATTTTAATTTTTTCAATGTTTTTTAAAAAAAAATTATTTCAGAAAAAGCATTTTATCTGCACACTAAAATTGGCAACTTGAAATTGCGTTTAATTACAAAATAAAAATTTCAAAATTTTGAAAATTTCACGAAAATAAAAATTCACATTGCACGTGCCTTAAGATAAATAAACTTAAAGCAATTGAAATAGAATGAGAATTATTGGTATACCCATTAAGGCAGTGTGAGTCGCCACCATGACCATTTGTATATGTATGCTCATCCTTCATATGGCAAAAATCACCATTAACTTTTAAACCGTTCATTTCCTCGTTGATGGCAATGGGTGAATTGGTCGTCGAGGGAGGAAGGTCAAGGTGTCCTCTGTTAAGTATCCAGCGCAAAGTAAGTTCGAGGGCGTAAATGCTATAAACGGGTGGCGTGTTAGGCAAAGAACCAGCCTTGGAAACTACTCCGTAATCTAGCACACTGGGCACAGGGCGTTCTATATTTTGTGGGGCTGTAGATGTCGAAATCAAATCTTTACGAATGATGATAACGGTTATGCCGGCTATACCTATGTTCTTTTGAGCTCCTATGTGTGTTGAAAATCAAAAATGGATAAAAAAAATTGAAGGCAAATGTGTTTACCTATAAATTTTGGCGATATATACCTCCATAGCGAGACCTTCATTTTTTGCAATAATATTTAAGCTGTAAACTTTTTTTTTTAATAATAAACATTAACATACTTTTTTTACGCTCTAGAATAATAAAAAGAGGGGAAAAAAATTTGTAACATCTGGAAAATTTATTAAAACATAAACAACTTTGTTTTTATAATTTTTAAAAATGTTTCAATTTACAAGTTTTATTGTTAAATAAGGGTTCACCAAAAAGTTTAATTTTTATACTATATTTTAAGGTTCATTAATTGATAATAAAGATCGACGGCTATGTAATATAATTTTTGCTTGGATGCGTTAGGTCAAGAGTTTAAATCGCCGTCATCCTAAGCTTTTTGCCTACTTAAAGCTAAATTTATTGGACATAACAAGAGCTTAGACTTAAAAGTATTAGATTACCGACATCAAAAAATGTCATATACCATTCCCACCAATAATACAGAAAGAAATAGAATAAAAAGGTAAAGCTTATTAACCATATTAATTGAGCCAGCGACAATGAATTTTTGAAAATTTGTTTAAACAATATCATATAAATAATATTAATAAATTATGATAACAATATTAAAAGCAATATTAAATGAATAATTAAAAAAAACAAAAATATTATAATTAGTATAAAAACACAACCATTAGTGTGTCTCTGCTACTTAGAGGCACAAGAAAAAATGCAATGAATTACCTCCATAAATTAAACCAAATCGATTTATATCAACTGGCTTGGTGCACATGTTAGAAGACATATCGCACACAATAGTCGGCATTTTAAAGCTATTGGCATGCGGTGATTCCATATCGTACTTAGCTTTATACGCTTTCTCTAGGATGTCGAGAAAGTTGTTTAAACTTACGGGCGATATTTCATCATTTATTTCGAAGCCTTCAATCGTTTCATTGGAGCAGTAGTAGAAATACTTTGCGTGCGGGTTAATATGGCGCACGAGGTATTTCTTTAAAACGAAATCATATGATTCATCATCATCATGATTCGAGTCACCTGATGTAAGTGAGGACCGATCATTTAAAAGTGCAGCCTGAAGGCCGATATTATCGATGGGTGTCACTAAATTCACATTCTCCTTTCCCAACAATGATTTGGCTTCTTTAGCTGCCTTCGCGGACCATTGACCAGTTACGAAGTAATCAGGCCGTTGGCAATGTAAATCCCCAGAAGATAATCCTTTGAACAAATTGAGAGGTATTGCTGCAAACTGACCTGGAAGTATAAAGAAAATAGGAACTTGTGTTGATTTGTTAAAAAAGAGAAACGAATTACATAAATTGTAAAAAGCTCAAATAGTTATAATAGCTCGACAAATTTTTTCAGATACATAACTAATTGACCATATCAAGGCTACTATTATTAAGAGACTGTGTACCGATTTTTCCTAGAACTTTGGAAACCTATAAAAAAATTTAAAATTTATAAAAAAAAGAGATTTAATTAAATATAGAAAAAATATATTTTGCCACGTTAAAAATCATACCAAAACAAATTTTTTCAATTTGCCAAATTACAAAAAAAAATAATAAAATTTGATGAAAATTAATATAAAATTTTTTTCTCTAACAAATGAATAATTAATCAATAATAATCTTGTTGTATACCCTATTTAAAAACTTCTCCTCTAATTTGAAAAACATACAAAAACAATTCATCCCTCTTAGCAAAAATACAAAATTTTATTTTAAACGTGACCTAACATATAAAAATTTTCACAATTAAATAAAAAAACCGAGTAAAAACTTGTGCCATTTAAAAGTATTAAAATCAGTTGCCCATTTTGCAATTTTTCGTCATTCTTCTGTAAGCCCAACTCCCAATTTTGTTTTGGAAAACGGAAAAAACGTATAAGGCCACATGGTATATTTAGCAATGTTAAAAAATTATAAACACTTTATATTTATAGTTGTAAATATTAAAAGAATCTTTAACACAAAACATTTTTATAGCACAAGTAATCACGTTGGGCCGCCATGCTCAAATATACATTTTATGAAATAAAAGAAATGTAACTTATATGAAATTAATGTGGCAAAATATTGGTAATTTATAAAACTGGACAACAAAAAAAACAACATAAACGATTTTTTGAGGGCTTTGTAGACTTGCGATAACGATTCCGGGTTTAATATTTTATCCAATGCCTCCAATTTTTTTTAAACCGCGTCCAAAGTTCAGAAAAAAATTTACACAATTTCTCTAACTCTTAATTTTCCAAAAAATCTATTGGCATATTCAGATTCCTTATAAAAAAAGTATCTAAAAAAGGTTATAGCATAAAATTTAGTAATTTACTTTTGTGGTATTTGGTCAAAAAACGGATTTTATGGCAAAAACCCACTAATTTTACAAAAACATAAAAATAAAATAAAATTAAATATTATAAAAAAATTCAAATGACTTAGGTTATTAATGAATGTTTTCTTAATCTAAATATATATTTAAAATCTTTGTTATTACTAATAGGTTTCGTTATATAGAAGCCCAAAATACCCCCAAATGTGAAAAATCTTATTTTTGACATGAAATAACTAAAAATTTGAGGCATTGGCTAAAATTCTGATTTCATATTCGTAATCAGCACCAATTTGACCAAGATCAATGGTTGCCATAAATTTTTAATGTAAAATTTATATGCCCTTGATAATTTATAATTTTAAAAGCTATGTATTGGTAATCTACAAAGGCTACTTAAACACAGGCTACTATTGTAGCAATCAACAAGCTAGCTATAAGTTTCAGTTTGCCCAGCCTCCATCAGTTTAAAGCACAAAATGCAGCCAGATAATTTTTTTTTATTACAGGTGCATTAAGAGTTTATTCATTTCTAGAAAAATGAAAATTTAATATTGTCATTGAAAAATATTTTGAGCATAAAATTAAAATTCATGTTAAAAAATATCTTTCTATAGCTAATTATATGGATTTAAAAATAAATATGATAAAACTTTAAAATGTAATTAGGACAATTCCATTAATTAGAAAATATTATAAAAATTAATGGTTATTAATTAAAAATAAAGAAAATTTAATTTAAATAGAATTATAATATTTTTTGGAAAAAATAAGGGAACCCCACAAAAAACTATGTGGAATTTTTAAAATGTGATTTTAAAGTCAAATTAGGTATAAAACATGGGGATTTCCAAAATATATTTATATAGCTCACTGACCAAGCTAATCAAACCCACTTGATTATACCAAGGCATTGCAAAAATGAGACCAGGTAAAAAAAGAACCCAAAATAATAAATTTTAATTGCCACCAAGCTTGTGTAACTTATCCTTAATTCACCTATCATTGATTATAGTTAAAACTTTTTATTCACTTAAACCTTAAACTAAGGCTTCCAAATGCTTTAATGCTTCAGATTTCACAAAAAATAGATTATCAATCATTCCATCTCCCCTCCCCCCCCCTCCCCCTTCTTAACAGATTAGATTTTTCAACAAATTTAACAAAAAATTATATACTTTGATTTAATGGACTTATTTAAATCAAATGTCAATTTTGTCAAAACAAATTATATATTAAGAATCAAAAAAAAATAATGGCTATTGTAAAGCTGGTTACCTGTAGCTCCTCCCTGCATAAACATAACTTCATAAGTATCAGGAATATCATAGATTGAGGTCAATGATTGTTTTGCCTTAGACACAATTTTTGTAAAATATTCTGATCTATGACTCATTTCAAATATGTTTGAGCCAGTATTTTGATAATTCATAAATTCCCGTAACATAACATTTTTTACCTAAAATATTAGAAGTTTGATCATAAAAAACGTCATCCGGTATTTTAGAAGGCCCAGCAGAAAAATTGATGATTGGAAGTGGCATTTAATATGTTTCAGCTTTTCTACCACGAAATCTAGTTCTGTTATCAAGTATTGAACGTTTGCACTCAAAAAAGGCTATACGCAATTTGTAGCATTCATGAGGTACATTGTATTTCGGATCAGAGAGGCATTCTTTAGGTGTCAATTTTAGCTAAATAATTATTCATATTATTAAATATTACTTTTTGAACACAATCAGTTTTAAGTATGCAATTCTTTAATTCAAAACGCAAATGTTGACACGCTCGTTGTGTTTTACGTTTGTAATTTTTGTTTAGCAAATCGTTAGTGTCATCGACCTCGTTTTCATCATATGTATAAGGATTCATACAATATTTAAAATCATGAAAGTGGGAATTTTCAAAAAAAAAATCGTATAAGAACGAACTTTTAAAGTAGATAACAGGTGAAGTTGAAAATGGGTCAAGGAAATTAAAACATCAAGGTCATAATTTTAGGCCAAATTAAAAGTAGTCATATTAGGTCTTTAAAAAAATTTAAATAAGTTCGACTTATAGACAGGAAAATCTATGCGATAAAAACATGTCAAATATGTGAAAAAGTTGGCGGAATATTGTTTTAATTTAAAAAAAGTGCCAAAATATGTGAAGTTCTATATAATACCTAAATAAATTATGCAAACGCGTCTTAGAGTGCACTGCAATTCTACGCTAAATTATTTTTATCTGACTGTATTATTATACATTCAGTCAAAATTTAGTTAAATATTAATCTAATATTCGCTTTTTGCTAGCCTATGCTAAAACTACTAATCCTAACTTTAAAAAACTTTTACTTATTACTTTCTTAACTTAACCCAAACAAACACAAATCTAATCCAAACCTAATAAATATATGCATTATTATTAAAAACGTTACTTTTTAGCATATTTGGATTGTGCACAAATATAATTTTTTTGATTTGGCGTCGAATAATATATTACACGATTATATTTCTAATAAAATTTACACACTGAAGAATAATAAAAATTGTACGAAAATGTTTTGTGTAAAATCTTTAAACAAAACATTTAGTAACACTCTCAATCTTTACTCAAAAAAACAATTAGTCTTTTAACCAAAAATAAAGCAAAAAACATTTTTTTTTAATGTTTTGTGTTTTTGTCATGCCGTACCTTTTGTAAATTAACCCAATAATATTGATGTGTAAGCCTAGTCTTACACAGCCTTTTTTAAGACTATAAAGTATAACACCTTTTGCCGTTATTATTATACACATTTACCAAAAACATGCTAGGGCACGTCTATAAACTTTTTTAAAATTTTCAAGATTGTTTGTTCAATTTTTTCAAATTTCTATATCAAAAATTTTTAGGATTTATGAATCTAAACCAGGTCTAAATAATAAAGACTCTTACGCGTTATTATTATTAATCTAATTAAATAGTGTAAGGATTATTGGGTTAAGCCGTGTTGTAAATAATTTTTTTTGTGTAATTTAAAACAATGTTCTATGTACCAAAACGCTTTATTAACGCATTTAATCAATTATACTAAGGTAATACAAATTTATATAATTAAGATTAATGTGTTTTTATACTCAATGAAAAAAAGACACACTTATATTTCAATGACCTAACAGCTGATTATTTAATAGTGGAATTATAATTTACTGTGATTTTCAAAAATTTGAAATATTTGTTCTAAACTTATGAATAATCAATGTAATTGGAAAGAAGAAAATGAAAGAGTATAAATAATTAGAATTTTGTTATTTTATTAATGCATAATATAATTTTTTTTATAGATAAAAAGGAAGGCTGCAAAGGAACAAATTGAGGATGATAACATAAGTATTAGCTCAAATATTTCCATTATGTCATTTAAAGAGGGCTTCAAAAGAAGATGTTCTTTACCAAAATTGCCCAATTTATCACAACTTATGCAGCAGCATAAAAGTTTAAAAAAAATGGGGGATTCCATACAAGTAAATTTAATTTTTTTGTTAAAAGCTTACAATTTCCTTTATATTTTGTTCTTACTAAATATATAGACATATTGTTTAGGCTTACTACCACCTTTGATATTTGCTTGTTTATAATGAATTATTTTGAGATATAGCACTTTTAACTTTTGTTTGTTATTACTTGTCCAATAAAAATATTGTAAGAGATTTTAAAATAGATTCTGAGCAACAAGTTGATTATTTGATTTACTTTTTGTATATAAAATTCCGATGCATTGATAAATTTGGGTTTTTAAAAAATGCCTGTTATATAATTAAAAATGATACTCAATATAATTCTTTTTTTTTGAATTATAGAGAACTTTTTCTTTCAAAGATCTTAATTCATTACAAATACCAACCCATAAACTTGCTAATATTTCAAGGCAAACAAAGCGTGAAAACCTTAAATCAGTTATGAAAAGTATGCCACAAGGCTCACCAAAGTTTGAGCATACCCCAAATCAAGAACAGTTAAATATTCAAAGAAGAGCTATGAAAAATCATTTAAAAAGCTCTGGCAAAATATACTCTCTTAAACAGGTCAATTTAATTGATCCATTCTTTGGTGATATGGCAAACAAAGAAGTGACCATAGTACCTCCATCTGTTTTACCAAATGATATTTTACATGAATACAAAGCAATTAAGCCTAGCGTTTCTCAATGTAAAATTAACATGGGTGAAACTTTATATAACAAATCCCCAAATCACAAACATGACAGCATAAAGAAAAATTTACTCACATCTGAGTTACCTTCATCTTCCTCTTTGCTTATTAATGCTTTAATTTCTTCTCCCTTTAGAAACAAAAGCCAAACGTTAAGTTGTGGGCAATACAATAAAATTAACAATAATGGTGTTAGTAATTATCCTCAATCACCATTAGTCCTAAGTGGACAAATTGATCAAGCATATAAACCTAAACGATATAAAATACCTGAAAGAACTCCCTCTAACCCTTCAGCTTGTAAAAGATTGTGCTGGTCTGAGGTTGTTAAACAAGAAAATATTACTGATAAACTAACACCTAGTGAAATTAAAAGACAAGAGGTTATTGTTGGATGTTATTTGTGCAACATATATATTTACAAATATTATGTCATATGATCATCAAATTACTGATCAATTTTATATTTTTTTGGGCTTAATTAAATAATAAATCAAAAAGCCATATGTAACTCATATTAAATTTTTAATTGCATACTTATTTATCAATTTTTTATAAATTACATTAAATTTGCCAAAAATAAATATAAAATCTAAGATAAAACTACAAATTAATTTCAATAATCTGTATTTAGAAAGTTTTTTTTCTTAAGCTTTTTGCTTCATTAAGGCAGTATTTCTTTTAATGAGGAAAAAATGTAAAAAAAATTTTTGTTGTATTTAGTTCTCCTTAAAAAAAGAATGTACTTTGCATACCTCCCTTAAATACCTTATAACATATATTTTATATATAATATTTATTTTACAGGCCATATACGAATTTTACACTGGCGAAATTGATACCTTGTCCGATTTGAATTGCCTTAGGCGTGTTTATCTCGAATCTTTGAAATGCTTAAATCTCATTAAAAGCGATGAAATCGAAAGCACTTTTAGGTCTCTTCCACAGATTATAACTCTTCATAAAGGTGTATTATTATACTGTTAAAAATTTTTTGTTTTCATAATAGTTTTGAAACAAAATATTATAACAATTATTTTATTAAATAAAAATATAAACTGTTCTAAAGAGTACTAATAGCATCAAAATTTATTATATGTACAATATTAAGTATAAGGAGAAATTATATAAAAATTTGCAATATAAAAAAAGGTATAATTTTAAAATTCTCTGGCCATATATTTTTAATAAAAATTATTATTTTTTAAAATTTTTATTGAAAATTTTGGGCACTGAAACTTGGTATTACATTATTTTTTAAAAGTTAACCAATTTGTTTGAAAAGGTTTCTGGACCAAAAGGTTTTGAAGTTGTGGCAACAATTGGCATAAAATGTTATCAGTATTTAAGGGCGCACTTGTAATTCATTTTTTTGAAATTTAATAAAATTTTGATTTGTTTTCTTCACAAATAAAAATTTTATTGATTAAAAATATATTTATCTTTTATCTTAATTATATACTAGAAATTATCAAGAGTATCGAAACAGTAAGGCAAGCGAACACGAAAGTTATTGCTGAAATTGGTCAAGTTATACTGGGATGGGTATGCATTTGTGATACATTATTTCATATCACAGGTCAACAATTTTTTGAGAGTTATGAGTTAATTACAGAGATCAAAACTGCCATCTTAGGGAATATCAAATCCGTTTACCATTTTTCTTATTAAACCTTCTTTGTTAGTTTATAAAAATTGAAAATTAAAAAAAAAAAATTATAAAAAAAAAAAAAAATTAAAAAAAAAAATAAATTGAAAATTTTTTTTTTTTAATTTTTAAAATTTAAATAATTTTAAATATAAAAATAAAAAAATTTTTTTAAAAAAAATAACATTTGGTGTTTTTTTTTGTGGGGGGGGAAAATTTTTTTTATTGCGGGAGTGGTGGTGGGGTGAGATTATAAAATAAAAAAAATAAATTATTTATTATTTAAAAAAAAAATTATAAAAGAAAGTTTTTTTAAAAAAAAAATTTATATTTTTTCTTTTTTGGGTATATGGTATATTTGATTTGTTAAAAAGGGAATTTTTTTTTTTGATGGAGAGAGAAAAAAAAAAAAAAAAAAAAAAAAAAAAAAAAAAAAAAAAAAAGGGGGAATATTAAATATAGTTTATTTGGTAATAGAGTTAAATATATTTGTTTTGAGAGAAAATAATCAAGTAAAAAATTGATGCCAATAAAGTTTTCATTAATTTTTTTTTTAATTAAGGGCACGTGCAAAGTGAGTTTTTATTTTCGTGAAATTTTCAAAATTTTGAAAAAATTTATTTTGAAATAAAACGCAAATTATATAAAAGTTGCCAAATTTAGTATATAGGCATAAAATGCTTTTTCTAAAATAAAAATTTTTTTAAAAAATTTTGAAAAAAAATAAAATTTTCAAAATTTTAAGAATTTGCAAAATTTGACGAAAATAAAAACTCACTTTGCACGTGCCCTAAGACCTTCTTTTTATACAAATTAGAGTTCAAACCGGACCTTTAAATTTTACCCCAGCCTGCCCAACATGTTTTTAATTTATAAAATTTTTGCCTTAAAATTATCAATAAAATGTAGAGTAAAATAATCTTTCTTATGGCACGTGCAAAGTGAGTTTTTATTTTCGTGAAATTTTGAAAATTCTAAAAACTTTGAAATTTTATTTATTTCAAAATTTTTTAAAAAAAATTTATTTTCAGAAAAAGCATTTTATGCGCATATACCAAATTTGGCAACTTTTTAAAAATTTGCGTTTTATTTCAAAATTGTGAAATATTCACAAAAATAAAAACTCACTTTGCATGTGCCCTTACGTAAGAATAAATTTGTTTTTGTTAATAGCTTTAAATAAGGTGAAAAGAGATATAAAAAATCGACGTGGCCTCTCCTTTTTTTCTAAATTAGACAACCTATGAAAAAAATATATTTCTTATTTTATAATTTTAAACTTTTGTAAATATATTGAAAATTACTTAATTAATTTTTCGACGCAAAACAGGTTAACTATTATTAATTATATTCAATATATATGTCCCAGATAATCAAGGTAAATTATTAAATAATCCTCAACCAATGCACTTATCATACTATTTAAATGGTTTCAAAGTTTCCTTCATACCTTTCCCCATTTAGGGGGCGCCATACCCGTTAGGGCTTTGACTCTTATCATACTACTTAATAAGCAACGTTAAAAATAATTTTTTTTATCAAAAATTTATAAGAAATTTATTGAAAAAACGCATCCCAAAACGTTGCCATATTCATAAACACAAAAAATATTTTGAAGTTAATTTTCAAAAAAAAAATTAAATTTGTAAAAATCTTTTTGAAAATAAAAACTCACCTTGAACGTTTCCTATATAATTTGAAATAAATTACAAGGTGTCGGGCCTGTCTTGTTACATTGACTACTGTGGAAACATTGATAACCTACGAAGTATATTGGAAAAGCGATATAGACAAGACAGTAAAATGCGTGATTTTTTAGAAAGATGCCAAAACTCACCTTTTAGCCGACGGCTTGATATATGGTCCTTCATAGGTTTATGTTTGATCAAATTTTTCATGCTTATCTTTAAATTTTTTTGATTTGCTTACCAGAACCTAACAACACTGTTTTGATGAGCTCTAAATGATCTTTTGTTATTTATTTAGATTTACCTCGGACACGACTTGTGAAATATCCACTCCTATTTAAACAAATTCTAAAATATGTAATCATACAATGCATTTTTTACTTTTATTTATTTTCCAAGAGGTTATCCATTAACCTTAAACTCTATTTCAAAACACAATTCGACAAATTTTTACGTTATAATCTGATCTAGCGGATTAAGCCTAATTTTTTTCTGATTTTCAAAACCTTTTCCCGTTTTTCAATTATATTTCGTAGGCCTTTAAACAGTATAACTTCAACAAAACCAGAAGAATAGATTTTTGTTAGCAAAATTATTTTTTTAATAAGATTGTATTTATTTTGTGGTTATTAGATTGGTAGATAAATTACATTAATATAAACTCAAAACATTATCAACAAATGTGGACAATTAAAAACACCTTAAGTTTAATTAATTAAAAAATTTACTACATATATTTAATTATCAAAAATTTAAGCTATAAATTAAATAAAAAAAGAAATCTTTTGTTATTCAAAATCTACAGGTTTCATTTTTTTCGATATTTAATAACTTAAATCTGTCTGACAGGAATTAATCTAAAAAATCGTGAAGAATGAAAATTAGGACAGATCGTATAATTATTCTTATATGTTTGCAAATCATTTAAATTTTGTGGACCTTTGTTATACGAATGTAATATATTTTTAAAGACGCCACCTCAACACAAAGATACAGATCCTCTAACGCATGCCGTATATAATTATCTTTAATTTGTTTATATATTTAACTTTTGAAATTTTATTACAGATTTGAACTAAATATGACCATTTTATTTTATTGATTTAACCTTTAAAGGCTTTCAATTTTTTAGTTCATAATATACTTGATGTAAATATAAATGGTTAGATTATCGAGGTGGAAAGGATAATAAAACAGATTGACCATAGGATTGGATACAATAAATGTCTACAGGTTATAGACAATTTGGAATATACCCACGATTATCAGGTTCAATTGCTTTTAATAAGTGTTGAATAATTTATGTTTACCAAACAAAGAAATATTTTTCAGGTGTAAAACTATTCCTAATTTTTTAGTAATAATGCGAATTTAAAAAATTAAACCATACAAATTTGTTTTATAATTTAGCAATATTTATTTTTGTATTTAAGTTTTAAATATAATGTGGGTTGCATTGACTAAAATGTGTTTTACTCATTCGTCAGATGTAATTACACCGGTACTATGTTTATGAATATCCCCTAAACGAAAATTTTACCAAAAACACAACTCCTTTCAATTTTCTTATTCATTTGAATATAATGAATTTTTATTATTTAGAAACATCCCTCACTTCAACGTGCACAACAGCTATTGTGTTCAGGACCACTGAAAAACCAGAAAGGCGTTGTAATTATTTTAACCTAATTATTTCAATACATATTAATGATTTTCACAACGAATTATCCAGGCCTTGCCCGTAGTCAAAAATTGACCCGCCCGTAGTCAAAAATTGACCCGCCCCTAGTCAAAAATTGACCCAACCCAGCCGGGTGGGTCGCCATATTGCTATAACTCTTGGAGCTTAACGGCCTGTTCCAAACAAATTTTAGAATAAAAATATTTCCTAATAGCGCTTGGCACAAAATATTCATAGATATCATAAAAATATTGTTTTATAATACTTGACCAGATTGTGTAAATTGCCTTTTAATTGGTGTATTGCAAATATTAATTTGAGATCCTTTTTTACTAGCTTTTAATTATTTGACCATGTTAATTTATTCACTTTTTAATGCCATTACTTTTAAATAGTTTATTTTTTTAAATTAAACTAAAATATACATAAATTTAAAAACTCTTAATTTTTTATTCATTTATATTTAAACGATATTTATCATGCATATTGGAAATGAATATGTAAAATGTCAATTTAAATTTCTTTATCCAGAAATTACAAGCGTTCTTGTTTGATACCGTGTTTATATTGACTCGACCTGCCAGTTTTAACGTTAAGAATCCCGAAAAATATTGCGTTTATAAACGTCCGTTAGCCATCGAAGAATTACATTTGGTTACACCTTTAACATCGTCAACCAATGGTCAAGAATTTAGTAATGTCCAGGGCCTAACTAAATCCACTAGGGAAACCTCATCTGATCTGCACCTCTTGCTAGTGCCACCTCCTGTAATGCAGCGACAAACATCTCAGCCTAAATGTCATGAAGGGAGTCCTCATCGCACGGTAAATGAAAGCGACGTTATAGTTCTACCACCACCTGTGGACCGATCTACTAAAAGTCCCCTCAAAACGCCAATCGACAAAATTGTCCATAATGCTTTTGATGATCATGTTTCAACTACGTCTACATCAACGACTAATATGAGACAAGGTATATTCGTTTAGTTTTTATATTTTAGTGCAGTCAAACTCTAGAAATTAATTGGAAAATAGGTTGACTAATTTTTACATGCTTAAATATAATAAACAAGTGGGCTAGCTCGTTTTGGTTGGAAACTTTTTGTCTCGTAATAAGATTTATTTAGAAATTTTTATAAAAATAATTTTTTGTATAATACAAATTCATGATTTAACATGCGGAGTTTAACTTTTGTTCGACGTCCTTATATAAATTTTTTATTCTGACTTCAATTATATCTATTTCCATTTTCTGTAAATACATCAAAATGGCTAGATAATTTCTATATTAACTTACACCTGTTTATATTTTATATTAAATTTAAATTTTTTTTGAGATTAGGGATCACCATATATACTATAAATTGAATTTTTTACTTGTTTTGCTTATAGGTGCTTTACACCAATTGCTCTTTTTTCTAAATTAAGATAAGGTAGAGTTATTTATGATGAATCTAATAACCCATTGTTTAAGGGGTAAAGACTTCAATATATTTTAATTCAATAGTTAAAAAAATTTTGTTATAATTTTCTTTTATATAATAATGTGTAGCAAAACGTCATTTAGTATTCAAAATCTCAATTATTTTTGTAAAAATACAAATCTCGTTTAAAACGTAACAAAAGTTGAGCAATTTAAAAATTTTGCTATGTTATATGTTTTTTATGATTAAATTAATTCTATTATCTTATTTTGTTCCTACGTTAAGTATATTTTAGTTTGGCTTTTTTTTTGGCAAGTATCAATGATTTTTTTTTTCAATTTTTTGGATTTTATCAAAACACTTTAAACAAAATGAAAAATTACTTGATTTTAAAAAAAATATATAAACAATATTTAAAACTACAAAAAAGTATTATATTTAAAATCAGAGCGGTGGTTAGGCCTTACAGCGAAAAACTGTCTATATTTAAAATAAAACATCACATAGTTATAAGATTAGATAATTTTTTACCAAGTTATCTTTAGCTTCCGAATCATACCTTTTTTCTTGTAAACTTTGTGTTTACACAGTATTAAAATTTTTAAATGGTTTTTTGAAGTTACGGTCAAAGTAAAGAATTCGGCCATTAAACGTGTCCAAAGTGATCATCAACCTAACAATACTAACATCCATTTCAGCAACGACCTTATTAATAAAAATAATCCAAACAATAATAATAATAATAATAACGCATACAGCGCTAATAAATTTGTTCTACAACCTCCACCTACATTTCAAACCAATTTTGAATTTAAAATCCAACTCCGGCAGGAACTTTGGAACCCAAGCACCAAAGCCATACATAGCTATAGCATTGTCGAAGAACACGCCCTCTCGTGTAGAGACGTTCACGATATGAAAATGTGGATAGATTCAATCAGCTGCTGCATTAAAGCTTACAACGAGAAAAAAAACGGCCGTAATTTGAGCCCCAACGTAAAGTAGCATTCCCGCCTTATTACGTATAAAATAGTGTGACAATTAGTTCAAAATCACTTAAAGTTTTATCATTATTTTGAAGTTTTCAGAAGTATTAGAAATTTAAAACAATTAACATTTATGCCATATTAATGCATTTATAACACTCAAAAAACACGAATCTCTGTATCGTTGATGATATATTTTAAGCTATTAATTTGCAGGTTATAAATTCAGAAACCTACGAAATACCTAATAAAATTATTTATTGAAATATAAAATGTATACAGGGCTTCATATTATAATTTTCAAATAAAATGTTTATTTTTTACATGCTATAAAAAATATACAAAAAATATACACCATTGCGAACGTGCCAATAGAAATTTTGAACTTACAGTGATGATTCTACAATTAATTAATGCGCGTAAAACAAATATATTTTACACACAGAGCAATTTTTTCGTGGGCATATAGTAATTAATAGGTATCATACCTGTATAAGATTCTACATTTTAGTTATATTTTTAGCCTCTGTCCTGATATTTGCATTACAAGCTTTTATATATAAATGCAAAAATTAAGTTGATACTTCTTTCATGTTGGGTAAATTGATAAATATGTTTACAGCACAAAAACATGCAAACATTTTTGATCTATTAAAAATTGTGGTTCACTTATATATATCTAAGTTAGCTATTTGAAAAATACAATAAATAATAGTAGTTAATTCAAATTTGTTACCTAATAAAAGTTTGGAATTTAGATTTATAACAGTTATAGGCAGTGCAATACAGTATTAAAGTAATATGATTATATGTAGGAGCACGTTATATTGTAACGATTTAATAAATCATGTTTATACTAGATAACTGAAGTAATAATACTTTTATTACTTGGACAATATTATAAAATATAAGCATATATTAATTAACAAGTGCCCAAACACTAGCCTTATCTTTCCGTAATGGTATTCCATCTGGCCACTTCTTTTTGCCTCTCATATGGTCGGGTAGTCTTAATACTATAGGGCAATACACTTGGCCTTCAACTTCGGAGATGCATTCCCGGCTATAACCTGGACCAAAGTTTGCTGGATTTTGAATTTGACCCGTTTTCATAGCTTCTTTACTTATTTCTTGGCTATAAAAAAAATATGAAATTTATATCTTAGCATCTTTATATAAAAAATTTTTTTGCAAGTTTTTGATTAAAAATAAAAATATTTAAGAATAGTAAAAAAAAGGTATAGGGTATGAAATAACATCGTTATAACAAAATTTCAAATTCAAACTCTGTTTTTCCTAAAGTATTTCTCATATGGGACATAATTTCTTCTCTAGTTTTTGAAAACAAATCCATATAAATCTTTTTGCCTCCATCTATAATTAAAAAGTAAGATTTGGCAATGTATCATGTATTGTTTATGAAACAAGAATTACCAAGATAAAACATAAAGAATGGAGTAGGGGACATGTCCTGTAATTTCACTATTTGTACAAGTTGATTTTTGTATTGTATTTGAGGTAAATCCCAAAAAATAACATCTCTAAAAAAATTTATGTATATTAGTATATGTTATAAAGAACCATAATAACTACCACAGTAAAAATGGCCATAAGTGGTTAAAATTTAATTTTATTGTAAACCTGTACTCATCCTCATTAGTCGGTCGATATCACAATTTTCAAAATAAATACTCATTATTAAAGGAAATTTTTCATTAATCGTTTGTCGGGCCACAAAAAAATAAATATAGATTCATATGATTCATAGTTTTTAAATAACATTCTGAATAACCATCTTAGCGCCATAAAATGTTTTTAATATAAAAAAGAAAATTATGCAATAAGGGAGGTCCATATAAAAACGTAAAAAATCAATTAAGTTTGATAAGGTTTCCCCCATACCCATATTGAGCATCATACTCGTTAAGGGCTTTGATAAATTCTCGAACGCCGGGCCTTTTAGCCTAAACTCTCACTTTAGGCATATCGTTTAGGGCCTACTGCCTAAGCAGGCCACTCAGCACCTTTAGGTGGTTTGTGTATTTTTTTTTATAAATCCGCTGTGCACGGATTCAACCCCAAACCTCCTGCCTGTAAAACTATGATGTTTGCCACTGAGCCGATCATATATAAATGTAACTGGTTAAGATAAATGTGCCGCACCACCCACTTTCCACTAGAGATTTTAGAAAGTTGTTTTTCACCTGTAAAAAATAAAAAAATCCCCCTCTTTAAAGCTGTTTTTTTACAAAAAGTATTTGGAAAAATTAAATATGTGGTGTAAATAAGACAAAAGAGCTATAACCAGAATTTATTTAAAGGGAAGCTAGCAATCAAAAATAAATTTTGCCTATGGTAACAAGTTAGGTTTAGCCATTTTAAATAAAAATTTGTCATATATTGTAACATATAATAATTAAATACCACTAATATTATTTGAGAAAAGAAGGGTGGGGCACCAGATAAAAAACTTGCCTCTATTCTCAATATTTTAATGATACCATGACCTACTAAACATCAATTCCACTGTACAACGAAATTGATTTCAATATTATAGGCAAGAGTAAAAATTTATTTTCTAGGTCAAATTTTAATGGGTTACAATTTCTGTCCAAGTCTAAATTTTATTAAACCTTGGGTAACGTAAAAAAGTGCTGACTCAGCTTGGGGCCCTTGGCCTAGATCTGAATCTTATTTTTTTTGTAATTTTTGAAGTTTATGCTTAATTTTATAACAAATATACATTTTCTTAAGATTTAAAAGTTCTTTTGCAGTACAATAAATATATAACTTTTTATTGAATTAACAAAAGTAGAATTTTTTTGATTAATTTTTAAAGTATTAAAATTGCAATTTTAAATATTAAAAATTAAATATTGAAAAATTATCAAATTTATTATGTTAATTAAAAATTATTTAAATTTAATTGGTTTGTTTATTTAGATTAATAATCTTTAGTGTTCAAATAATTTTAACACTTAATTAAAATCAAAATTTAACTTATATCTTTACATATCAATATTTAGATTAGCAATAAAAAAAATGGGCGTTTAGCTCTAATATTTTTTAAACTGCATGTGTTTGAAATTTGGTTACCTACAAACCCTATCCCCCTATAATAGTGTACTAACCATAAAATTGCAAATTATCAAAATATTACAAATTATACCTTACGCCCCTATGGTATCCTTCAATGTCAATTTCTTCTTGGTTAAAATGTATCATCATAATTTTGACATAATTTTTAAATATGAAACTTCCTGCTTCTAGATATTTAATGGTTCTCCTTATAGGAGCTGGTCCTTTCATAAGCGGCATGGTTAATATACAGCTGAGAACGAACAATAAATAAAGTTGATTGCAGCACAGATCTATAATCCAGACATTGTAAAATTTAGTTTAGGCAAAAATTAAGTCAAAAAAAAAAATATAATTTAAAATTTTAAAGCTATATTTTTTGCCATTATATTTATTTTAATTAATTATTCATATAATGTTTATATAGAATGTAAAACTGCTTTGAAAAAGACCTTTTTTAAAATATAAAATTAATTAATTATCTAATCTAAATTAATTATTTGGGCTGATGGTTATGGGCGCTAATTAAATACTTGCATAAAAAAATAAAGCTGTGCTAAACATTATTGCAGCAAATTTTAAAAATTAAATTCTTTGTTAAGCCGTGTAATTTTTTTTACACATGGTTTATAGTAAACCATAGGCATTTTGCATAGTAGTTTTAACGCCTAATAGAATGTATACTCCTGATAGATAGACATATTGGGAAAATTATACTAATTTATTAATTGATATTAAACGCTAAATATTTATTAAATAATTTTCTTATAGTAATAAAAGTAGCACAGTACCACCTATGTAACCACGTGTTAAGTACATTAAAATTTTATACAAAGTAATAAATTAAAAATATGGAAAATTTTATTTTCTTTACTACATTAAATAAATTGTCTTAGGGGCGCGTTCTGAGTTCTAAAAATTTTTTGAACAAGATAATGTATACTAAATATGTTAATATTATTTAATAAAATATGCACTAAGATATTAAATTAAAATAATATAATAAATCAATAAGGTACTCGGAACTCTCTCATAAAAATGACGTAATTTGTACAATATCTGTGCTGTACAATATCTGTGCTTTTTCTTGGTTCAAGAACAATTACCCTCTAAAATTATTTTAATACCATATACCATCATCATTTATATGAAATATGTAAATTAATTGATTTGGTTAAGGATATAATTGCTGTATTATGAAGATATATTTCATGCGCCATTTTGCTTTTTATAGCAGAGTTACTCCAATCTTTATAATACAGCAATAATATCCTTAACCGAATCAATTAGTTTACATATTTCATATATATGATGATGGCAAATGATTTAAAAATATTTTAAAGGGTGATAGTTCTTGAACCAAAAAAAAGCACAGATTTTGTACGCACAGAAATTGTACAAAATGACGTCATTTTTATAAGAGAGTTCTGAGTACCTATTAAATGTTCAAAAAATTTAAGATTTTATAATAATTTTAGGAAAAGATTAATTCACATCATAGCTATCTAACAAATTAAGACATTTAAAAAATAAGATTATAATTTTCCCTCTTAAATTTTTTATTCAAGCTAAATTATAGTTTTCAAAATCAAAATTGACCTGTGGGCAGTGCCGACCTGTATATCGGCGCACCTAAGGGCACGTGCAAAGTGAGTTTTTATTTTCGTAAAATTTTGAAAATTCTAAAAATTTTAAAAATTTATTTTTTCAAAATTTTGAAAATTTTACAAAAACAAAAACTCAGTTTGCACGTGCCCTAAGCACAATGTTGGGAAAAACCTAACAACTGATTTAGCTTCCTATAAATTTACTACAACATGCTTGACGCCAATATAGCAGGGGACGGCCCTGCATATGGGGTTAGAACGAAACCCAATAGGACCCTTTTAAACAAATTTTGTTATAATATTTAAAGCAAATTTAATTAATTATTATATATTCTACATAAAAGTCACATGCAGAAATTTAAAGGGCTAAACAGCTTAGAGGTCCAGCAAACTTGTAATCACTAAAAGTAAGCAACAAGCCTAATTGATTTTTTGATGGGTTGCCGCTAAGAAAAAACAAAAGGTGTCCCTTTTTCAAGTTTGAGGCCAAATATCGCCACGTGCGTTAAGTTTTTAACTCTGTGATCCTATATCCAGCTGGAGTTAAAAGAGGAAGTCCAGTGTGCCACCCATGATGATGAAATAATTTGGGGAGAAGTAATGCTAATTATTTTTTGACAATATAGGTCTCTTTAAACGTTTTAGATATATTAAGATTATTTATTTGATTGGCTAACAATGATTTTTTTTATTAAACTTAAAGAATCAATTGTATTGACTTGCCTTGTATTTCAGAATTAAAACTTTCAATCTGATATAATTTTAAGTTTGAAATAAATTCAAATGAGGCATGGTTGCTAAAATATCAATTGTTGGGTCAGCCAAAAATTTATGGTGGGTTAAAAATATTGTCGAGCTACAGAAATTTTTTTTGAAATATCCCCCACTTTTACAAAATGGGGGTGCTATCTGGCCTTAACTTTTTTAACTTGAGCAAAGCAATCCATGTTGCCATCGGGTTAAATGATTGCCACTTAACGATCCCAATTTTTGACCTCTCTCATGTAAGCCATGTCAATTTTCACCTTCAAAAAAAAAACACATATGGTTAAGTAAATGCAATATTGCCTCACAATTGGTAAAGCGCCTTATGATTGTTGTAAATTCTCAGTTTTTAATTTTACGAAATACACAAAACAAGGCCTTGGGCTTATAGTTTAGGGCCTGATGCACTAGTAGTCCGCTCAGCAAATTCAAAATAGTTGTACGTGTGCTATTGACCGAAAAAAAAAGCTGCTTGTCCACAGATTTGAACCGGGAATATTATACGTAGGATAGGGAACAAAATTCTAGGTGATTATAATTATCAATGTTAGTTTGATGTTTTTAACGAGACATTATTAATTTTGAGTGATTTACTACCAGAATATGAGCGTATTGAGTACACTTTGTGTACGGTTGATTAAACTCGAAAATATCAGTTTTTAGGAGTAACAAAAATTTGGAGTACTGGTTAACGATATCTATATTTAGATTAAATTTCTTAAGATGTATAAGCATTAGAATTTACAAAAATTTTATTTTGGTAATATTTTTTTTCTAAATATAGAATATTTTAAGTAGTAATTAGCTTTATTGTCCTAGGCTTGACAATACCTTAAAACATGCATGTATAAAATAATATTTAATTATTAAAAAATTATATCTTTAAATTTTTTTTTAATTCAACCCCAAAAAATTCTTTGTTATATTTCAAAAAATGGCGCGTTAAGGAAATAGGTTTATCATCTATCACCATTATTTAGCTTAAAATCTGAAAATATAGCCTTTAAAATTATGACACCTAATTAATCTTTAAGTTTAAAAATTGATTTTTTCCCCTTTCCTTTGTCTTCTTATTTTTATTTTTAATTGGATAAATTAAAAGTTGTTTGAATAATATTCTTAAATTATCATTTTGTTTTTGAATTAAAAACAAAAGGTTGAAAATAATTTGTTTGGGTTTAAAGTATCAATTATATTATAATTTTTAAGATAGTAATAATAAATAAATTAATTCTATCTTAACTGTCATAACATCGATAATAAAATAAAGTATCGTTAAAAATAATAGTTTATACGTAAAATAAAAGAAATACATTTGGCAAACACCTAAGTTTGTTAAAATAAAGTTTAACTAATTGCAATAATCTTAAATGATCAATATAATTGAATACAAATAACTTAATAAAATTTAAATATTAAATTGGTAAAAAATTAAGGTTATTTATTTACCAATATAAATAAAAAAAAATAAAATAATTAGGCATAAGTTTAATAAATGTAAAAAATTCAATAGAGGATTCTGACTCGCAGCTAAAAAAAAAATATTTTAATAAATCTATTTATTTGTGTAAAATATTATGTGATATTATTAAATAAAACGGCGACATAGATTGGTGCAAAAATAAATGGTCCATTTGGCGAAAACTTGCCTGATTTTTCGAAATCATTTTTTAATAATCCATAAAAAGATTAAGTGAGAAAAGTTATGAGAAAAAGTTAAATTAAAATTTATATTTTAACATATTTTATTTGGTCCGCCAGCTCCTGAGCTGTTTGATTTGTTAAGATAAGCTTTTCGATTGATTTGTACTGCCTTATAATTAAAGGATTTATTCGCTCTTTTTCATCGATCGAGCCTGCCGACATTATGGATTTATCAATCAGTTCCGTATTGACTTTCTCAATCAAATCGGTCAAAAATTTCTGAGATAGCTGTATAATATAGTGTAAAAAAGTAAGAAGTTGAAATAAATATAAATCATTCTAGTAGCTAAATCAGAAAAAATAAAGGTTAACTTCCAGGTTATGAGCAAAGAAGAGCTTGAATTACATAACACAGGTCAACAAATATCAATGTAACAAAAAATAAGTTTATGAAAACATAAAAGAATGCATCCCCATGATAGCCTTATCTCATATACATTTTACCTTTTTCTTAGTTTCTTCCGCCTTCGGCTCCTTAGATCCGTCCCCAACAAAATGGCCTTTTTTGACCAAATTGACAGATCTAAATGTATCCTAAAAAGAAAAAATTTAAGAGTCTTTTTTTAATATAAAAATGCTTTGTAACTTATATTTCACAAATAATGAGTAATAAATTTTATTAATATATCAAGCTCTTACATCAGCATTTAGATGATACAAAATGTTTCGCGTCAAAACTTAAATACGACACAATATATTATCGATTTTAATAAAAAAATTATTTGAAGTTTAAATTTTACAGTTTAGCTGTTGTGAACATGCAAAAAAAAATTCAATTTATTTTTGTTTTTTGTTTTTTGACATTTTTCTCTAATATTTTCTATTTTAGCTGACTTAAAGTTTGATTAGAAAAAAGAGGTAAACGGATTTGAAAATCCCGATGGCAGGTTTGATTTCTGTAGTTAACCCAAAACTCTCAAAATTTTGACCTGTATAATATTACCGAAAGCCTTAAACCATCAAATAAGGTCGTAAAGGTCTCCTTATATAGCCAACACCTTTTAAAAACAGGCTGATAGGCAAGTTAACTTCCAAAACCTTAAATAAATTAAAACACATATAATTGCAAAGGACCAGAAAGAGCTTCTCACAGGACACCAATTACTTAGAAAATAAACAATGACCAAAAATTTGTGGGTATAAAAATCTTATTTATTTCACAAGCTAAAATCAACATAGTAACACTCACATCACTTTTACCTTCAAATTTTTTCGCTAACAAAAACTATTATTTAAAATTTAATTCATGCCGTTAAAATTCTATATATTATAATTTTTTGGCAAATAAGACAAATAAAAAACCATAAAAACGAGTTAGGCAGCATAATTCTATATAACTAATTACCTAAATTATTTCGCTATTAATTTAATTTTAAACTTTTTTCTTTCACATAGAATTTGGACGCCCCACCTGATTTACATATACTTTAGGAAAAAGCAAGTTGTTCATAATAGATGAAGTATTAATCAAAATTACTAATAAAAATATCCAATTTAAGGTCAAGGGCTGACTCAAATTTTTTAGCTATTACTACAAACGTTAAAATTAAATTAGATTGTGACCAATAAATAAAAATTTTAAAGAATTTGGAAATTATATCAGTAATTATCATATATAAAGAAGAAGCTCAGATCACTAATAAATAAATTTTAAAAAAAAAATCTGCAAAACTAAAAGTCGACAAGGATGTCTTGTCTATTCCCGACAAATATGTATATTAAATAATTAATTTTGAGCATACCCATAAAATAAAAAATATAAATTTACTATTTAAATCAAGTTAGATAGACTAAATAATGTATGTTTAATATACAAAAATAATAACACCTATGATAACCATTTCATATATAAATGAATGTAAAACATAGAGATATAAAAATTAAAGACTAAACAAATTTAAAAAAACCGTTTCAGTGCATCCTTTTTGATGCAAGATGTGTGCAGTGTTAAGAATATCAGTGTATAATTGAGCTTTAGCGTCATTATTTAAACATTGATTAGTTATCTTGATAGCTTTGTTCAAGCAATTCAACACCTTTTCACCATCGTGTACCTATTTTAAGATGAAAAAATTAGACTACCTAAAATAATTTCAAAATTATTCAACTTAACTAAGCTTTATTTTCTGTACATCGTATATTTATTAGCGTAACCTAAAAAACTCAATGCATATGCACTATTTCATTTAAAAAGCAAAAAAATATCAAATGAAAATAGATATTACAAATTAAATATATAGAGTAACAATTTTACTGGTTTATGTTGATTTTTCTCAATCGCTATTTGAGCGGTCCAATAAATGTGAGATATAAAACATAAGGCTCTCGCTTGGTCAGGTTTTTTCAGCAATTTGGAGGCAGAGGAAAAAGACTAATATGTAAAAAAAAAATTAACCAAGTTAGGTTATAGTTAAATTAAAATTTTTTATCGAGCACCCGTAAAAAGTTTAACTAAATTATAGTGAGTAGTTAAGTTGAATAAGTAAAATTAGTTAATACGGGTATGAATTTTTGTATATTTATTTTTGCTTTTATCGCTTAAATTTAAGTAACTACGCTTTCAAACTTTACACCATTTCAATATAATTTGAAAAATTTTCTGATAAACTTATTGCTCGAAAATAGTTTTGTAGCCGAAAATCACCAACAAACCATTTGTATAAGCTAGTCGTTGTTGAAAAATTAATCAGGTTTATTAATTATTAAAAAATATTTATTGACACATAGTTAATAGTTAAGACCTTGAAATATATAATTAAGATATCTAATGAATTAAAAAAAAATCACTATAACTGTAGCTTAGTTAAGTTAGTTTTTGCCCTAGGGATTAAGTCTAAACTATGTGCTCTATGAAATACATATAATTAATTTGTTACTGAAAAATGTGTAATAAAAAAATAATTACCTGCCGCCTTAAAGATTCATGATTTTCAGCCGCAAAGCATGAAAGATTGTAAAAAGTTGAGATAATAACGTTGAGACAGGCAAATAGCGTCTTGCTATCGGCTATATCATCCTCATATATGGAAAAGCACTAATTTTGAAGAATATAAAAACATTCAAAAATATGTTTAGAGCCATTTTATAAAAAGCAACTGAAAAAAAGATTTGAATGACATAAATTATGTGATATATAAATAAGATAAATTATTTTATATATTGATTTCCCACAAGCCAATAGAGTGTTAATACACTAATTAAAAAATATCAATCCTATATGATTGATAGATAGGCGGTAAAAAACATAAATAAGACATATTAAAACTTATAATAATTGAGAAAATACAAAAAATTCCCTAGAAATTTATTTTGAGAAAGAATAAAATCCTAAACATGATGGTATCCTTAACCTAAAATTAATATTGAAAAACCACCTGGCTCATAAATTCGTAAGCAATGCTCTCAAATTCATCCACCGTTGTTTTAAGGTTGAAATCAGAATTTTCGCCCACGTCTAAAGCTATGTGTTTTATTGCTCTAATAAGCGTATCCAGGGCTTGTGAAGCTTGAAGATAAATCCTAAGTGCCATTTCGTGGAGCTCTTTTTCACTCATGACAAATATGGCAGAGTGAACGAATTTAGTGATGGCAAGAAGTTTTTGACACAAATTAGAGATCTGGAATAGGGAAAAAGTATATATGCAAGATTAATTAGCCGCAGAAGCTTAACAAAAAAGTAAATTTTAGTCAGCTTCAACCAAAAATAAATGTTTACCTTATATGTTTATATAAATATGCAGCCAAATTGAATAATAAATTAAAAATTAAGCTGTTTTTATAATTATTAGGACAAATGGAATTAAATAACATAACACCAAATTAAATTCTGTTTTAAGAAAAATGTATATAATATATATTATATTCATAAAAACATTCTGTAGAATATAACTATTCTAAATCAAAATTCTTTGCTAACCAATTTTGGAGTGTTCAAAATTTATTCATTTTTTATGAAAAAAGTTAAAATTCTAAAAAATTATTAATTTTTTTCCTTCAAAATTTTATTCCAGAAAAAGTAATTTTCTCTAAAAATGTCTGTTAGTGGTACATTAAATTTGTAATCCATATTGTATTTTAATATAATAAAAGTAAAACCGTGCCACTTAATAGCTCTATATAATAAAATTTTATTTGAATTTTAACCTGCTCCTTTTGATAGGCTGATGATTTAGCTGCAAAATCTTTCACCATTTCTTCACTAATTTTTAGGCAACCAAATATTATGGTAGGCACTGAATACTTAATTTTTATGGATGGCAAATTTTCAAAGTAGTTGTAGACCGTTTTAAGCAGCTAAAATTCACAATAAAATATAAAAACAAATTAAAAAAGCTAGATTCTGTTTTTAATTAATTATTAATTTCACAGGTCAACAAATTTTTATGTTATAAACGTGAATTTTATGCAAGCATAAAAGACATCCCCTTGATGGCCTAACCTCATATATGTTTTTCGTTTTCCTTAGTTTCTTCCCTTTTTGGCTCCTTAGATCCGTCTATAACGAAAAATGGTTTGACCAAATTAACAGATCTAAATATGCCCTAGAAAGAAAAAATTTGAAATTTTTTTTTGCATATTCCCTTGTAACTTATATTTTTAATCACAAATAATAGAAAAATTTTTTTTATTAATATATCAAGCTCTTACATCGGCATTTAGATAATACAAAATATTTCGCGTCCAAAATTAAAAACGACACGATATATTGTCGGTTTTTAATAAAAATATTATTTGAAGTTTTAATTTAACAGTTTAACTATTGTGAATATGCAAAAATAAAATGTCAATTAATTTTTGTTTTTGAATCTTTTTTGGTTTTTTAATTTTTCTATATTTTTTCATATTTATAACTGACTAACTAAGTTTGATTGGAAAAACGGTAAACGGATTTGATATTCCCTAAGATGGCAGGTTTGATCTCTGTAGTTAACTCATAACTCTCAAAAATTGTTGATCTGTGTTTTAATAATAATAAAAATATTTATGGTAAATATAAATTATGATATATCTAAATACAACATATAAGTTTTGCCTACAAAAACACGTGGAATTATTAAAGCTCTATAAATTTTGGCATTAAATTTAATTTTAAACAATAAAAAAACATCTTCAATTTTTTTTTAACTTTTTTAGTTATAATTTTATTTAACCACTTATATAACTTCTTATATATATTGAAAAAATAACAACAAAATCTTTTTTAATATTCACAAACGCTTTACATACAATAATGAAAACTATCAATGAAAAGATTTTGAAAACTTTGATAAATCAAAAAAATATATATAAATGTTAATGAATAGATCGAGAATTAAGGGCGCGTTCAGTTCATTTATTTTTTAAAAAAAATTAATTTTTAAGGTTTAAATTTTTTTACATCGAAAATTATTAACATTATTTTTTTTTAATATATTTTTTAAACCAGATGCAATTAAGAGTAGATTCAGTTTTCATTAAAAAGATAAAAACCATTTCTGCATATTTTTTTTAAATTTTCATTTATTAATAGGTGCATTATAATTATTAAAAATAAAACTATTAGCCTATTACAAAAAGTTATCCAAAAGGATATATATGTCGTATTAGATTTGCAAATAAAGCAAATTGCACTAAGATATTCAAAGAGCCATATTAAAAATAAAATGCATATTTTAACCAATTAAATAATTTTACTAAAAAATATGTTGTTTTATTATAAGCATAAACTTAAATTTAGGTTATACTAAAATTTTTGTCAAACAAATGCATTAGTTATATAACCGCAAAAAAATGCCGTTGTGATTCTTTAAAATACAATTATATAATCAGAGAAGATATTTTAAATATTATTTCTACTTTTAACTATTAGTATTTTCTATGAAATTGCAAATAATCGATTTGCAACCGTAAGGCAATTTCCAATTGCTTAAATTTTACTAATCCTACTTCTTATATACATTGAAACATTATGTGTTTAACGTGGTATTATAACAGTTATTTAATTGCAATATTTTAAATTCGTCTTTAAAAAGTTAAAGTATATTTTAAACAAAGAAATATTGCCGAATGAAATGGGTAAAAAGGTTAACTTTTAAAAGTAATTGAAAAATTGTATATTTACAAACAAACCATAAAATGCATATCTTTATCCTCATCACTGGCCATAAGGTTTATAAGCTTTGCAAGTTCAATTTGGGCATCTATTTCATCAGCTTCATCTATCGAGTTATCGGAGATTGGCTGACCGGTATTGGAAGCGGGCAAGGATAATTGGGAAGGCGGGGATGTAACAAGTAGAGGTGCAAGAAGGGCGAAAATACTATTGACCTAATAGTATGTAAGAGTAATTAGTTGTAAAGCTACCTGAAAAATTCAAAATAACATTCGTATACCAAAATTTCAGATCAAAAGATAATCATTTGGATCAGTTATATGTTTTGTTTATAAATTCTTTTACCATTTTTACAAAAAACTTTTTTTTAGCCTCTCACGAACATTCATAATTATTAAAAATTTAAAAATGAAATTTTTGGGACCTTAAAGCTTAGAAAAATATATTTTATGAATGCCTATCTATAAATATTTTTTTGCCTGAATTTAAAAATATCTATAAAATTAAAAAAAATTTTGTTGAAAAAGTTTTAGGCGGTTTTTGATTGGTTAGCTTTAAATTTTTTTAATCTTTAAGTCAGGTCGCAATGTAAAATTTTTTAATTTAATGATATATTTTAATATGTAGAGGAATATTGTTTTTTGGCGGCAAAACGAAAAAATATTGATATATTGGACTAGTAAAATTATAAATCATGCTTAAATAAGGTCGGTCTGAGCAATTAAGTATAATTTTGCTGTAGTGTGTAATATATTATAATTAACTTAAGCTGCCATTGTGTAAAAAAATAATCAAATCTAGTTCAAAAATATGTGAAAAAAGCATAAATTAATGGTGTTAAAAAACTAAAAAGTAAGATAAACTTGTGTACATTTGTAATCACCAAAAATTATCATTTATAAATAGATATAGTAAAAAAAACCCCTAGTTATATAACCATATAAAATATTTAAAAAAACCTGAACAAGGCTTTGTATAGGAGTTCCCTTATCGAGTAATTTAGTCACGAGGTAACCGCAAACCTCGTACGACGAAGGTCGATCCAACAAAGCAATGATGGGAGGGAGGTGTTTAAGTAAAGTTATACGTAGCAGGTCGCCCTCAAAGTAATTATCAATAATCATGCGGACCGTTTTGCCCATCTCCTTGGCCAACGGTGACATGTGATGAATCCTAAAATCATGTGGAATGGATAAAATGGCGATTCTCTACAACTACTCACTATTTTTTAGCTGCCTGTATGGTTATTTTAGCTTACAGGTAAAATTAAGTATAATTTTAGATTTAAATATTAACCCTAACCCTAACCCAAACTAACCTAAACCTAAAAATAAATTTATATATAAGATATAAAATAATTTTACGTACTTTATAATGTTTAGTTTTTTAAATATTTGGATGGTCGTGTCAAGACATCTATCCACGTATTCCAAGTTGGCGGGATAACAAGTGAGAGCCAAATTGATGAGACAGTTTTGTAAGGAAACTATATCTTCCGGAGATATCATGGTAGATTTAGACTAAAAGAATAAAATAAATGTGTGCTTAAACCTTAAAACAATCTAACATATTACACATAGTAAGAAGAATTAACACACGTTAAATTCGAACATTACTAGATTTATGGCTAACAAGCCGTAATTCCATTTTATCTATTTAAATGGCAAATAGAAATCAGTTGAAACATGAGAAAGTGTGTAGTTAAAATTCAAAATTCAAATCTAATAATAATTTTAAAAATTTTCCCTAAATATTAACTAAAAATTTAAAACAATATAATAATTGTATTTGATTAATCCACCCTTAAGTTAGTTTAATTGTCCACATTTTTGTTTAAAAAACACTTAGTACAGTTTAAAATTTTTTTTTATCAACCAAGTAAGACAAATAAAATTTTGATTTAAATAAGAAATTATAAGTTTTAAATAACCTGTGGTTACAAATATAGGGTATGTATATACACCAGCATATCTTAATTTTCAGATATTTATATAGTTAATCTTATGATTTGAATTTTTGAAAGTTTTTTTTTTCTAAACAGATTTACATAATTTAAAAAAATAATTTAGTACTTTTTAGTTGATAAGTCTCATTCGTATTGAAAAAAACTAATAAAGGTGTAAATCATTGAGAGAATACTACTCATATGGTTTGTTTTTCTTTTCTCAAAAAATTGTTTGAATACAACGTTATATGTTATATTATATATAATGTAAGTTTATGTATTCTAATATGATGGTTAAAAAAAATTAAATTTTATTACACTGCTATCAGGTAAAACGTTAAAAAAAAAATTCGAGAGTCATAGCATATACCTGTATAATATGAGATATTTGTTCGGAAAATACATCAAAGAGTTTTATGTTATCTTTTTCGAGCGTGAGGGAAGTGGGGCCTTCTTTATGGGCATATGTTGCAAGTCTTACAAATAAAAATAAAAATGTAATATTAAAATTGTAAAATGCCATAAAACATTTACGCTCTTCAAAACTCAAAATGAAATAATATAAGTTACCGATTAATGAGGCAAATCATAATATTCTTTATTTTAACATCTGGATTAAGTTGTGCGCATGCTTTGAGGAAAGTGTTTAAGGTCACTAAATGAAATTCGTCCGGAAAAACCTATAAGGCAAATAATTATGAAATAAAAAAAATATTGAGCCAAAAATAAATCATATTATATAAATAGGAAAAACTTTATACTTGAATGATGCATTCCATAATGTATTCCTGGGCAATCACGTCTCGACAACATATAATTTGTTCAATAATCCCAGGCAAAATAATCTATACAACAATAGAGTATTTATACAAATGTGAATAAAATACAAAAGTTATCATTTAAAAAAATAATCATGTTTATCTATATTAAAATTTAATATGCGGCACCAAACAAAACCTTTATTTTTTTTCCAAAAAAAAAGATTGAATTTGTTTCCATATTGTTTAAAAAAAGGGCCAAAAAACGATATTATTATTTTCATTATTCATTTAGATATATAGATGCAAATATCTTTCTTGGCATTTTATATAATGTGCCAAAAATAGAAAAAAATACCACTTTTCTATGTTACTAGAAAAATGTAATAAATTAACAATTACTTTATAAAAAATATAAAAAAAAATGAAATTAGTTTAAAAATTTAAAATCAAAAATGTGCATAAATCTAATTTGCAAATAGTTTTTCATTTACCGACTTGGAAAATATAAAAAACTAATAAAAATATGAGAAAAAATGTAAATAACGAAAAAAATTACAATTCACCTTTTTGTATTCTTCAACGCCAATGTTATCGAGTTCACTCATACGAACCAGATTAGTACCGACAAGAAGTCTTAAATCTCTCCGTTCAGACTCCCGTTTTTCCTTATCCTTGCTGTGCCCTAAATGTTGCATGCGGACCCAAAGTTTATTCATTTCCCCGAAATTAGCAAGTAAGAAATCGACTGAATCTAGGACGGAACAGGCATAAGCACCTAAACATTGATAAAAGTTATTGTTTATTTAAATTTTAGCCATTTTTTGCAAAAGTTTTAGTTAGCCATGTGTGAATTAAAACAATATTTGCTATTTACAAATTTATAATAAACTTAATATATATTATTTATAATTTATTTAATAATAAATTTCATTAAAAATGGTAAAATAATAGTCAGTTACAAAATTAAAATATTTGGTTAAAGGTTAATTTTCTTAGCTAAAAAATTTAAAAAAAAAGAATGAAACCTCTAATAAAATAGAAAAATTAATGCAAAGGAAGAAAAGGAAATTAAAAACGTTATATGCAAATTATTACACAGGTTAACAATTTTTTGAGAGTTATAAGTTAACTACAGAGATCAAACCTGCCATCATAGGGAATAATACCTTTTACCGTTTTTCCTAATCAAACTTAGTTAGTCAGTTTTAACATTAAAAATTTTAGAAAAAAAGGTCAAAAATCCAAAAATAAAAATAAACAAAATTTTATTTTTGCACATTCACAATAGTTAAACTGTTAAATTCAAACTTCAAATAATATTTTTATTGAAAACCGATAATATATCGTGTCGTATTTAAGTTTGGACGCGAAATATTTTGTAATCTAAATGCCGATGTAAGAGCTTGATATATTAATAAAATTTATTTTTCATTCAACTAAGAGAAACGAAAAATATATATGAAATTAGGCCATCATGGGGATGCATTATATGTTATATGTTTTCATAAAATTCACGTTTCTGACTTTGATATTTGTTGACCTGTGTTATTAAATCAATTTAATTAAAAAGGGGGCAATATTTTGTTTTAAATGTAAGTGTAATCAAATTATTTTATTAATTGCATTTATTAATTAAATAAGATATGATAAAATTAAACATAAAATTTTACATAAAATATAAAAATATATACCACTGGAGTTCATATTAAAATGCAGCTTTTGCGCCTCTGTTGGACTCCTCTGAAAACTTTTAAGATGCTTTTCCTCCTCTTCTTCTTGTTCGATGGCATTAAGTTCCTCAACTATCTTATCATTATTATTATTCTGATCTGTTATTAAAAAAGATGCAATTAAGAAATAAGGGTGCACTCAGACTTCATTTAAATTTTAAAAATTAAAATATTGGTCTAAAGTTGAAAATTATTTTAAGGGTTAGAGTTATTGTAAGAGTCTTGTGGAATGATTATCTGCTACGTTTATATATAGATATAAACTTATAGAGATTTCAAAATATACCTAGAGCATGTTCCAAGTGTTAAAAAATATTGTAAAAATAATGGTTAATAATTTTCAATGTAAAAACTTTTATAAATTTTAGATATTTTGTAAAATCAAGTTTAAACAGGCATTAATATAGACAAAAACAGAATAACAGAATTCTTTTTATTTTGTTTGTTAAAATAAATGTCTTACAATTAACAAAATAGTAAGGCTTATTAGATAGTTGGTTGCTTGATATGTAAAATTGGTAAGTGATGTAAA
>CM060245.1:24650892-24852728 GCA_030555515.1 Acutogordius australiensis | reverse complement strand
AATTCAGGGATTTTATGATCAAAAATAAATTCAAAAACACTTAATCTTTTTTTTAGCTTTAAAAAAAAAGTTAGAAATATACCATCAGCTGCATCAATGTCATTTTTTTGCACTTCTTGGCTATCACCATTTGCTATAGGACTGTGTTTTGATTTTAAAGTCATTTCCCTATCTCCAGCTGGATCTCTAAAAATATATATTCACAAACGTCTAGCATGCACATATTCATTGGCATAGGAGAGGGGGGGGGGGGGGGGGGTTTGGGATGAAACCCCCTCCAAGCATGCCATATCCCCACCCAAATTAAAAATTTTTAGTGCATATCCCCCCCCCCCCCCCCCAAACTAAATACCAATTAAATATAAAATTAAATTACATTTAAAATTCCATTAATATTTGGCAAAAAAATTTTTTTGAACCAACCCCCCCCCCCCCCCCCCCCCCCCAAGCTTTACAACTTGCTACACCCTTGCACATATTAACATATTGATATTATATAAATTACCCATTCATGTTTGTTTGATCATTAATCTGATACAAGCTATTAGTTGTTGCATCCTCCTCAAATCCTTCTTCCCCTTCATCATTCAAATTCATATTATTTTTTTGAAAAAAATCATTTTCAAGGCTTTTCAGAGAAGGTTTATTATCTGGTAGCAAATTTCTCAATGACTGCAACAAATAATATCTTAAAAACAGTCCTCTTAAAGGATGCTGAACACCTCTACACATTTCAACTAGATCCTTAATTATTTCAGATTTTTTATTTATATCTGATTGATGGTCTGGTGTATCATTTATGGGTGACAAAGTTTTAATATACACAATCCCCACTGTAATTAACAAATATCTGTATGATTAAAATTTTATATAAATTACAGTCTTGGTACAATGTTTCCAGCATATTGTACAAGCTCATATATGTCAGTAATTTTAATGTTTCTTTTAACTTCTTCCATCAAAAATCCTTCCAAGTATCTAAGTTCATCAACAACTGCCATATCTAAAATGATTTATTATATTTTAAATAAACATAAAGCGTAATAGCTTTTTGGCGACAAATCCGACGTTCTAAGTTCATTCAACATAGTAGAACAAAATTTTAATCCATCCATTAATTTTGAATGCTCCTAATCACAAAAAATAAATAGTAATAAAAACAATGCTAGTAAAATGTATTAGTTCGTACAAAACAATTTTTCATCTGCATGGCTTGGTTTCGAACATTATTAAGCGCCTCAGCAAGCAATCTATCTTGTTCATCATTTTGAACGTACACCATGTTAAAGCTCTATATCAGGCATGCCTTTTTCAGCTGGCATCATAAGGAGTTGCCTTATTATATTTTGTTTTTCATTAAAAATTTAAAAAACAAATATGTATTAATTAAAAAATATATAACAAATTTATTAATTATAAAAAAGTGAAGCAAAACATGGTTGGTAGCAATGATGTGTTTTTGTACATACTGTTTACAGCAAAATAAGGGTTGAACTAACACGCGCGTATTAAGACCTGCATGAAATAAATTAAAAATCTGTAATAAAATTTGTTGCACAACGTTTTTAATTCTAATTGTTGATTTCTAAAATTTATTGTGTACAAACTAAAGGCCGCAGCCCTTAAAATCAGGGATTGGTACCGCGGAAATTTTTAGTATCGGTCCCGGTTCCGGTACCAGCCTATCTCAAGTACCGGTACTGGGTACTGGTTCCGGTACCAGAGGATACAATAATTACTGCACTTATAATAACACATATATGTCAGGTTATATTTATTTTTATATATAATAAATACAATATATACATATATACACGTATAATAGACAAAACTTTATTTCAAATCTTTATTTAAACGAAGTAAAATAATTGAAATTAGTAAATTGGAGTCTGTTCAATTGCGTAAATCTGAAAGAATTTTTAAAATTAAAATATTTTTTTAAAGCGCTTTTAGTTGAACACACTAAAAATAACTATATATTATTACTTGAATATAGAAGAAGCACGTGGATAAATTTGAAAAAGTCGGCAAATATGAAATAATGAACTGAAGTGAAAATGAGTTAAATACACCTCTTGATATGTTTTTTTAAGGCAGCTATTTAAATTTTAAAATCATTATAAAAAATTTAGTTGCATCCGTTTTGAAATATATAATTAAATAATATTAAACAAATAATTTTTTACAAATCAAAATTTATGTTAAGTTTTTGAATTTTTCTTAATACTATAAAATTTCCGGAATATTAAAAATAGTTTTTTATAACAAATGAAACATCTAAAATATCAAAAATAATAAAATAAAATTATTTTAGTTTATATGTTACAAAATATTAAAACTTTTTATAAGTTTGACTTAAATATTCTTTTGCATATTTTGATATAAATTTTTTATATTATACATATTGTGCATCTTCATGCTAAATTTTAAGATAATATCTATATTACTGAGCTAAAAATTATATCGCCATTTAGGTGATTTAGGGAACAAAGCAACTATCAGACCACTTAGTGTGGATTTCTAGCCATTATATTTTAATTAAAGTATTTTTAAGCTAATAATGTATTTTGGTACCGCGGAACCGCTTTTTTCAATTTTAGGAACCGGTACCGGTTCCGGTACCGAGCAACCCTCCAAGTACCGCGGTTTTCGGTTCCGGTACCGGTACCGGTACCAATCCCTGCTTAAAATAATAAAATACTTAAAATCTCCTGTTGACAGCTGCACTTACCTATACTTTTTTGTTTAATTTTTTGCCTTGATATGTTTTTTTTTCTAATCAATGTTCATAAAATAATCTTAGTTATTTCACGATAAATAAAATGTTTTATCTTTAACTTGTTTATGATATCTTATCCCTCAATTTTGATGAACTCAAAGCAATAAGTTGTTTATAGCAAGTATTGCAATTCAAGATTTATAGACATATATCCTTCTATTCCAGAGATTAAATTACAATCAAATAAGTCATAATAATTAATAAATTATTAAGTTTTATTATTCAAGATATCTGAAAAGTGAGTTTTACGACAAGCTGTAAGCCCTTGCAATTACCAACACCAGGCGACCTGGCTTAAACTATAGCTCATATTATGAATGTTAGATAACCAAAATCTAATCTTGTTTTCTAATTTGCCCACTGTCTTAGTCGATTATTTTATTTTTGTTGATTTACGATCAATCCATCTTATATTTACTTGGCTCTGCCAAATGTTATCCATAATATGAATTTGAGTTAATTGATTTATTACACGGCCATGCATGATACAGTTAGTATTATTCATTATTACATTTTCATCCAGATAAAATTCTTTTACAATTAATTGCCAACTACGCCAATAAAATTTATATTTTCTTGCAAATTTGTATTAGTTAAATGATTAATTACTTGGCCAATTAGATTTATTACAGGAGTTAAAAGAAGATAGCGCCTGATTCTTGACCTAACTTATACATTATATAAACAATTCGTTTCTGACATTTTTTTTACAATTTTACATTTTACGTTAAAATTTTTATTACAAATTTCACATTCTCAAATAAAAACTTATCGATTACAACTTTTTGGTTTTAACACCCACCTTGCAAAACTCATGTCCAAAACATTTAATTTGTTGATGAAAAGCATAACCATATCTGTGGTAGACATTGCATTCTAGTACCAAACCGGCTTCACATATTTTAAATTCGCTAGATATTAGTAAAAATTATTATTTTGTAGCCCGAAGCACCTGCACTTAAAGATAATAAATGTAAAAAAAATTATATTTAAATCATCTGTAATACTAAGTATACCATGCTACATTAATATTTAGGTTAAAATATGCACATTAACCTAAAGAGAACACGATATTTAGCTTTAAAATAAAAATAATATTTAAAGTCTAAATATAACAGTTTAGCTAAATATATTAATATATTTTTTAATTTTTTATAATATTTTAATATAGCTGGCTAAAAAAAGTTTTATTATAAAAACCAATCGAATTTAACGCGCGATTAGCCCTGTGGGGTACATATAGAAAACAGAACATCTTCAAAAATATAATATATTAATGGTCAAATTTTTGTTATTTTTTTCTATATATAAACATAGGTCAACAAATATAAATAACAACCGTGAGTTTTATGAAACATAAAAGAATATATCCCCATGATGGCCTTATCTCATATGTATATTTCGTTTTTCTTAGTTTCTTCCGGCCTTGGCTCCTTACATCCGTCCATATCGAAAAAATGGCCATTTTTGACCAAATTGACAGATCGAGAATACCCTAAAAAGAAAAATTTTAGAATCTTTTTTCAAATATCACTTGTAACTTACATTTATATCAAATAATGAGAAATAATTTTTTTTAGATATCAAGCTTTTACATCAGCATTTAGATAAGGGCGCGTTCAGACTCATTTCATTGTTTTGAAAAAATTTTAAAAATTTTAAAATTTTTATCTTTTGACTTTGAACGCTTTTTTACAAAAAGTCGCCAATTTCTGTAATTAGCATTTAAATAGTTCTTCTGACAGAAAAGTTTTTTAAAAAAATTTTGAAAAAAATTATAAAACTTTAAAAAATTCGAAAATTTGAAATGAGACTGAACGCGCTCTAATACAAAATATTTCGCGTCCAAACTTAAATACGATATGATATATTATCGGAGAAAAAGTTTTATTTGAAGTTTGAATTTAACAGTTTAGCCGTTGTAAATATGCAAAAAAAATCAATTTATTTTTGTTTTTGAATCTTTTTTGTTTTTTTAGGCATTATTTGTAAAATTTCCAATGTTTATAGCTGACTAACTAAGTTTTTAGAACGGTAAACGGATTTGAAAATCCCTAAGATGGCAGGTTTGATCTCCGTAGTTAGTTCATAAATATCAAAAATTTGTTGACCTGTGTAATAAACAAACCTAGTATTTCGTTTAAGTCTAATAATAAAATTTATTTCTAAACTCGAAATTTTAATGTTCCATGATATTGCCCATTGTAAATTCAAACTATAACAATTTTTAATTTACATTCTAGGCTTTCATTATAATTGTCGTAATTTGATCACAATCACAAAAAATATATTATTTGCTATAAAATAAGAGAAGAAGGAGGAAGGAAAAACAATACATAGGCGCGTTTAGACCTATTTCATTCTTTTAAAAAATAAATTATATTTAAAATTCTATTAAAATCACAAATTTTTTTTTATTAGCATTTAAATAGTTTTTCTGAAAAAAAAAGATGTTAAAAATTTTAAAATAAATTAAATTTCAAAAAAATCCAAATTTTTAAAATTTTTTAAAAATTGAAATGAGTCTGAAAGCGCCCTATAAAAAAGATATCGATTCTTATCATTATTTTAGTATTTGTAAATTATTATTATTTAGTATTTAAGAATTATATTATTTTGAATCTTAAATAAAGTAAACATCTAAACGGGCAATTTAAATCTTAAATAATTTTAGGTGGCGCCGGACGTCGGCGCCACAGCACAAATTTATAATTTAATAAAAATGCTTAGAATATGAAACAATTTAACTAAATTAAATAAATATTGGGCAATGTTAATTTCCTTTGTCTCACGACAATAATTTTATACATCAAGTATATAAAATGTTTGTATTGTTTGATAATGATATGAATTAATTTATTCTCTCTATAATATATCTAGTGTCCTTGCGTAATCGATTAATGTTTTACAATAAAAAGAATGTAAATATTCTCTTATCCTATTCTTGTCCACCCTCAACTTTGTGTTTATGATATAATATCATCACTCACATTTTCCTTAAAAAATGCTAAACAATACTCCACACCTGACCATTCGCGGGTTAGATCAGCGGCAGGGAGAATGACTGCCTTTTTATGTATAAGGGAGCTCCGGAAGGCTTAACGGGGGAACGTTATATTTGTTGTTAATAAACATAACGACAACTTTTATACTTTCGGCCGTAATATATCCTCTATTCGATTTTGCTATAGAGACTTGTGCCCTCTCTTAAAAATTGTTTCACGTTTTTCTCACACTCGCCCATATTACATTATAAATTTACGGGTTTTCCTGATTTAATGGTTGGCCAAACTCACACAAATGTTACGGCAAAAAATTTATAATTTTTGGATGATTTCGGCGCCATATGTTGTCTTAACATGTCAGTGTTAAGACATTGACACATATGTTAAACAATTTGTTGTTCGGTAAATTCCTATATAATTCATCGTATTCGCTCGTTATTCTACAATATTCGTTGTATCTTAGTATCGCTCGTTTTTCGATTAAAATTCATTGTATTTTCGTATTCGTTCGTATTTCTATTGAAATTATATCTTCTTATTAATTATCCTCTTATTATACTAATTTTTTACAACTTATAAATAAATGCGCCATCTAGAACTTTTGTTTTTATTAATGGTCCTTCTGGCCGGATTGTAATTAAATCGAGTTATATGGCTGACACATCACAACAAGATTCTATTCTTATATACAAAAGGAATAACATACTAAACGAACTCAAGAGATTTCAGGTATATGTTGCTTCAAATGTGAATTTTTATAATTTGACTATTCGAAGAGCCAAAGCATATGAGTTGCTTAGCAAATTTAACGATATAATGGATCAATTGGAAGAAGATGATGTTCAGGTTCGGGCGGAATTCGAAGAGATATACTTTGCTAGTCTTGGAAAGGCGGATTCACTACTGATGGCATAAAAGAGACCAGCTGCCCAAATAGTAACAATATTCGATTCCCGAAAATACAGCTACCTACATTTAATGGATTTTATAAAGACTTCTATAATTTTAACGAAATGTTTATGTCATTGATACATAACAACACCAGCATCACAAAAATCCAAAAATTCAATTACCTCAAGAGCGCAGTCGTGTCTCCAGCGTCAAACATTCTCGAGTCCTTGAAATTCACATAAGATAACTATGACGTAGCTTGGAAACTTCTACAAGAAAGATATGATAATCCGCGTTTAGCAATTCATCAACATAAGGCAATAATTGAGATTCCCTCGATTCCAAAAGAAAATTACAATTCATTGCAAAAACTTCTTGATGATGTTTTAAAACATACGAGAGCGTTGACTGCCTTAAAAGACCAGTCGACACATGGAACGACATCCTTTTATTATTTAGTCGAAATTGGATCCCAGTACTAACAAAGCTTGGGGATTATCACCTACAAAGGAAATACCAAAATCTCAACAACTCGTCGACTTTTTAACCCACAGATGCTTTATTCTAGAAACGACGGATAAGTCAAATTCGAGTTTTTCAAATACTTACGTTAAGAAAACCAATGCCTATGTGACAAATACAGTCCACTATCCACTCTTGTCGCTTATGCCATAAAAATCACATAATTTATCAATGTGAGATATTCCTCAATTACAACCCAACACACCGGAAACGGGTTGCCCAAAGGGAGGTTTTTCAAATGTCTAGAACCGGGACACCGAGTTGAAACCTGCAAAAATGCATCTTGTACTAAATGTGGAAACCGCCATCACTTACTATTACATTTTGAAGAAGAAACGGTGGTTGGTTCATCAACTATCTACAACTCAAACAAAATCCAAGTGCTACTTCCAACAGCAGTCGTACTCGCCACAGACAAATATGGGCAACTTCACGAGTGCCGTGCGTTGCTCGATAGCGGATCCCAGTCAAATTTCATTACCGAAGATTTAGTAACTAAACTTGGTTTAAAGCCTACAAAAATTAACAACATCTCAATTAATGGAATTGGTCAAACTTTTTCCTACATTAAAAAAACGGTCACAATGAAAATTCATTCAAAATGTTCCCCTTGTTCAAAAGCGTTGCAATTTTATGTTTTGCAAGACATCACTACCAATATTCCAGCATATTCGTTCAATCCATCAAAAATTAAAATTCCAAAAGATATATCTTTGGCCGATCCTCAGTTTTCGTTTTCAAACAAGATTGATTTACTTATTGGAGCAGAGCAATTTTGGAATCTTTGGTCAAATTAGAGTAGCTACAAATCAACCGACATGGCAAAAGACAACCTTCGGCTGGACTGCATCAGGAGTTGCCCCTAATTGTACCGTCCAGCGCAACATATCTTGCATTGTCACCACTGCAACTGAACTTCAACATGAACTTCGACGTTTCTGGGAGATTGAAGAACCTCTTCAAAATCTTTAAAGTTCCGAGGAGGTTGAATGTGAAAAAGGGTTTGTGTCCAATTACTCCAGAACACCTGAAGGAGGTTTATAGTAAAATTACCTTTAAAATCCAATATTTCAGCTTTAGGAGACTCCTTTAATAATGCACGTAAACAGTTTTTTGTCTCTTGAACGCAGATTTTTGCGTGACCCTAAATTAAAGGATGAATATACTAAATTCATGAATGAATATGAGCAATTAGGTCACATGTCTCCTAGTTTAAACCAAACTGATGCTACCCTACCGTCGTTTTATCAACCGCATCATCCTGTTTTTAAGGAAGACAGCATCAGTACTAAACTTCGAGTTGTTTTTAACGGTTCAGCAAAAAAAATGTATCGTCAAATACTTGTAAGCCCTAGTCATCGACAGTTACAGAGAATTTTGTGGAAGAGTAATCCTTCCGACAAATTGAAATCTTATGATTTAAATACGGTTACTTAAGGGACTGCATCCGCCCCTTTCTTCGCCATACGGGTTCTCAATCAACTAGCTGAACTAGGTAAAGATTAGTACCCACGTGCTGCAAGGATCATTCTTCGCAACTTCTATGTTGACGACTTATTAATTGGTACAGATTTCACTTGTGAGGCTAAAGAAGTTATAAACGAGGTTAATCAATTATTAAAATCTGGGGGTTTCGTTTTAAAGAAATGGGTGACCAATTCACCTGATCTCACCCATTCAGATAACCGGGATAACTTAGTCTTTAATATCAACGATGCTGCACGAACTCTCGGACTAACCTGGACGGCTGCAAGTGATGAATTTATGTTCGTATCAAGGAGCCTAGCCAACATTCGAACTACACAAAACGAGTTATCTGTTCTGAGATTGCTAAGCTGTTTGATCCGTTGGGTTTAGTAGGACCAGTAATCATTAGAGCCAAGGTCATACTCCAATAATTGTGGTTAATCAAATCATCTTGGGACGATGAATTACTCGCTGAAGTGTCTAGGATTTAGGATCACTTGCGTATCCAACTCCAAAGGTTAATAACCCTGCGAATTTCTCGGTTGGTAAACAACCATCCACATCCAACTCAACTGGAATTTCATGGTTTCTGTGATGCCAGTGAGAGTGCGTACGGGGCATGTATTTACCTTAGGTCACGAAATTCAAGTCTTTCTGTTTGCACGTTAGTTTGCTCCAAATCTAGAGTCGCTCCGATTAAACGTGTCTCATTGCCCAGATTAGAGTTGTGTAGGGCAGTGTTATTGGTCAAACTCATGGCACGAACCATCGCAGCCTTCGAATATTCAAAATACCAAGTTTTTTGTTGGACTGATTCAACGATCGTGCTAGCATGGTTAAATTGGTTTCCCAATCGATGGAAAACTTACGTCGCTAATCGATTCGCCGAGATACACAAGTTGTCAGCGGAATACATTTGAAACCATGTCGACTCCAAAAATAACCCAGCTGATCTGTTATCGCGAGGATGCGATTCCTTGAAGTTGACTAACAATCGGTGCTGGTGGAACGGACCCAGTTGGTTATCCTCAAATACCAACTGTGAGTCAAATTACAATATGGTACCATCAGCGAATATACCTGAAGAGAGATTGAGATCCACAGCCTTAATTTCGGTGAACAACGACGAGATTTGGACAAGATTCTCAAAGTATTTGAGAATGATCAGGGTGATAGCATATTGCCTGAGGTTTATGTCGAACACTCGGTCTAATAGAGGGAATAGAAAAACAGCTATGCTCTGTTCAGAAGAGTTACATCAATCATTAATGCTCATTATACAGCAAGTCCAATGTCAATACTTTTCAAAAGAATTTGAAGAGTTAAAGAAAACTAATCAGGTGTCACACAAAAGCAAATTGCTAACCCTCTGCCCGTTTTTAAAGGATGGAGTAATGCGAGTTGGGGACCGTATAACGAAAGCCCAAGTCTCATTTGACCATAAACATCCCATGATTCTACCAAAAAAACACCATATTACTAATTTGGTCATTAAGCATTACCACGAAAAAAACTTTCATTCAGGTGTTCAAACCACCCTTGCTTCAGTAAGAGCACACTTTTGGCCATTGTGTGCTAAACAAGCGGTAAAGGATGTTATCAGTCGTTGCGTGGTGTGTTTCAAGGCAATACCAATCGCTACAAAATACATAATGGGCGAGTTCCCATCTTCTAGAGTTGTACCAAGCGCACCATTTACTAACACAGGAGTGGATTTTTTCGGCCCTTTATTGCTCCGTGAAGGGTTTCGCCGCAATAGCAAACAAACAAAGTGCTACGGAGCGATCTTTGTCTGTTTTGCAGTGAAGGCTGTGCATTTAGTATTAGTTTTAAATTTGTCTACATCCGCATTTCTCAATGCGTTTAAACGTTTTTGCGCCAGGCGGGGAAAACCATTGCATGTCTATTCGGACAATGATACCAACTTTGTGGGAGCAAAGAAGGAGCTTAAGTTAGCGCTCGCCACTATCCACGACAACGATAAAATAACCTCGTCTCTAGCCAATGAGGGCATTTCGTGGCATTTTATACCTCCTAGGGCCCCTCATTTTGGCGGATTATGGGAGGCTGCAGTTATATCTGCAGAGTATCATCTCCAGAGAATTGTTGGCAAAACAGCAATGACTATTGAGGAAGCAACGACCGTGTTATCACAAATTGAAGCGATCCTCAATTCCAGACCGCTAACACCTATATCTAATGACCCCCAGGATATAGCATTTTTAACACCTGGTCATTTTTTAATTGGGGGTCCGTAAACATGTACAAGGGAGCCCGATAACGCCAATTGCAATTGGAAGGCTATCTCGATTCCAACATCTTGAATCATGCGACAACATTTTTGGAAAAGATGGTCAAAGGAATATTTGACTTTAGTTCAACATCGACATAAATGGAATTCAACATCTACGCCCAAAAAACCTGGCCAACTGGTGCTCGTAGTTGAGGATAACCAACCTCCTCTTCAATGGAAGATGGGGCGAGTTTTAAAAATTTATACTGGAACGGATAATCATGTACGTGTGGCTACCGTTTTTTGTTCGGACGGGACATACAAAAGGCCTGCAATAAAGTTATGTCCACTACCAATCACCGACACTCATCAGTCAGCAACAAAATAAGTTGAAAGAATCTTCTTTCAACGTGGGGCAGAATGTTAAGACATTGACACATATGATAAACAATTTCTTGTTCGGTAAATTCCTATATCATTTATCGTATTCGCTCGTTATTCCACAATATTAACTCACTTCTACATCCAACTTTTTAGGTCCAACGAACAGGGGCTACTAACAACAACAACATTCCACAATATTCGTTGTATCTTAGTATCGCTCGTTGTTCGATTAAAATTCATTGTATTTTCGTATTCGTTCGTATTTCTATTGAAATTATATCTTAATTCCTTCTCCTCTTATTATACTAAATTTTTACAACTTAAATAAATGCGCCATCTAGAACTTTTGTTTTATTTAGTTAGAATCCAAATAATTTTTTACTAGGGCCAAATGTAATTACGAGTTTTTTCTTTTATTTAGGGGTTTTCTAGATAAATTTTTGTTAATACTAGATAAAAATTAAAAATACAAATTGCAACATAAAATTTGGAATTGCATATTTTTTACGAAAAAAAGCCTAATTCGAAGTTAGAATGGCCAATTTATGTCTCGAATAAGGCATATTTTACCATATCCAAAACTTTAACGCAAAATATAACGGAAGTTTGACGAGATTTCAAATAAGGTAAAGAGTTTGTAAGTGTTAAAAAAACATACTTAAATAAAACATTCCTTTGTAAAAATCGATATGTGTTATAATTGTAATTAGGTGTAGAATAACCTCCATGCATCAAGATTAATTTTTTATCGTGAAGGAATCGACTTTAAAATGTATCCCCAAATCTAGCAAATACAAAAGCGCCTGGATAGAAAAAGTATCTCAGGGCACGTGCAAAGTGAGTTTTTATTTTCGTATAATTTCGAAAATTTTATTTTTTTTAGAAAAAGCATTTTATGTGCATAAACCAAATTTGGCAACTATTTAAAAATTTGCGTTTTATTATAAAATAAAATTTTTCAAAATTTCACGAAAATAAAAACTCACTTTGCACGTACCCTTATAATCATTTTCATTGTTAGCGCATTTATTAAGGTCAAATGGCCAATTGATCTGTAGTCAATATCTAGTTGGTTTATATAATTAGCATAGTTTTTATGACCATCCTAACGGTAATCTAACCTTGTAGCCTGACCATGCCTTAACCCATTATCTAGAAAGGCTGTGAAAACATAATAATAAAACATTATTTTTAGATGCGTGTTTCGTATACATGCATAGATACAGAGTGTGATTAACGTAAATATGCTTGCAAGTTCTTTGGCAAAATTCTCAGAATAATGGTAATGCCTTGCTATTGCAATTTAAGATTTATGTGATTAATTTAAAAATTTATTAATAATGGTGTTGCAATCAGTATCGGCTACAGCTTACCATATACATTTACATGAGTTCGCCTTTGAGGGCCAAATGGATGTCATAATTCATGCTATAAAAATACACTAATGTTATTAAAAAATATAATAACAGAAAATTAATTAATATACACTAGGCCGTGTCTTATTATACTATTAATTTTTTTTTAGAAATCTCAAATTTCTAAAATTGGATTACTGAATCAATGCAAAACAACGTGCATTTTTCCACGTAATTTTAAAAATTTTCTACAAGTAAAGTAAAACAAGGCCTAAATAATAACACTATAAATGAAATCTTTGCAATCCCAAAATACAAATAAATGTTTAAATAAATTTAAGTTTTGCAAAAACTACCTAATTTTATATGCCGTTCTACAAAAAATTAGAAATGATTTGTAATTAAATTTGGCTAGGTGAGAATAGTGGATAACATTTTTTGGGTAAAAATAAAATTTGGATTGTCATAATTCGCGCATCGTAAACGTCAAAAGTATCTTTTTATATTAAGAAGAAATTAAAATAATTAATATTTACAATATTTTTGAGATATGACATAAAATAATTCATAAATCATTTTAAATGATTCGTGTGTGGGCTTGTCAAAATCTGCAAATAAAAATTAAGATTTTTAAAACTCTTGACCAGATAAACTATATAAGTTATTGGTTAAAATATCACCTGTAATAATTAAGATAAGTAAAGACCTTTACATGCAAATTAATAATATATATAAATAAAAAATTAGTAATAACTTTTGCATTATGATAAAGTCATTTTGAAACATTTTAGTAATAATTAAAAAAAAAATGTAAAAGATGGTTATAATTGTAATGTGAAATCATTCGTAATGCCCTGTAATCTTGGATATAATTATTCATAAAAGTATATGAGAATATTAATCGGAATAATTTAAATATTATAAGAATCACAAGAGGGGGGGGGGGCGGAAAAGAAGTCAAACTTCCAATATAAATAAAAGACATTTTTATATATATTATGTGCTACCCATAAAATTATAGGATAAAAACAAAAGAATGTAAGTTTAAGTCATAAAACAGAAAGCTTTAATTAGTATACATTAGATTTAAATATGTCGTATTAAATGTTTCAAGTGTTATTGCGAGACTAAACGCATTTATATTAAAAAAATTAAACATTTTGATCAAATAATCAAGTGAGAGAGAGCAAAAAAAATATATTCTAATTTGGCCAAAAGATGGCAGATTATTATTGTTGCGCTTAGGCAAAAGTAATGCCAGCTTCTTTGTAGCTAGTGAATATTTTGCCGATAGCGTAAATAAATGCAGCGGTACGTACGTCGAGTCCCAAATTATATTCGTGCATAATTCGCATTATATTCTATAATTTCATAAATTCAAATAAAAACAGGTTGTATTTATATACAACTTTATAAATAAATTTCTTCTTTTTTTTGCAATCATCACTAATTTTGTCAAGACTACACACAAAATGAAATAAAATTAATAATATGTTTGATCTCATCTATTGTAAATTTTCAGAAAAAAAAGAAAAGATAAAAGCTTGAAATATGGTTAAATTAAAATATTACATATAATAAAATAATAAATTGTGTAAATTAAAAATTATGACAAAAATTTATTACCTTAGCTGAACGTTCCATGGTATATTCTAAACCTGAATGGACAATATCTTTTTCTGACGCACCCTAAATTGGGTAAAACATATGGTTGAAGAGTTTCGCAAATTATAACGGGGCTTTTAAATCATTTTAAAGAAATTAAATAAAAATTTAATAGGCGCCGGACGTCGGCGCCATAGCACAAATTTATAATTTAATAAAGATGCTTAGAATATGAAATAATTTAACTAAATTAAATAAATATTGGACAAAGTCAATTTCATTTGTCTCACGACAATACCCTCAACTTTGTGTTTATGATATAATATCATCCCCCACATTTTCCCATTCGCGGGTTAGATCAGCGGCAGGGAGAATGACAGCCTTATTATGTATAAAGGAGCTCCGGAAGGCTTTACGGGGGAACTTTATATTTGTTGTTAATAAACAAAACGACAAATTTTATACTTTCGGTCGTAATATATCCTCTATTCGATTTTGCTAAAGAGACTTAAGCCCTCTCTCAAAACTTGTTTCACGTATTTCTCGCCCATATTACATTATAAATTTACGGGTTTTCCTGATTTAATGGTTGGCCCAACTCACACAAAGGTTAAGGCAAAAAATTTATAATTCTTGGATGATTTCGGCCCCATATGTTGTCTTAACATGTCCGAATTCAAATATATAATAGGGCCAAACGTTATTACGAGTTTCTTCCTTTATCCAGGGGGTTTCTCGATAAATTTTTGTTAATACTTGATGGGTAAAATTAAAAATACAAATTGCAACATAAAATTTGGAACATTTTGCATATTTTTTACAAAAAAAAGCCTAATTCGAAGTTAGAATGGCCAATTTATGTCTCGAATAAGGCATATTTTACCATATCCAAAACTTTAACGCAAATTATAACGGAAGTTTGACGAGATTTTAAAAAAGGTAAAGGATTTGTAAGTATTTAAAGAACATACTTAAATAAAACATTCCTCTGTGAAAATCGATATGTGTTATAACACAGGTCAACAATTTTTTGAGAGTTATGAGTTGAGATCAAACCTGCCATCTTAGGGAATATCAAATCCGTATATCGTTTTTCCTAATCAAACTTAGTTAGTCAGTTATAAACATTTAAAATTTTATGAAAAAAGTTAAAAAACCAAAGATTCAAAAACTAAAATTTTATTTTTGCATATTCACAATGGTTAAACTGTTAAATTCAAACTTCAAATAATATTTTCATTTTAAACAGATAATATATCGTGTCGTATTTAAGTTTACACGCGAAATATTTTTTATTATCTAATTGCCGATGAGCTTGATATATTAACAAAATTTATTTTCATTATTTGTGATCAAAAATATAAGTTACAAGTGATTTTTATATGCAAAAAAGATTTTTAATTTTTTTTTTAGGGTATAATTAGATCTGTCAATTTGGTCAAAGGGGCATTTTTGTTATAGACGGATCTAAGGAGCCAAAGACGGAAGAAACTAAGAAAAACGAAAATATATATGAGATTAGGCCATCATGGGGATGCATTCTTTTATGTTTTCATAAAATTCACGTTTCTTACATTGATATTTGTTGCCGTGTTATACATACATGAATAAAAATCTCTTTTATTTTTCTTTTATTTTTTTAAGCTTTTTGACTATTTAAAAAATATAGCATATTCAACCTCTATGCATCAAGATTAATTTTTATCGTGTAGGAATCGCCTTTAAAATGTATCCCCAAATCTAGCAAATACAAAAGCGCCTGGATAGAAAAAGTATCTTAGAACACGTGCAAAGTGAGTTTTTATTTTCGTAAAATTTTGAAAATTTCATTTTTTTCGAAATTTTTTTTTTAAATTTATATCAGAAAAAGCATTTTATGTGCATAAACCAAATTTGGCAACTATTTAAAAATTTGCGTTTTATTACAAAATAAAATTTTTCAAAATTTCACGAAAATAAAAACTCACTTTGCACGTGCCCTTATAATAACTTTCATTGTTAACGCATTTATTAAAATCGAATGGCCAATTGATCTGTAGTCAATATCTAGTTGGTTTATATAACACAGGTAAACATTTTATTGAGAGTTATGAGTTAACTACAGACATCAAACCTGCCATCTTAGGAAATATCAAATCCATTCGTTTTTCTTAATCAAACTTAGTCAGTTATAAACATTAAAAATTTTAGAAAAAAGGTCAAAAAACAAAAAAGGTTTAAAAACAAAAATATTTAAATTTTGTTTTTGCATATTCACAATATTTAAACTGTTAAATTCAGATTTCAAATAATTTTTTTTTTAAAAACCGATAATATATCGTGTCGTATAAAAGTTTGGACGCGAAATATTATGTATTATCTAAATGCCGATGTAAGAGCTTGATTTATTAATAAAAATTATTTTTCATTATTTGTCATTAAAAATATAAGTTAGGATTTTTATATGCAAAAAACATTTTTTAATTATTTCTTTTTAGGGTGTATTTAGATCTGTCAATTTGGCCAAAAAGGCCATTTTTCGTTATAGACTCTAAGGAGCCAAAGACGGAAGGAACTAAAAAAAACGAAAAATATATATGAGATTAGGCCATCATAGGGATGCATTGTTTTATGTTTTCATAAAATTCACGTTTCTGACATTGATATTTGTTGACCTGTGTAATAACTAGCCTAGTTTTTATGACCAAGTCCTAACGTTAATCTAACCTTGTAGCCTGACCATGCCTTAACCCATTATCTAGAAAGGCTATGACAACACAATAAAAAAACATTATTTTTAGATGCGTGTTTCGTATACATGCATAGATACAGAGTGTGATTAGCGTAAATATGCTTGCAAATTCTTTGGCAAAATTCATAATGGTAATGCCTAGCAATTGCAATTAAAGATTTATTTGATTAAATTAAAAATTTATTAATAATGGTGTTGCAATCAGTATCGGCTACAGCTTACCATATACATTTACATGAGTTCGGCTTTGAGGGCCAAATGAATGTCATAATTCAAGCTATAAAAATATACTAATGTTATTAAAAAATATAATAACAAAAAATTAATTAATATACACTAGGCCGTGTCTTATTAAACTATTAAATTTTTAGAAATCCCAAATTTCTTACTGAATTAATGCAAAACAACGTGCATTTTTCCACGTGATTTTAAAAATTTTCTACATGTAAAGTAAAACAAGGCCTAAATAAACACATTATAAAACTGAAATCTTTGCAATCCCAAAAAATACAAATAAATGTTTAAAAGTAAATTTAAGTTTTACAAAAACTACCTAATTTTATATGCCGTTCTACAAAAAATAAAATGATTTGTAATTAAATTTGGCTAGGTGAGAAACATAGTGGATAACATTTTTTGGGTAAAAATATAATTAAAAGATTTTTAAAACTCTTGACCAGATAAACTATATAAGTAATTGGTTAAAATATCACCTGTAATAATTAAGATAAGTTAAGACCTTTACATGCAAATTAATAATATATATAAATAAAAAATTAGTAATAACTTTTGCATTATGATAAAGTCATTTCGAAACTTTTTAGTAATAATTTAAAAAAAAATTTGAAAGATGGTTATAATTGTAATGTGAAATCATTCGTAATGCCCTGTAATCTTGGATATAATTATTCATAAAAGTATATGAGAATATTAATCGGCATAATTTATATATTGTAAGAATCACAAGGGGGGGGGGGCGGAAAAGAAGTCAAACTTCCAATATAAATAAAAGACATTTTTATATATATTATGTGCTACCCATAAAATTATAGGATAAAAACAAAAGAATGTAAGTTTAAGTCATAAAACAGAAAGCTTTAATTAGTATACATTAGATTTTAATATGTCGTATTAAATGTTTTAAGTGTTATTGCGAGACTAAACGCATTTAAATAATATCAAAAAAATTAAACATTTTGATCAAATAATCAAGTGTGAGAGAGCAAAAAAATTATATTCTAATTTGGCAAAAAGATGGCAGATTATTATTGTGCTTAGGCAAATGTAATGCCAGCTTCTTTGTAGCTAGTGAATATTTTGCCGATAGCGTAAATAAATGCAGCGGTACGTACGTCGAGTCCCAAATTATATTCGTGCATAATTCGCATTATATTCTATAATTTCATAAATTCAAATAAAAACAAATTATATTTATACGCGACTTCTAAATACATAAATCATATCATTTTTTTGCAATTATTACTAATTTTGTCAAGACTACACACAAAATGAAATAAAATTAATAATGAATTTGATCTCATCTATTGTAAATTTTCAAAAAAAAGAAAAGATAAAAGCTTAAAATATGGTTAAATTAAAATAGGAAATGTAATAAAATAATAAATTGTGTAAATTAAAAATTATGGCAAAAATTTATTACCTTAGCTGAACGTTCCATGGTATATTCTAAACCTGAATGGACAATATCTTTTTCTGACGCACCCTAAATTGGGTAAAATATATGGTTGAAGATTTTCGCAAATTATAACGGGGCTTTAAAATTATTTTAAAGAAATTAAATAAATATTTAATAAAATGGTAATTACTATAATTTTCAAATGATATATAACACAGGTCAACAAGAATCAATGAGTGAATAAAGAAATTTTAACACTGAAAATTCCAAATGGTCTTAACTCATATAAATTTTCCGTTTCCAATGTTTATTGAGACTTAGGCTATTATTTAAATATATATCAAAAAAATGGCCAAATTTGACCAAATCGACAGATTCTGCGACGAGTATCCTAAAGAAAAATATAAGAATTTTAAAATCACTTGTAACCTACATTTTTAATTTCAAATAATCATAAATAAAAAATTTTTAAGTACATCAAGCTCTTACCCCAGCATTTAAGATAAACAGAATGTTGGGCAACCCCTAAATAGGACACAATATATTATCGGTTTTTCATATATTATTTGAAGTTGAATTTAGTACTTTAGCTATTTTAAATATATATAAATAATTTTATTTCAATATTAGTTTTTAAATCTTTTATGTTTTTTTAACATTATATCAAAAGTATAATGTTTAAAGCGGCTCACAAAGTTTGATTAGAAAAAAAAGATAAACAGATTTAAAATCCATCATGTCTGGTCTATAAGGTTACATAGAACAAAATGTTGACCTGTGTAATAATGTTGATATAATAAAAAAAAAAAATTACCGCAATTCGCTTCTTAAAGCTTTCATTTGGTTCAATAATAGTACCGGGCCCGAATTTTTTCTCGATCGAATCCTGGACACTCTCTAAGATATAAAATAAATATAGAAATTTAAGGGGAGCGTGCTGAGGTGCAAGACTTATCCAAGCAAAGGCCGTAATCGCCTCATAAAAGGGGCGATTAAAAAAATTATTATTTAAATATCTTGTAACAATTATTTTTGTAAATACTACTGCTATTATCATTTATTTTTTTAGCAAATAAGAAAGACATATAAGCCATAGAATTTCAAATCGCCGTGGAAACCAAGGTGAGATTTCAAGGTTCGCAAAAGTTTAAGGCGCATAATATTTTAAAAAACATGGGTAAGGTCCTGTGCAGGAGTAAACTAATGAAAAAAATAATGTTTTGTGCGACTTCAAGATCCACAAAATAATTTAAAATTATTATCATTAAAATATTAGTATATTAAACTTCAATTTTTAAAAAAAGGTTCGAGCCAAATTTTTAAATTCAGCGGTCCAGAATAAAATAAACAAATTTCTATAGGAAATAAAGTTTTAGTAATTATATATATATATATATATATATATATATATATGGTCATATATATATATATATATATATGGTCAATTCCACCTCAATCCAGCAAGTCCGGGAGGGGTACCCCTTTTGATTTGGCTGAAATTTTGCATGGAGGTAGTATCTAAGAGTATCTCATAATCTGGAAATTTTTTTTGACAGGAAGTGATTTTTGACGAAGATAGGGGCAAAAGAAAAAAAAATTGCAAGGTGAATTTTCACATTTTATGCAACTTTGAGAGGTTATAAGTCAAAAAGTATTATAGCTAGAGACTTAATTTTTTTTTTATTTTGAAGAGGACAATAAGGGCTATCTTGCATGTGTTTATTATTTTAAAATTATTTTTTTGAAATTTTACAATTTTGTAAAGAATATTCAATTTGATATAACTAAAAAAACGTATTTTTGAATTTCTTAAAAAATTGCTAAAATACAGTCCTTAGTATTCATTATTAATATGTGAACTCAAAAGTATGGGACCGACTAGACATTTTAAAAAATTCAAAAAAAAAAAATTTTTTTTTTGATTTTTAGACAAAAATTTGCTCCCTGTACTATATTAAAATATTTAAAAGTGCCAAATTTGTTTATATATAAGAAGTTAGACATAGGGGCAAACATGTTAGGCTATAACAGTTTTATTAATTTGATTCAAACTATTGTCAATTTTGGAAAGAAAAGGGGAACTTTAGAACAAAAAAAATGGTAATTTTCAGTATTTTACTCCTATCTTCTAAGCCGACTTTCTGGGTCACTACCAAACCAATTTGAAAATTTAAAACTGCATTTTATACATAAAACATCACTATATAACATATATTTCCCCCAACATTTTTTAACGTACCCATAGCTTTTTATGAAATAAAAACTAAAGTTTGCGAGGTTTTTTGAAATTTTAAAGTGTAAAAAATAAAAACTTAAAATTTTTATGCTATTATATGTTAACTTTTACTAGTCATTTTTAGTTTGATGAACAATATTAGAATATGTACATAATTCTCAATATTTATCCTCGGCAAAATTCAAAAAATTTGATAAATTTATTGGATAAAAAAAATTTAAGAGGATTTTAGAAAAAATAATAAGGTCAAAAAATTTGTAAAAATTAATTTTTTTCTATTAATTAATAGTTTTTAAATAAAGCCTCAACAACGTTAAATCTGACAAAAATAAGTAAAATAGAATATATTTGGCCTATTTAGAATATTATGATTTAACAGATTTTCTTTTTTTATGATTATCAACAAACTTAAAATAAACGTAAAAAGTCAATTATTTTATGAAACATAGTGATATGGTTTTTTGATATTATAAATACATAAAAGAATTGAATTTTAGGGTTAAACAACCTTAAATGATTATAACGGGCAAAATTAGCTTCAATGATGAATTTTAAGACTAAATATTATACCCAATTTAATATAAACAAAATATAGACATTCAGTTTTTTTTTACTAATTTTTACAAATGCCAAATATGTTTTTGAAAGGCTATTTAGAGCAAGGCACACCATATATATCTAACTGACCTTAATAAAGTTTAAAAACCAACAATTTAAGTTCCAATTACATTTTAGTTTTATAATATAGACGCACTAAACCTATTAAAGAAAGAGGAAATATTACTGTTACTTGATTCTATGGGCATATGGATTTGGGCATTGACCTAAAGTTTTTTATAACTAAATGCGTTCCTTACGAGTTTTAACACAAAAATTTGTTTTAATAAATACATTAAATTACAAATTTAATAAAAATAATGGAATGATTTAAAAATCTCATTTTTTTATAATTTACCTATCTAGTTCTTTTAAGATTTTCTATACATAACATATATACTATTTTTTTAACACTTTAACAGGCAAAATATGACTGATTATATAGGTTCTAGATATTTTTAGATAATTGTGCCAAAATAATAAAAAAATAAGCTTGCACAGACGAATACAATCTGCGTTAGTTTTTTGACACCTGAAAATTTGCTGTTTTTTGGCAAATTTAGGTATTTTTATTGTAGAAGCGTCAAAATCGAATGAAAAAAGCTGGGGCTATTATATGTTATTAAGCAATAATTTATCTATAAAATAAATGTTAAATATTAAAAAAAAGTTGGCTGGTTAACCAGAAAGTCGATTTTGAAAATTGGCAAAATTTTCACTTTTTTCGGTTTTAAGGTTTACTTTTTCATTGTAAATTTTATAATATTAATAATCAAATAAATCAAACTATTATGGTCTAACATAATTGCCCATATGTCCTGCTTTTTGAATACTGTCTAATTTGGCACATTGGCATATTCTAATATAGTGCAAAGGGCATAAATGTGTCCCAAAATTAGTGCAAAAAATTGATTTTTTTAAATTTTGTAAAAAGTCATGCCGGTCCCAAACTTTTTAAATCATATATTTATTAACATTATTAAGGGCCATATTAAATAAATTTTTTAGAAAATTCAAAGATACGTTTTTTGAGTTATTTGTGTCTAAACTCGACTTTAACTTTTTGGTAACTTAAAAAAAATTTTTTTAAAATATTTTTTGCATCTAAGGTAGCCCTTATTACGATCTTTAAAATAAAAAAAAAATTGTGACTCTAGCTACAATACTTTTGATGATACATGCGCGCAAAGTTGCCTCAAATTTTTTTTTTGCAAAAAAATGAAAAATATTTTTGCTCATATCTCGGTCAAAAATCACTTCCGGTCAAAAAAAATTTAGGTTTTTATCAGCACCCTAGGACCCTACCATTGTACCAAATTTCAGCCAAAACTGAGACTTCAAGGGAAAAAGTTTGTCGATTTGAGGTGGAATTGACCATATATATATGGTCAATTCCACCTCAAATCGACAAACTTTTTCCCTTGAAGTCTCAGTTTTGGCTGAAAATTGGCACACTGGTAGGGTCCTTGTATGCTGATAAAAACCTAAATTTTTTTTGACCGGAAGTGATTTTTGACCGAGATATAAGCAAAAATATTTTTCATTTTTTTGCAAAAAAAAAATTTGAGGCAACTTTGCGCGCATGTATCATCAAAAGTATTGTAGCTAGAGTCATAATTTTTTTTTTATTTTGAAGATCGTAATAAGGGCTACCTTAGACGCAAAATAATGTTTAAAAATTTTTTTTTTAAGTTACTAAAAAATTAAAGTCAAGTTTAGACACAAATAGCTCAAAAAACGTATCTTTAAATTTTCTGAAAAATTTATATAATATGGCCCTTAATAATGTTAATAAATATATGATTTAAAAAGTTTGGGACCGGCATGACTTTTTACAAAATTTAAAAAAATCAATTTTTTGCCCTAATTTTGTGACATATTTAGGCCCTTTGCACTATATTAGAATATGCCAATGTGCCAAATTTGACAGTAATCAAAAAGCAGGAAATATGGGCAATTATGTTAGACCATAATAGTTTGATTTAATTGATTACTACTATTATTAAATTTACTATGAAAAGGTGAACCTTAAAACCAAAAAAAGTGAAAATTTTGCCTGTTTTCAAAATCGACTTTCTGGTTAACCCGCCAACCTTTTTTTAATATTTAATATTCATTTTATAGATAAAATATTGCTTAATAACATATAATAGCCCCAGCTTTTTTCATTCGATTTTGACGCTTCTACAATAAATATACCTAAATTTGCCAAAAAACAGCATATTTTTAGGTGTCAAAAAACTAACGCAGATTGTATTCGTCTGTGCAAGCTTATATTTTTATTAATTTTGCATAATTATCTAATAATATCTAGAACCTATATAATCAGTCATAATTTGCCTGTTTAAGTGTTAGAAAAATAGTATATATATTATGTATAGAAAATCTTAAAATAACGAGATAGGTAAATTACAAAAAAAAGAAGATTATGAAATCATTCCATTATTTTAATTAAATTTGTAATTTGTTATATTTATTAAAACATATTCTTGTGGTAAAATTTGTTAGGAACGCATTTAGTTATAAAAAACTTTAGGTCAATGCCCAAATCTATATGCATATAGAATCAAGTAACAGTGATATTTCCTCTTTCTTTAATAGGTCTAGTTCGTCTTTATTATGAAACTAGATGGAATTGGAACTAAAATTGTTAGGTTTTAAACTTTATTAAGGTCGGTTAGATATATATTGTATGCCTTGTTCTAAAATAGCCTTTCAAAAACATATTTGGCATTTGTAAAAATCAGTAAAAAAGACTGAATGTCTATATTATATTCCTGTTAAATTGGGTCTAATATTTAGGCTTAAAATTTATCATTGAAGCTAATTCTGCCCGTTATAATCATTTAAAGTTGTTTAAACCTAAATCTGACTTCTTTTATTTATTTATAATATCAAAAAACCATATCACTATGTTTCATAAAATAATTGACTTTTTACGTTTATTTTAAGTTTGTTGATAATCATAAAAAAAGAACATCTGTTGAATCATAATATTCTAAATAGGCCAAATATATTCTATTTTACTTTTTTTTATTAGATTTAACGTTGTTGAGGCTGTTTTATTTAAAAACTATTGAACAAAGGAAAAAAATAAATTTTTACAAATTTTTTAACCTTATTTTTTTTCTAAAATCCTCCCAAAATTTTTTTTATACAATAAATTTAACAAATTTTTTAAATTTTGCCGAGGATAAATATTGAATATTATGTACAATTTCTAATATTGTTCATCAAACTAAAAAGAACTAGTAAAAGTTAACAAATATAAGCTTACAAATTTTAACTTTTAATTTTTTACACCTTAAAATTTCAAAAAACTTGGCAAACTTTTGTTTTTATTTCATAAAAAGCTATGGGTACGTTAAAAAATGTTGGGGGAAATTTATGTTATAGAGCGATGTTTTATGTATAAAATGCAATTTTAAATTTTTAAATTGGTTTGGTAGTGACCCAGAAAGTCGGCTTTGAAGATAGGAGTAAAATACTGAAAATTACCAATTTTTTTGATCTGAAGTTCCCTTTTTCTTTCCAAAATTGACAATAGTATGAATCAAATTAATAAAACTATTATGGCCTAACATAATTGCCCCTATGTCTAACTTCTTATATATAATCAAATTTGGCACTTTTAAATATTTTAATATAGTGCAGGGAGCAAATTTTTGTCTAAAAATCAAAATAAAAGTATTTTTTTGAATTTTGTAAAAAAAGTCATGTCGGTCCCAGACTTTTGAGTTCAAATATTTATAAAGAATATTAAGGAGTATATTTTAGCAATTTTTCTAGAAATTTAAAAAAATGCTTTTTTAGTTATTTTAAACTGAAGATTCTTCATAAAATTGTAAAATTTTAAAATAAATTTTTTAAAATAATAAACACATGCAAGATAGCCCTTATTGTCTTCTTTAAAATAAAAAAAAATTACGTCTCTAGCTATAATACTTTTTGACTTACAACCTCCCAAAGTTGCATCAAATGTGAAAATTCACCTTGCAATTTTTTTTTCTTTTGCCCCTATCTCCGTCAAAAATCACTTCCGGTCAAAAAAAATTTCCAGATTATGAGATACCCTTAGATACTACCTCCATGCAAAATTTCAGCCAAATCAAAAAAGGTACCCTTCCCGGACTTGTTGGATTGAGGTGGAATTGACCATATATATATATATATATATTTTAATTCTTTAGTTTTCATGTCTCATTCGAGTTTTTATAATTTTTTACAGCCGGATAAAATGTGACCTAAAAGTATAATTGTACTAAAAATCCAAAATGTAGTAGTTTTAATCTAAAAGTTAATTGGTATGTATAAAAGATTTGCTAAACAATGTAATCATACTATTAAAAAAAATAATGCATCTTTTCCCCAATAAAATCAAAAATATTGTCTATACTAAGTACAACGTGCAAGTCTATTTGCTGAAGACAAAAATTTTGCTTTTGAAATTCAACTGTTACACATAAAACAGATCATTATATATATTTTAATCAAGGTAAAATAAGTTAGAGCAAAATTTAAGGTGAAAACTATCTTTTTGTGTTTAATTCATAATATAAAAAACATAAAAAAAACATTTTTTTTGTTATTTAAAAATTTTTATTTGAGCGCCGTAAGAAAAACATGAATTTATATACAAAATATACTTAAAAGTAGATTGTTAGATTCTTTTTCATATTTGAAATGCAAACGCCCATAGCTCACGTGATTCAAATTTTTGAGCCATTCAAAATAGGAGACGGTAACGCCACCGGCATTGATAAATAAATCAGGAAGAACGAGAACCTGGTGGATATAAAAAAAATATCAAAATATCAGAATATTTAATCAAATTTCATTTAAGTAATGCAAATTATATAGCACGTTTAAGGTCAAATTTACTTTTTAATCAAATTATATAAAAAAATAACTTGGCCAAAAATAAATGTGAATTATAATAAATTGGTTTTATAGTTAGAGGTTTTAAAAAAGGAAAATTTAAAACTTTAACAATTTTTAGTGCCAGATCTATTTAACGGGAAACGTTTAATTATTTAAAAAAAACAAATGTGCATAAAAAAATGGATAATAAGAAAAATTAATTAAAACATTTTGCAAAACTAAAATCATTCAAGCATAATATATTCCATATATAATTTAGCATTATCTAAGCAATGACACGGGTTCAAAAATAAATTATTTCTACCTTATTTTGGATGAGAATTTGATGAGCACCCGGAGTCACAGGCCCATTGGCACCTTCAGCAATCACCTGCAGAGAGCAAAATATTACATATGTATATTAAAATTATCATCGTAAAATTCATGCAAATAACATTTCATGGCAATAAAAAACAAAATAAAAAAAGCTAAAGAAATTAAAAAAGCCAATATATTAGGTTTATTTAGCTGACTGCGTCTAAAAACAAACATTTAACAGAAAAAAAATTTCTAATATACAACATAAAAATTGATTAAACATAAGATTAACTTTTGCTTTAATTTGATGTGCATTGAATTTGGTAATGACCTTTTCACCAGCGGCGGGAACAAGAATATCACATTGTTCAAATATGAGGTTACGATCTTTAATAACTTGAGTACCAGGGAAGCCGAAAATGGTTCCATTAGTCTATACACAATAACATTATAATTACAAAAAAATGACAATAAATTAATTAAAAATTTATTACTCGTGTTTTTAAATTAATAAATAACAGCAATAATTACAATCTTATAATCTTCGAGTTCTTTGGGGTCAATGTTGCCCCCGTTTTTGGCTAATATACCGCCATCTTTCTCCTGGACGCCTAGACATTTGGCACCAGCACGATGCAAATAGCGCATGGAATGCATACCTATAAATCAATCATAACAAAAATGTAAATTTCGAATCCTTAAAAATTTTAAAAAAATATTTGTAGAATGTTAAGAAATTGATGAATTATGATACAGACTGGTATCAAAATGTTAAATCGTTTAATATAAATTTAAAATAAATATTATAATTGCATTAATCAAATCCATCAATGAAATCGATAAAGTTGTCAAAAGTAAAGAATTAATAAATTGAAGTTTTGCTAACACCGCCTTTTTGCTGCTCAAAACTAAAAAATCTAATTACAATAATATGTCAAAAAACCACAATCTCTGTACAAAACAAGCTATACATTTTCCTTTCTCATATTTGTTATTTTTTCATTTGATGAATAATGTTTCAGAATTATTACAAAGAGAGATGCAAAAACCGCATTTATATGTTGAAGGAGAAATTACAAAAGATATATTTATTACCTACATTACCAAAGCCTTGAACGATGAATGTTTTATCTTTGAGACCGGTAGAGAGACCGATTTGGTTCATAACGGCCGGATTGTTCACAAAATTTTCGAGTCCGTGGAAAAGACCCTAAATATATTTGAGAAAAAAAAACCTAAATATCTAAAAATTTAGACTAATCATTTCTTAAAAAAAAAAGGTTGTGAGGATAAAATTAATAGTTTTGGAGGCCGCAATAATAAAATTGAGAAAGACAATGCCGTAACATATGTTGAATTTCCATGTGCTGGTTTTAGCCATATGTAATTATAATTTTCATTTTAAACATTGATTAAATGAAGTTTGAAAAATATTGGATTATCAAAAACAAAAATCAATTGAAATAAAAATAATAAATTTACTCGGCCCGTAGCTGAGGTGCGTCCATGTATGCCACCCATAGAGATCGGTTTACCCGTTACGCAAGCGTGAGCATTTATATCTAAATGACCTAGTTTACCAGTTTACAAATATTATTAATTTGCTTTATAGAGACAATATATTTTATATCAACATTAAAAGAAAACCTAAACCAAAACCATTATCCCACCGGTGTCTGTGTTGAAACTCAGTTGATCAAGCAGTGCAATAATATAAGCTAGTGAATATTAAGCATCTAACCTTTACTGCTAAAATCGACCCCCCCTCCCCCCCCCCCCCCCTCCATTAATTATTAGTTGCAAACGCTACCAAATTCGTCAGAGATTATTTACAAAAAAAGATCGTTAAAATTTCCAATATTTAAAAAATTACAAATGAATTTTTCAATTATTTTTAAGTTAATATGCATTAGATTTACCGACTGTGGTAGCGTATGTATCAGCAATCCAGGCCATCTCACGCGCCCCTGTGCCCATGTCGGGGGCAGGAACGTCAATACCCGGACCTAGTGAATAAAAAAATCATATACTTATAATGTGTATATATGTTGTAATTTTAAATTTATAAATAATATAAATAAATTATAATTTAATAATATTATAATTCAGATTATCATATTTTCTATTTTGTTCAATTTAGAAGGCTGTAGAATATTCAAATTTTTTTCGTATTTTCAGCTTGAAATTTATAATTTTTTAAAATTATAACTAAATTAATCATGCTTAAAATGAAATATAAAATAAATTTTAATAGAGGATGGACATGGCTAAGATACAGACAAAAGTTTGTGTCAATGCATTTTTAAAATATAGTTAAAACTGGTTGTTAAAAATCTCTGACTGGTCCTTTGAAAAAAATTTTAAAACTTTTATATATAAAATGCTCCGTTAATACCGATATATATTTAAAGAACTCTTTCTTTAAGTTCTAGGCGAGCTTCCATATAAAGAAATAAAAGGGTATATATGTTCATAATAGGTCTAGGAAATTTTTTTCTTCAAACTTTAAATGTCAATATAGCTCACCTGCCGATGATAAAATATCCAATATAATATACAGTACTTATATGACAATTCAACGCTCCAAGACTATCACGTTTTGTGCAATGTTTAAAATTTAGAAAACTAATTTTTCCCATATAATTTCTGTCAACAAAGATATTTTAAAAATTACATATTTGCTATATGTTTTAAAAAAATGCCACCTAGATGGAAATTTATTGTGATTCTAAATAGGTATGAGGAGGCAATTATAGCCAAAAATCAAGGTCATGTTAACTATACAAACGTGGAAAGGGGCGCGCAAGGAGGTGAACAAAATTGAAAATAAATTGAAATAATGGTGGGACGTATTTACCAAACAGTTACCTGTATTTATACCAAGTGTGCCATTAGTATGAAAAAAGGGATGGGAAGGGGAAATCAGGTGATGCACATGAAAAAGAGGAAATATTTGAAAGAATTAAGGTTACAGAATGCCGACAGATAAAAAGACTAAATAAGTAAGGTCTATGCTCACAAACCTTTGAGTGATAAAAAAAAACGTTTTTCTTTTAAATGCTACACTCAAAATTCATAAGGAAAATAGGAATTCTAGAGAATCGGTTAGGTTGCAAAAAAAATTAGATACTATATCAGGATATACCGAATAGAATATAAAGGCGCGAACAAAGTATATTTCAAATATGACAAAAATATTATTTATTTAAAGGCCTAAAAGAGTTATAAATATGGTTTCCTACTTTATTTTACAGTAGAAATGTTAAGGAAAGCGTTAATGAGTCTATGTAGTTACATATGATTTGTAGGTACATGTATTTCACCTTTTCCCATATCCTTTTAAAATTAATAATTGGGATAAATAACTTTGAAATTTTATTGAAAATAGTTGTTATTTTGCAACTTAATTCGATAAAATTTTACCAGTTAAATGTGAAACACATTAATTACATTAACTTGTAAACTTTTTTCCCGCAAACAGTTTTGGCAACATTTCAAATATCTTAAGTGACAAAAAATAATTCAACGTTACTGGCATGAAAGGGGAATTATATAGTATTTCATTAACATTTTGTTCAAGAAAATGGTGGCCTCAAGGGATTATACCGCATTTTTTCATACACGTGTTTGGATTTTCACCATATAGCTCGAAAATGACGCATTTAGATTGGGGGATGCGACAAAAAAATTAATGTTAACATTCAAGGGGATGAGAAGATTAGAAAATGTAACAATGTTATAAAATAAAGTTTTCTAAATAACATATTTGAAAGGATCCTATAAAAATGCATAGGACCTGCGTCATTGTATCAGCTTACAAAAAAATTTCCTACACTATTAAGAAGCATTTTAAAGTTTCCCATTAAGTAATTTAACTTTTACCTGTAAATTCCTTTGCAAAGTTAGTTTGAATTCAAATGTCGCAAATCAAATGAAAAGAAACATAAAAAATTTCAAACTAAAGTTATACAACCACTAAACTATCGTATAGCCCAAAAAAGTTGTATTTTAGCTCGATCCAATGAATTTTTTAATGTGTTGATTTTGGCTCAAAGAACTTTTTTACCCCAAAAACCAAGATTTATCTCAAAGAAGAAAAGGACAAAATATATTTAACAAAAAATAATTAATAATTTTGAAAAAGGTGTTTACCAATAAATCCCTTCTTGGCGAGTTCAATCGCAAATCGTCGGGTGATTTTTTCAATTTCGGTTTCGGAATATAGTTTAGGATCAATTTTGACGCCGGCCTTGGCGCCGCCGAAAGGGGCGTCAACCACGGCGCATTTGTAGGTCATGAGAGCCGCTAGCGCTCGAACTTCGTCGGCGTTTACGTCGGGGCTAAATCTTATACCTGAGAGATGTGCACAAACATAATTATATGCCATGGCAAAAGTTAGGGTGGGTTCAAACTTTATTCAATTTTTCAAAAAAAAAAATACTTTTTGACATTGACCGCAATTTAACAGAGCCAATCTTAGGGCGCGTTCAGACTCATTTCATTCTTTTAAAAAGTTAGAAAAAAAAAATATTGAAATTAATTGAAAGTTTACTTTTTTTCCCCATTTTTTTTTATAACTTTTCTTACAGAAAAACTATTTTCATACTAATAACAAAGATTGGCAACTTTGGTTAAAAGTTTAATGTCAAAAGGTAAAAATTTAAAATTTTTTAAAAAAATTAAATGAGTCTAAATGTGCTTTTATTAGCATTTAAAATAATATTTCTGAAAAAAAAATTTATTTTGAAAAAAAAAATAAATTAAAATTTCTAAATTTTTATAATTAAAAAAATGAATAAAGTCTGTCTGAACGCGCCATTATGTGTTAATTGTAAAAAATAAAAAGTATAGTTTTAACACTTTTAAAGACATAAATAAGATAATTTAAAAATATTTTGGAGCTATAAAAAACCACCTGTGATATGTCCTTAAAAATTAAATATAATTTGCTATTTGAAGCATGCAATAATAGGGGAGAAAATTGATATTTTACCAAAAAGTACATATTAGGTTGCTACAAGCTATTGGTGTGTTCTATTCAGGTTAAACGTCACTTGATAATTTGTCCTTTTTAAAAAGCTTTGGCTTAAAACGTTGCCAAAATTAATTTTAATATCAAACATTGTTTGATAAAGGTAGCCCTAAATGGCATGTTACACCTGATATGGAGAGGGTTTTGATGCAATCCTTCACCAAATTAGGATTACTTATTACTTAAATTTATAAAAAACCCTAATAGTGAAGTTGAATTAAAATTAATGACAATTTCAATGTTATTATTTAGATAGCTCAACAAAAATTTCATTATTCCAAATTAATTCTCAGATGAAATTAAGTTTATTTGGAAATGAATTAACCAATACTTACCCACAAAATTTTTTAAAAGGTTACATTATTAAGCAAAAACAGATTTCAAAATAAAAATAAAATTGCCTTGCATATACATTAGGGTTAGAGATAATTATAATTAGCACTTTTTATTAATAATTCTAATATTAAAACAAATATCTTTCCTATGCTTAAAAAAATCTCACGTTTGTTGTCAATTAATATTTTTCCATGATGCTAATTTAGACATAAAAACAAAAATTTTTAGATAGAAAGCTTAAATTTATAAAAATTTTTAATCAATATAAAACAATACTCTGAAAACAAAATTAAAAATTATCTCACATTTCATTAATTCAAATATTGTCACTTAATACAGATTATATAGGGACATTACCGCCTTTACAGGGTGTCCTATGTTGGCTGTGCTGTGCTCTCCATCCATATACAATTTCATAGTCACCATTGTCTCGTTTGATTGGAAATGCAACAGCTAGAAATTGATGACATGGCTGAATAACTTTTAAAATTCCTCTAACCTTTTTAATGTTTTCAGCTTTATTTTCTCCTTTCTTTGAGTACGTTTCAGCTAATGGTTCCTCCAAATATGAGCAGGCTTTTATAAAATAAGTTTCAACCATTTCAAAAAAACTTGGACTATCATCTTGTGCAGCCTGAGATTTTCCGCGTTCCTGCTGAATTATAGGTGGATTCGATGCTGAAGTTCCGTAACATTTAATAGAAGAATATGCGCTCTTAGTTAATTTCTCATATTTTAGAGAATTTTGGCTTATTTTGGTGAAGAAGGTCAAAAACATTTTTTCAAAACGTGTTAAAGCAAACAATTGTGACAAAATTGTTTTAAAAAAGTATGTGAGTATGATCTAATGTTTAAATATTTATTTATCGTGTAAGTCGACACACCCCCTTTTCAGAAATCCAATTAGCTGGCACGGTTAAATAGGAAATTTTGTCCCTTGAAAAACTTTCATGTGTTTTGATAAATTGAAATATTATGCCAAATATAAATACAAAATTTTGCTGCCGTAGTTAAAGTTTGTCGTTTATTTGTTGGTAAAAAATTAGATTAAGGTAGAATTTATAAGTAGAATTAGGTTCGAGGATTTGTTAGAATCAACAAATAACTGGAGCCTGAAATTTTACAACCGCCTTCTGTTTTTACAAGCCTGTATAATTAATTCGTCTCGCATTCAAAATTTAATATATTATTTGACCTGAATTTGACCTTAAAATAACTTAAACTAATTAAAACCTAGCCCTATTTTAAGTAACCTCAGCCTAACATTTTCTAATAGCTTAGGTTGCGGCTAGTGGAAAAAAAAATTTTAACAAAAAAAAACTCGCTCGCATTTAAATAACGTTGAGGCGGCTAGCGTGAAAAAAAATTTAAAAAAAATATAAAAATTTTTGAAAAAAATTTTTAAAAAAAAAATATTTTGTTAGGGCGCGTTCAGACTCAGTTCGTTTTTTTGAAAAATCTTAAAATATTTACCTTTTGTCATTGAACGCTTTTTTACAAAAAGTTGCCAATATATAATATTAGCATTTAAATAGTTTTTCTGAAAGAAAAGTTTTTAAAAAATTTAGAAAAAAAAATAAAATTTCAAAAAATTTGAAATTTTTAAAATTTTTAAAATTTTTTAAAAATTTGAAATGAGTCTAAACGCGCCCTTAAGCATATCCTAAAACGACCAAAAACCTAAATTATCATTTTTTGATATTAGCCGCTAAAATTTTTTTATTTTAAAAATATTTTTTTTACAATTTTGAAAAAAGCATTAGCCACAGCCTCAACCTCAAAATATCACATATCTAATTCAACCCAAATAAATAAATCCCATATCAACGATAATGTAAGAGATGTGCATGCAGGGCCACGAGCAAAGTAAACAAAAAAAACTAAAATAAAAGAATAACGTTAGATAATAAACATATTGTTTTACTATCATTTATTATTATCATTTTAATGGATATCCTTATTTTAACCCGCGATCGAGTAGGTGGGGAATCTGGGGTTTTTGGCATTTTTATAATTAAATATATCTTAAAAACAAGCAAATTAAAATGTTTAAATTTATGACTATTTTATTGAAAATAAAAATATTTAAAATTTAACGAAATAAAAAATTATAAAAATAATAAATTTCCAATTCCATCATTTTGCTGGTTGCAAATATAAGTATTAAAATGGTATGAAAAAATTTATGCCAAAAAAACATAATTTAAACAAAAAATCCAAAAAATTTAAATTAAGTGTTTTCTTTAGAGCTTATATAAAATTAATTTTTCCTTGTAAATTACTTATTTTTAAATATTTATATTATACCTACACAAAGTTCCATATTAACTTTTTTATGTAACATTAGAATACTAAAAAATGTTTTCTACAAAATTAATTGTCCTTAATATCTCTAAAAAGCTATAGTTAGGTGTCTGAAAACCCCAAATTTACCTTAAAATGATTTATAATAACAGGTATTTCTCTTGAACATGTTAATTAAATTTTATTTTATCTAATTTTTTTTAGGATAAAAGGTCAAAAAGGGTAAGCTCAATCTCACCCGACACATCATGTTATTTTTTTCTAACCAAGTGCGGGTTAAAAAAGGCTTTTTGTCAAAAATATAAAATTACTTTGAACGATTTTTCTTTTCTCATTTAAAATACATAGGATTTTCAAATTTCGCGTTTTTATTCATACTTTTTTGTTTATTCATATAAATATAGAAACAAAAAAAAAATCTTTTTAATTTTATCTTTAAATTATACAAATTAACACAAAGTTGCAACAGGCGCATAAAATATGTTATAGAGATGTGGTGATACAATACTTTTCTGTTTTATACATCAAAATACACAAACAAACAAAATGAGTTACTTAACTTTATTTTGAATTTCATAATTTTACAAATCAACTTAAAAATTTGCAATAAGCGCATTATGTCAAATTAAGTTAGAACCAAGAGTAAAGCAAGTAAATAAATATTTATTTATATAACACAGGTCAACAATTTTTTGAGAGTTATGAGATAACTACAGAGATCAAACCTGCCATCATAGGGAATATCAAATCCGTTTACCGTTTTTTCTAATCAAACTTAGTTAGTCAGTTATAAACATTGAAAATTTTAGAAAAACAGGTCAAAAAACCCTGTCATTTTGGTCAAAAAAGACCATTTTTCGTTATAGACGGATCTATGGAGCCAAAGACGGAAGAAACTAAGATAAACGAAAAACATATATGAGATTAGGCCATCATGGGAATCTTTTATGTTTTCATAAAATTCACGTTTCTGACATAAATATTTGTTGACCTGTGTAATAATATTACTATACCTTTAATATATCCATGGTACCTCTTCCAACTTCACCATCACGATTTTGCTATTTTTTTAATTAGATTAGCAAAATTTATACTGCTTTAATATAGGGGTGGAAGAGAGTGGTTAAATATAGAGTTGAGTCCAAACAAGGGCTAAAGAAAAATTAGGATTGGTAAGTTGGCTACAATAAAGATTTGCGCCATTTTTTGGGATTTTTTTTTAATTTGACCAAACAACATTTATATATACGTGTTTTTAATTTTAGTACATCTTTAATTTGTGTAAGAATGCATATATGTGGTCATTTCCACCTCAATCCAACAAGTCCAGAAATATTAGATTTAAATTTAATTTTGGATGGAGGTATCCAAATGTATCTCGTAATTTAGATTTTTTTTTGACCTAGTGATTTTTGACGGAGGTAGGGGCAAAAAAAACTCGAGGCAAAATTTACATTGGATGCAACCTTAAGAGTTTATAAGCAATGCTGAAAAAAGTGTGTGGCAAAGAAAAAAATGGGCTTTCTTTGCCTTGGGCCAAAAAAGGGGGAAAAAGCTAATAATTTAACAGCTAAAAATGGAATAAGCCCTTTCCAAAGCCCTTTTTAGTTTTATATCAGGTTAGAATGGGATTACTATTATTAAAAAGCCCAAAAAGCCCTTTATACAAAAAGCCCATTATTACTAGGAAATAATAGGGCTCCTTTAAAAAGCCATTTTTTACAAAAAAAAAATTAATTTTTTTATCCTGGCCCTTTAAGTGTGAATAAAAAAGCCTTTAAAAAATTCACTTTAAGGGCTGGCTCAGACCTAGTTATAAGTCAAAAGGTAATATTGCCAGAAACTAAATTTTTTATTTTTAAGAGGACAATAAGGGCTATCTTGCATGTGTTTATTATTTAAGACTTTTCTTTTTGAATTTTTACAATTTTTACAGAATATTCTATTAACCGGCAAATGGTAGGGTGAGAAATTTGTAACGCGAATGCTATGGTGGGATCCATACGGACCCCAATTTTAAACCTCAATAACATCTAGAGTTTTAGAGCTAGGATCTTTATTTTTTTATTATTTTAAAGAGAAATACGTGCTCTTTATTTATAAACTAATTTAAGTTATCATTAATGAATATTACAAATTGACACAAAGTAGAATAATATCTAAATAATTGAAATTTTTTATTTTTCCATTTACATTAAATAAATCATGTCAGTAAATTAAATATATCAATATTATTGATCAAATCGTGTTTTTACGTCTAGTAAAACATATTTAGAGAGTTTCATGGAAATAAAATATTTTGATATAAAAAATTAATTGGCTATTAACCATAAACTAGATATTTTAAAGAGAAAAAACCAATAATTCATATCATTATTATACTATACAAACATTTTGTATACTTACTGATTAAAATTATTTTAAAAAAATAAACAAAAAATAAGGTTGCAAATATTTAAGTTTAAATTTATATAGAGTCAATAACATGGTTTTCAACATTGTTGAGAGGGTGGGGTCTATATGGACCCCAATTCAATTTTTAAATTCTAAACAAATTTTGTTATTAGACTTAGACCAAAATTACTAGTTTTGTTTATTATAAAGAAAAAGTCACAAAAATTTAGCCCATAATAAATAATATTTTTAAGGATATTCAAAATTCAAGATGTGCTGAAGTCCGTATGGACCCCACAGTGCTAATCGCGGGTTAAGTATTACTAAAAAACATTTTTTTGCAAAATTGCTGAAAATAGTTTTTTATTCATTATAAATATATGACTTCGAGAGTTTGGGACCGATATGACTTTTTAGAAATTCAAAAAATAAATTTTTTTTATTCAATTTTGAAACAAAAATATGCTCCCTGCACTAAATTAAAATATTTAAAAGTGCCAAATTTGATGAGAAGTCAGACATTAGGGCAATTATGTTATGCTATAACAGTTTTATTAATTTTAACCCGCTATTAACACTGTTGGGTCTATATGGACCCGACACCTTAAATTTTGAATATCTTTAAAAATATGAATAAATTATGGTTCAAATTTATGTGACTTTTTTTTAAATATATATTAAAAAACTAGTAAATAAAATTTGGTCTAAGCGAATAACCAAATTTGTTTATAAATTAAAAATTCTATTGGGGTTTATATGAACCCCACATGGTCAATTTTATTATCAAAAACCATTATATCCTCAATCTTAATTCAAACTGAACAAATTGCACCTTTAATTTCTAGGTATTTTTTCATAATAGTTCAACATATTAAGTATATAAAATGTTTTTTTTATATATGAATTAATTTTTATTAAAAAATATATTATGGTAATTAGCCAATAATTTTTAATTTCGTAATATTTTTTTTTTCATTAATTTTTTTAGAATGTTCTACTATACCGAAAAACACGATTTAATTAATAATATTGATACATCTAGTTGATTTACAAGATTTATTTAATGGAATATAGAAAAATGAAAATATCCAATTAGTTTGTATTAAATTAAAGAAAAAGTGACCTTAAGAGCAAAATATGGTTCAACAATGTCATATATTTAGATAATAAAACACTACCTCGTAGAATATAATTTGAACAATATTTATATCGCTTTAAATAAATCTTAAAAAAATAAAATTACTCACAACATTAGGTTTCAAGTTTAATCCAATCAAATACTCATCATCATTTAATAAATTTGATATTTGTGTTAGAAGTGGGATTTGAGCCCAGGTTTAGAGAAAGCTTAAGAGACATCACTTGATATGTCATATATTCCAAAGAAAATGTCATTACACAGGTCAAATTTTGAGAGTTATGAGCTAACTACGGAGATCGAACCTGCCATCTTAGGGATCAAATCCGTTTATTGTATTTTCTAATCAAACTTAGTTAGTCAGCTATAAACATTGAAAATTTTAGAAAAAAATGCCACAAAAACAAAAATGATTCAAAAACAAATTGAATTTTTTTTTCACATATTAACAAAAGCCAAACTGTTAAATTCAAAATTTAAATAAAACTTTTATTTAAAACCGTTAATATATCGTGTCGTATTTAAGTTTGACGCAAAATATTTTGTATTATCTAAATAAGAGCTTGATAACTAAAAAATTTTATTTCTTATTATTTGATATGATAAATAAAAGTTCCAAGGGATTTTTATAAAAAAAAAATTTTTTAATTTTTACATTTTAGGGTAGTCTCGATATGTCAATTTAGTCAAAAAAGGCCATTTTTTGATATGGACGGATGTAAGGAGCCGAAGCCGGAAGAAACGAAGAAAAACGAAATATATATATGAGATAAGGCCAGGGGATAAATTCTTATATGTTTTTATAAAAATTACGGTTGTACCATTGAAATTTGTTGACCTATGTTATAATCTTTAAAATTAATTTCTTTTATGCGGTGACAAGCTAACTAATGTGTTTTTTGTTTAAAAAGCCCCTCATATAAATTTTAGGATAATAGAGAATTTATTAAGGCCGAGGGTTATTTATTATAATATTTAATCATCTTGTATTATATATATATTTAGGTCGCAAATATCAATGTCTGAAAAGAAAAAAGTTTTGGCATTGTGAAATGATCCCCATTAAGGCCTTATCTCATGTAAATCTTTTTCCAAAGTTTTTTTCGCCCGGCTATTTTTTTGGTTATCGAAAAAATGGCCATTTTTGACCATATTGTAAGGTATTATGGTGTTCGAGAATACCCAAAGGATAAAGATTTTTTTTCCATATCAAAACCACTTGTAAAATTTTTTATTCATCTAAATGAGAAATAAAATTTTTAAGTATATTAAGCTCTTATATCAACATTTAGTTTACAATATATTTGGCACCCCAACCTAAATGGGGCACGATATAATATTGGTTTTTAATAAATATATTTTGAAATTTAAACAGCTTAGCTGTTTTAAATATAAAATATTTTTTTCCAATATTTTATTGTTTAAGATTTTTTAACATTTTTTTTTAAATTTTTAATGTATAGCTGACCTACATGGTTTGATTTGAAAAAAAGATAAACGAATTTGAAAATCTTTAAGATGACAAATTTGCTCTCTGTAGTTAATTCAGAACTCTCAAATATTTGTTGACTTGTGTTTTAATACAAACAAATTCCCCATAGGGATTGGCCCCAGGCCTAACCCACTCAATTTTATCAATAAATATTTATTTATATTATTTTCTCAGGCTTTTTGGTAAGCATTTTCATGGTCTTTTCCACCTTATCCTCATCCGGAATCTTGTTCGTTTATATTGGAGCCTTTAATGCTGGCTCTAATTTTCTGTGCCCAGGCAGTTGGGTGGCCTTTCTTATTTTTTTTTGTTTTGGCTGATGTTATGTTGCTGTGTTATCTCATTATGTTGTCATAGCCTCAGGCGTGATTAAATAAGTTTGGACAGGATTGAAGCTTTTTTGAAATTACCAAGAATGTATGAGTTTCGAATGTAATCTTTAATCCTGAAATCAAAAGCATTTTTATTTTTGTTGTTTACAAAATCCTGTCCACTCTTTTTCTGGTTGCTTCTGTTTCAAAATTTTTGTATTATAGTTGTGGGATCTGTATATCCTACCTTTTACTTTAATTGGGATTTTTAAAATCAAAAACTCTCGATATAGTCCGCCATTTTATTTAACACTTGTGGAAGTTTTTTATTTCTTGACCTTGTCTTAAACTATTATGTATAGTCAATTCCAATTTAATCCAACAAGTCCGGGAAATTTACCCTCTTATTTAGATTAAGTTTTGCATGGAGGTGTCTAGAAATAATTTGGTTTATTACCAGGAGTGATTTTTAGGTAGGGGGGGGGGCATAATATGTAAAAAAACGCGAGGTAAAATTTAATGCATCTTTAAGAGTTTATAAGTTAAAAAGTATCATTGCAAGATACTTATTTGAAGAGGACAATAAGGGCTATTCATGTGTAAATTATTGAATTAATTTAAAATTTTAACAATTTTTTAAAAAACATTATGTTTAACATGTCTAGAAAAACAGTATTTTAACTTAAAATTGCTAAAACATAGTCCTAAATATTCCTTATAAATATATGAATTTAAAAGTTTGGGACCGGCTTGACATTATTAAAAATTCAAAAAAATTGTTTTTTTAATTATTGGAAAAAAATGTGCTCCCTGCCCTATATTAAAATGCTCAAAAGTGCCAAATTTGTTTTTAAACAAGTATTACGGGCAATAAAATTAGGCTAAAGCAGTTAATTTGATTTATATTATATTTATTTTGAGAAAAAAAGTCTACTTTTTTAAAAAAAATTTAGTAAAAAATTATTATTGGTATCTAATATTATTTTTTTATTAAGAGAGGACGATATGTGGCTGGTGAAAAAAAATTGATGAAATAAAATTGAACAATAGGATATCAAGGTGATTAGTGTACAAAAAAATTTAAGAAATTCTTAAAACGGCCAAATTACATTAATTCTAATTTTTTGATAGTTGCCGTTAAAATTTTTTCTTACAATTTTGAAATAGTATTAGCCACAGCCTATTGTGTAATTGCAATTTTAAACATTATTTTAAAATTTTATGCAATTTGTTAAAACATTTTTTTAGTACAATATTTATTATTTGAAGTTAAAGGTTTCAGGCCTGTAGGAGTTTTTAAAAATGAAAAAAAATTTAATCATACGATAAAAATATTATTGACTTTTATTAAATAAAATAATAGGGTTTGAATATAAAAAATTTAAAATTTTTCTATTTGTTTTAAGTTTATTGATATGAAAATTGAATTAATATTTTAAATTGTCCAGAAATACCCTAATTCATCTTTTATATTACATTTTACATTTGGGGTGATTTATAAAAAAAAAAAATGAATTCAAGTAAGTAAATGGCTTTTACAAATTTTTTACCGTAAGTAAGATTATTAATTACGAATACAAACTTTACTAATAACAAAATATCTATAATTAATTGCAATGGTCCATGAAAACGACTGTAATGCAATGCTTAATTAAAAACCTTAAGAAGTTCAAAAAACTATATTAATGAAAGAAAAAAAAATTGTTTTACATTATTAATATAACGCCTTAATTGGTCTAATTCTAAACCTGTATAAATTAATTTAAAGTTTAAAAAGTTCATAAAACAAAGTGCAAAAAAGTTAGGTCGAATTCAAATTTATTATATATATATTATATACATTAAGCAAAATAAACGGCATATCATCCATCAAAATAATTAATCAAACAAAATATTAATAAATATTTGAAATTTGACTACAGTAATTCATAATAATAAAATCTATATTTCAGAAGGTGTTTAAGGAAAGCATAAACATTCATAGAACCAATGTTAAACTCTAAAAATTTACAAAATAATTAAAATTATAACAAAGATATTTGTTATGTGACGGTACATGATTTATATCATGATGATGTATAGACAAATGATTATTTAAGATTACATCAAAAATTTTTCAATTATTCCAGTTTAAGAATGGCTCAATAATAATCATTCTAAATATTTAGTAAAGGCAAATTGGTAAAATGTGCCAAATTATTATGTATGCAATAGTTTAAAAAAGTTAAATTATTGGTCTAATTTAACGTGACGATCTACAATATTTATGGTTTAGGAAAATTGGCAAGATAAAATTGGCAAATTTTAAAGTTTAGTCAAATTTCTTGTAATTTTGTGAAGCGAGTGTCAAAATGGCTGATTAAAAATCATAATTTGGCGAATATGATATTGCATTATAATCAATTTAGGATAAAAAATTGCTTTTAAACATTAAAATAGTTTAAGCATGGCCAAATATTTGGGGAGATATGAGGGAATGAAAATTGCATATTGAAAAAATAATAATGATAATTGCATAGTTGAGGAATAAAAATGTAAGAAAAAAGTTGAAATATTTAACTAAGGTTATGCAAAGCAAATCGAGAATAATTCGAGGAGAGTATAAGAGTAGTTTCAGCATGCTTTCGTTATCATTGGAGAAACAAAAAAATGTATACCTGAGAAATGATTGCCATATTATAATTATAACGACATTTATACACTTTTTTAACGAAGTCATACTTAATGTAATATCATATTTTGCAAAAAAATTAAAACACTATTGAATTACCTGAATTCACCATTATTTAAATGACATTTTAATTCATTGGGTAAAACGTTCTTTCAAAAAACATTAAAATAAAGCTACTTACTCATACATTTTCAATTTTCTTGCAAAAAAATATAATTTAATAAAACTCTGCACTTAAAACTGGGCGAAAACGGGAAAGTAATGCCTCCATTTATAACTCGGTTTTGCGTGGTTTTTCTTTGGCCGTGGGTGATTTGCTCCTCAATTTTTCATCCTTCTCTTTACCAACATCGCTTTTCCCTTCCTTTTCCCGGCTTTTGGAACGGTCCTTGCGTAAGACATCGAGAGTTACCCCGGGGGGAACATCGATGATAGTGTCGCGCCTTCGAGCTAAATTTTCGTAATTTTCCACTGATTCAAACGCCTTTTTGGAAGATTTAGGCGATTGATCATTGGAACTAGCAGGGGACGAAGTGATATGATTGTCGCGTAGAGCTTTACTCAAACCTACCGCCGCTGTATCTTGCTTCTGTGAAGCGCCCCCTTTCAGGGACGAAGATTTCGGCTGAGTCGGTGGAGTTTTAGTGGTATCGGTGTTAGATGCAGCGATGAGGGAAGAAGGGGAAGATGGGGTGGAATTGGTGTACGTTGCACATCTTTGGCACCATGCGGCGTATGCGGCAGTTGCCGGCGCAGGTCCTGATGAGTTGGAAGAAGCCCAAAATGATTTTGATGAAGTGTTTGCGCCCTTAGGTGAACTATCCCGTGAACTCTTTGTAGCTATAAAGTAATGATGTCACCAAAAAAATGTTTTAATTATGTAAAGAAAAATTAACAAATATTACATAGGTCGACAAAAATCAATGTGTGTGAGGAAAGAAAATTGATACTGGTGGGAAATAATCTGTGTGATGGCCATATCTCATATATATTTTCCGTTTTCCGAAGTTTTATTCGCCTCCGGCTATTTTCTTATGCAAATATCGAGCTTATGGCCAAATTTGAACAAATGGACTATTTTGCAACTTCGATATAACCTAAAAAAAACTAAAAAAAATTCTTTGCATATCACAGGTCAACAAATATAAATGTCAGAAACGTGAATTTTATGAAATCATAAAAAATATGCACCCCCAGGATGGCCTAATCTCATATATATTTTTTGTTTTACTTAGTTTCTTCCGTCTTTGGCTCCTTAGATATAACGAAAAATGGCCTTTTTTGACCAAATTGACAGATCTAAATATACCCTAAATTGAAAGAAATTAAAAATTTTGCATATAAATACCCCTTGTAACTTATACTTTTAATCACAAATAATGAAAAATAAATTTTATTAATATATCAAACTTTTACATCGGCATTTAGATAATACATAATATTTCGCGTCCAAACTTAAATACGGCACGATATATTATCCGTTTTTAGAAAATTATTATTTGAAGTTTGAATTTAACAGTTTAAATATTGTGAATATGCAAAAATAATATTTCAATTTATTTTTGTTTTTGCATTTTTTTGGTTTTTTCTAAAATTTTCAATGTTTATAACTGATTAACTAAGTTTGATTAGGAAAAACGGTAAAGAATTGATGTTCCCTAAGATGGCAGGTTTGATCTTTGTAGTTAACTCATAACTCTCAAAAAATTGTTGACCTGATTAAAATCACTAACATATTGGAGTTAGCACATATTAAAAATTTGTTGACCTGCGTTATAATACTCATAAAACTATTTACTTGTAAAATAATTAAAACGCCAACATAAAACATTATCCGATATGATCAAAATGATATAAAACCTGGAAGATGGAAACACCTAAAAAATGGCCAAATAATGATTAAACTACACAACAACCTATCTTCTCGGCTGAGGCAGGCTTCGATTGCTGATTTCCTAATGAAGTTGTTTCAGGGGGTAGAAAAACGATTAAAATAACGGTCATATTATCGAGTCCGCTAGCACTTAGGGGTGACGATGTATCAGGGGCAAGGCATTCTTCCATCATATTCTCACATATCTTTAAAAATAAACAAAATATAAAAAAAAATAAAAAAAAATAAAAAATGTATTTAGGGCCAAACAGATATACTAAACGATTTTGAGCGAAAAAGAATAATAAATTTATACACTCTATTCGTGTATGATATTTAAATAAATATTTTAAATAAGTGATTTACATAATAATAATAAAATTAAAAAATATAGTAATATATTATTATATATCTTATTAACAAATCCGTTTAATTTTTCGCTATCAGGTTAACGTTTTAACTTTATAAACAAGGCGAAAATTTACTTTCTTAAATAACTTTTTAAATTTGTCATGTAATTTCAATTTTTTTTTGTTAAAATTGCGCGAAATAGTTACATTTTTATACAGTTATAACTATTCTTTTGTTATTAACGAATTTGGTCGCAATAACTTTATTCTTAAATAATAAATTTGGCCCATTGAAATATAGGGGAATATAAATTGAAAATAGGTTTTTTGAGAATCAATAGTTCACTTAATTTACATGGTGATGAAAGTGAGTTTGAAAAAAAAGTGAAAGGAGAAATGTAGCTACTTCTCCTTAGATCTAACCAAAAAAATTTGTTAAACTGAATTATAATTAAGCTAAATTTACTTTGTCCGGCTTGTATTTAGAAAGTTTAGCTTGAGCTATAACGAAATCTGCAGCTTGTTGATTACTCAAAACGTCCCAAATTCCATCGGATGCTAGCAGTACAAAGTCAATATCGGGTGATATATCGACAATTTTTACGTCGGGAAGGCCTATATTTTTATACATCACAAATTAAACTAAAAATCAATACGATAAGTGAAAAACGAAGTATACCAGAAAAAAAGGTATACGAAATTAAAGCACATATATATAATTTTAAATACAAAAGCTATTTAATATACATTTGACTTTTTATTTTAACAAAACTATTATATAAAAAAAACATATTTTGTAAATCTACTAAAATACTAAGGTAAAATCACTATTAAATAAAATAACATAATTATTCACATGAGAGAGCTTGCTTTTCCGGGCTAAGGTTTTCGGTATTTTTAAAGGAATAGTCTCCAAGAGCTCTTGACATGGCCAGAATTCCTAGAATTGACAATAAATATCGTATAAAAAACGTTTTTGTCAAAAAAAATTTATACTTAAATGTGGATTGCTTTCGATGGTGTGTAATAATATTTTTACGCAGCTAAAAAAACGGTAATTAATTCCTAAATTTTAATATTTTGAACGCGTTCAAAATAAAATTTATTTAAAAAAAAATAAAATTCTTTTTTTTTTGACATTTTATCGGACTAAAAAATAAATTACCCAACATATTTTAAATAGCAAAGAATACAGCATGTTGGTAAATACAATAAAAATTAATCATTTAACAATAGTAATAATCTTAAATCAGCAAATTTACAAAATAAGATTTATATTTTTTTTTCTTGCAAAAACACACGCCAACTTTAAAATCTAAGAGCACGTTTAATACAAACTTTAGTTGTTAAATTTTAAAATTTTATTTTATGAAATTATGCACTTTTACAAAGGTTACCAAATCTAATTATGAGCAAAGAATATACTTTATAAAAAAATATGTTTCGAAAATAAGAACTCCGTTTAAACATGATATATAAAGAAAAACATTATGTTTATATTATAAAAATAACCGTTAACACGGTCAAAGGAGACAAAATTTCCCGAATCTTCTATCCGCTCCAGCTCGGGAGGGTCGGAGGGCTTGTGGTCGTGAGATAGCGGGCTGGCAACACCCTTTTGGCAAATTATGGCACGGGAGTCACCTACGTTACTCTGTTGTTATTTGATTAATATGGAAAAAAAAATTGTGTTTCAATAAACGGTTTGATCGACAAATTAACCACCAATATCAATTAAGACAATTATTTCTTTCCCATTTTTGTTTTATTTGTAATTTAATAATTTATGCAAGCGTGCTATAAACATAAAAAAATTTGACAAATAACTAAACAAAAAGTATTAAAATTTGTTTTTTCTACACAGGTCAACAAATATCAATGTCACAAAAAATAAGTTCATGGCATATACATTTTCCGTTTTTCATAGTTTCTTGCGCCTTTAGCTCCTTAGATCCGTCCATATCAGAAAAATAGCCTTTTTAACAGATTTTGCGACATCAAGAATACCCTAAAAAGAAAAAATTAAAATTTTTTTTTTCATATAAAAATCCCTTGTAACTTAACTTATATTTATCATTTTAAATAATGAGAAATTAATTTTTAGGTACAAAATAATACAAAATATTTCGCGTCCAAAATTAAATACGCGAATTATTATCGGTTTTTAAATAAAAATATTATTTGAAGTTTGAAAACATCTGTTGCGAATATGCAAAAAAAAATTAAAATAATTTTATTTTTGAATCTTTTTTGTTTTTTTTTTGACATTGACATTTTTTTAAAATTTTTCAATGTTTATAGCTAACTAGATTGAAAACGGTAAACAGATTCAAAAATTTCTAAGATGTAGTCAGCTCATAACTCTTAATAATTTGTTGACCTGTGTAAATTTTGAGGCTTAATTACAACTATTAGGTATTAAAATGATACCCAAAAAGACGTTTAAATTTTCAAATAAAGGGCTATATTTCGTAATAAAATTTTAGCGAGCTAAATAGCAAGCAAAAATAATTTTTAAGAAACATACTTTTTATATTATATTTCTAACAAACTATTTCAACTTATAAGTGTCGGTCTAATAGGTTTGGAGGAATGGGTGTGGTGGATATTTTAAATGTTCAATAGATTAATCACGATTGCAAATATAAAGGGGATATGGTTGGAAGTAAAATTTAAAATATGGAAATGTAAAAAGTCGAGACTAGACATGCATAGTGTCACCTTGGAAGGGCTTAATATATATTAAAATTAGAAATTAGAAAAAATAAAAGTGGTAATTACACAGGTCATCAAATATCAATGGAAACGTGAATTTTATGAAAACATAAATGAATGCATCCCCATGATGGCCTAATCTCAGATATATTTTTCGTTTTTCTTAGTTTCTTCCGTCTTTGGCTCCTTAAATCCGTCTATAACAAAAAATGTCCTTTTTTGACCAAATTGACAGATCTAAATATACCCTAAAAAGAAAAAATATTTGAAGTTTAAATTTAACAGTTTAACTATTGTGAATATGCAAAAATAAAATTTTAATTTATTTTTGTTTTTGAATCTTTTTTGGTGTTTGACTTTCAATGTTTAAAACTGACTAACTAATTTTGATTAGGACAATAAACGGATTTGATATTCCCTAAGCAGGTTTGATCTCTTTGTTAACTTAAATTCTCAAAAAATGGTTGACCTGTGTTATATTATGCATTTTATTATTTATATTTGTATGAATATATATTAGATAGATCGATTTAAAAAAAAAAAACACTTTTAATAAAAATAAATTAATTGACATTTGAATTGGAAAAAAATTAATTACGCAATATATTTTATCATCTTTGATCAGTAACGTTAGTGCAGTAGTACCGGATTTATCGTTTTTCATTCCATCTTCTAAAATTAAATAAAAATTACAAAAAAAATTAATTTAAATAAAATAAATATAATTACGGGAAAAAAAATTATCCTAATAATTTATAAAATAAGTAAATACACAAACTTTTAGGCATATCTTGGTCAATTTCGATGTAAGCATCTTTGAGAGCTTGTTCAATTTTGCCTTGTTCTATCAAATAAAATTATTATTTGAAAAGAGTAATTTTAAATTAACTTTTGTTTTGTAAATATTAATGTCTAAAAAGAGGTAACATTACCATAGAAAAACTCATATGCAAGTGAGCTCTCCTCATATCATGTATAATCTTTGTATTTTAGTAATAATAATTGATAAACTAATTTTAATTTTTAAAAATAATTTAAATATTACATTACATTCGATTAATAAACCAAGGTCATTACTTAAATTGGAGTGAATCGAAAACTATTGTTTTAATAAAAGGTCGATCACTATGAGCTCATAAATTAAACACTCTGGTGGATTAAAAATAATTCGATAATAATTTGTTTTTTATTAGGCCCATAAGACTCCATTAAAAATAGATTGGCAAATTGAATAATTAAATAATAATAATAATTATTTACTATATTCAGGACGCCTCGTTATATAAGCCAAAAGATTTCGGGACACAAATTCGGCTGTTTTATTCCCTACATACGAGAGTGTTAAATAAAAATTTATATGATGAGTGGGCTAAAAATGTAACTAAATAGTCCTAATAACTTATAATTAAATAAGGACTACAATAAATATTTAGAGCTCATGACGAGATTCAAAATTGTGCTAAATTATAACCAGGGTAGCCGCTGACTAAATTAGCAGCTAAACGAAGAGTATGTGCAGTAGAGATCTAAGGACCCGAAAAACCGTCCGTATTTAATCGGGCTGATTTTGACTTATTTAAGCTAGTTTAGTAAGGACTAAGAATAACAGATTTAATCGCACGATAAATCAATTTGACATTTGATTGATAACGCAGGACAACAAAATTTGGACGACTTTAATCATAATTTAGGACAATAATTATTTCTGATCAAGTTTTTGGTGCTGATCACAAATATGAATTCAGAATTTTAGCCAATGCCTAAAATTTTTGATTATCCGGCGTCAAAAATATTATCATATTTTTATGGTATTTTGGGCATCAAAAGTTAAAGAACATACTTGGAGATAAAAAAATTTATAAATAACGTAAGTCGTTTGATTTTTTTTTAAAAACTTAATTTAATTTATTTTTTTGAAAATAGTGATTTTTGAAAATAGTGATTTTTGTCATAGATTATAAATAATTAAAAAGTAAATTGTTAACAATTTTAGGTAATTAACTTTTAGACCATTTTTTATAAGGAAATTAATATGTTTTTTTTTAAATTTAGTATTTCTAGAAATTTTATGGATTTTTTCGAATTTTGGATCCAATATAAAAAAAACAAAGATAAAATTGAAGGCAATGGAAGAAAATCAAAACCGTTATCGTAAACGCAAAAAAAATTTCTAGAAAACCCTGTAAAAATCGTTTAAGTTGTTTTTTTTTTGTTTTCCAAAATTATAAAAAATTTATAACTGGTTTCAGGCCGTATTTGTAATTTCGGGCCGAACCCATTCTGGCCTGGCAGAAAATAGAACAACTTTGAGTCGACCAGCAGGGTAGGGCGGGACTTTATGCAATGGCCCATTTTTAATAAGGAGACGCATCTTCATTATAAAATCAGCGGGTAAAACAAAAAACGTTTCAACAATTCATAAGTTTAATTTAAAATTCTGAAAATAGTATAAAAAAATTTATGTGCAATCATAAATGCTGAGACTGGTGCAAAATTATATGTATTGTGGGAAGGAAAGCAAATTAAAATTATTTTTGCTTAATTAACTAAAGTTTGTAGGTTACTCAAAGATGATTCATTTTTTTGCAAAATTAAAAAAAAATCTTTCTTTTTGCGTTCAAACTTCATTAAAATTTTTTAAAAAAAGTATTGGTCCAAGGTTGAAATTTTTTTTAGGGGTTTGAATTTTTTCAAAGTCTTGTTTAAATGGTTACCGGCAACGTTTATAAAGATTTAGATAAAATCAAGATTTCTAAATATAATTAGAGCAACTGCTCCAACATGTGATAAATAAGTTTCCTCCAGACCCTTCTATTAAGGAACGGCTTACTCGTCAGGGCTTTGCCTCTTTTAACACTACAGCAGGTCCTGCATATTTTAATGAGATTTAACAAGCACCGGTCACCTAGGTTTTTAGGCCTAGGCTATCAGAAAATTGAACGGCTTTGTTAGGATTGTTGACGGGTCACCCATCCAACTAATAACCAGGCTCAACGTTGCTTAATTTGAGTGTAGAACACAACCAAGTTTACATGCGCTCAAGGTCGTCCGACCTCCGAGTGTTAGAAAATATGGTTGTGAAATGGTTAATATTTTTCGATGTAAAATATCAAATATTAGAAATTATTAAATTTTCAAAATTTTTTTTTGTAAAAAACGATCTGAACGCACACTCTATTTTAAAAATGTTGCAATTCCTAATTTTTGCATAAAAAATATAGTAACAAAGGTTATTGAAAATCTTGAAACAAAATTATATTTTTATAGAATATTTACAAAAATGTATAATCGCCCTTATGCCCGCCCCCCTGCGTTTAAATTAGTTTAGCCTTCTAAAACTTTTTTATGGCATAGGCAAAAAATTCATTTTTTTTAAGTTTGTGCCCACTTTTTAAGCCAAAATACAAAATACCTCATTTTAGGTATCATAATAATATTTTTACACTTAAAGAAGATAAAAAACCGATGAATATGTCGTATTTCGGAAACGCATTTTCAGCCAATTATAAATAAAAACAGTACAGATATACCCCCCCCCCCATCACAATCCCTATCTTCCCATATGGTAATATTTATTTTTTTTTAATATATTTTATTGTTAAAATTCAATTTAAACGAGAGATGGTGGTGAGAAAAAATGCCGATTTTTTTTTAATTAGTCAGTTTCAGTTGAATAAATAGGAGGAGATTTATCGTTAATTCAAACAAAAAAGATATTATCGATAGATAAAAGATGATAATAACAGTAGTGGCAAGTGGTTTTTATAAAACAACCAATTGTTGTTAAAACAAAAAATTTGAGTTTGTTTTTTATAGGTCTAAATAGTTTTGAAGACATATTCTAATAGACACGACTGGCCTTGGGGAGAGGGGGGACTTGGTGCGCCTCCCCCGCCCCCTTTTTGGTAAATGGGCATGCTTGTGCAATTAGGCCTACAACATACCTCACCCCACTGTTTCCTCAAAATATTTCCCACGTCTAATATACCCTGCCTCTGTAGGGCATCTCTTTAAATGTGAAATTATTTTATTTAAGAAGGGCAATGGGTCGATATGATATTGTGTATACTGTAAACTTTGCGAAAAAATGCAGTCAAGTCTCCTGATGTAAATAAATTTTGTGTAATTTGCCAAAAATATAAGTATAACAAATCTGAGCTTGGACCAAAACAAAATAGAGTAATTGATTTGTGGAAATTTTTAAAATTAAAACATTTTTCTTTAATTAGTCCAAGTGACATTAAAATTTAGTAACACCTAGGACCTTATAAAAGCATAAACAAAAGACTTATATAAAAATTTTGGTTCTAACTTTAAAACAATAATAAAATACCAAAATTCAGATAAAAATTAATATATGATTAATTTTATATATATTAATTACATGTTAAAAACTTCAAGTCCTCAATGGACTATTAGTATGGAAATTACTGGTATAGATCATATTTGGGTAAAAAAATAAGTTAAAAATATTTCATTTAAACCTAGCAGGTAGAAAAATTTAAACTTATGTAAAAAATTTGGTAAAAATAAATTTTAATAACAAAATTAATAATACATAAAAAGTTTGACCCATAAGAACAATGCTCCCATCAACTACTAAACTTATGAACAACTTAGTTAATCAAAATTAGTATTTAGGGCAATTTAAAGTACCTAGTCAAGCACCTAAAAATTATGTATTATAAATTTACAATTAAATATACCAATAAATTTATAAAAAAATGTATTTATAATAAATGGCCACAGCATATATTTATTTACATTCAAAAACAGTAACTTTCACATAAAAATCAAATGTTTTAACCCAAATAAGAGTTTTATCTATTTTATATTTTGGTGAAACTAAAAGAATTCAAATATACCTCCATGACCATCAAAAACACCAAAAAAAGATGCTGTGGGATCTTCAGGAAAAGTCATTAAACAAGTTTTGTAGTCTTCCATGTCTAAATAAAATAAAATATATAATTTCAAACAAAAAATTAAAAAATTCATTTGATTACTTATTCTCCATCCTTGCATTGAGGATGCACCAACAAAAATTTTATCACTTTCAAGAAGCTCTGTATCCTTTTTAACAATTGGTTCTGATGCATATTGGCCCATGAGTTCGGTTTTAACTATTTGAAATGATTATATTCTTAATATTATAAAAAATAATCATTGGCCTCTGAATTAGTTTTCCAAAATTCATATGGGAAAATGAGTGTAACAGGCGGCAATTCGCACATTACGTCTTGTTAATAAAATATATAATAAAAAACTAACATTATTTAAAAAACAATGTATTGTGCCAAAACTTTGTATTACCAGCAAATATTATTTAAAATTAGTTTTTATAGAAAATGTTAAAGTTTTGACGTTTTTTAAGGGCACAAACATGGATAATATACTTTTACTTTTTGTCATTGCATTAAAATATCAATATATCTTAAAAGCAGCATTTAAAATTTATAAATTTAATTACTAAATAGTTGCCAAAGTTTGTTTTTTTTATTTGTTTTTTGATATTATTTTTAAAATTAAAGAAAAACAACACTATAATCATAAAAAAATTAATTTTTAAAGGCGCAAATTAAATTTATATATATGGCCAAACGGCTATTAAATAATTATTTAATTAGTAGATCTGCTGTTTTTAAATTTTTTTTAGCCTTGTTTTTTTAATTTTTACATTTCTAATTTAGGGCGCGTTCAGAAGCATTTCGAACTTTTTAAAATTTTATTATTTTTTTTTTTCAAAATTTTTTAAAAACTTTTCTTTCAGAAAAACTGTTTAAATGCTAATAAAAAAAATTAGAAATTTTTTGTAAAAAAGCGTTTAATGTCAAAAGGTAAAAATTTTAAAATTTTTTAAAAAAATGAGTCTGAACGCGCCCTTATAACATTCCTCGAGCATCTTAAGCTATGGAGTTTACCTTTTTGAAAACAAGTGCAATCTAATATAAATCAATATTTCATACTAGAAAAAAACATTCAAATTAAGATTGTAATTCTTGATAAATTTATATTAAAGCTATATCATGTCATTTTTATAAATTTCATAATGTGGGGTTTTTACGATCTCCACAGAGCTTCAAATTTCTAAACAAATTTTGTTTAGACTTAGAGCAAATCGTACAATAAAAATTTATGAATATTTATGAAGGTATTCATTTAATTTTTTTTTATTCAAATAAAAATTTTACGGCCAATTTTAAAAAATTAGATGTATTAGGACGTTTTCAATATAAAAAATTTTAAGTTATTTTAATTTCCCAATAATTTTAAACCAATATAATGCTAATTAATTAAATTAATAATTCTGGCAAAACTTATTATACATTAGCCACAGCCATTACTGCCTACGTCATGCGTAGAACTATAAACGCGTTAAAATTTAATAGATTCCATGGTCTAAATTTTACAAATTAAAATATTACAATTAATTTTAGTAGTCAAAATTAAGACTATAATTTTTATAACGGCACTTTTATAAATCTTATAAAAATTATATTTTTAATAATTTTTTTTAGAAAATAATTGTGCTAATGAAATTCGTAGTGTTATGATGTCAAAAAAAAACATTTTTAATGCGCCCTATATAATTTAAACATATGATGGGTAGGTATCCATTAACCAATATAGAGGCGCATAGTACCGATAAGGCAAACTTAGCTATGCAGACCAAAACTGTTTCCAAAAAGAAGAAAAAGATTAAATCTTTACCTTTATGTGATATAGATAAATTACAAGATCGAAAACTACAAGGAATAGCCACAAAGTTTTCTATTAATAATAATATTTTTAGAGGAGTTGTTAATCTATTCAATGCAGTTTTGAAGCAGAAAAAAATTATTGACAATCAATTAGCAGAAGCAAAAGGTCTGAATTTTAAGGAGGAAAAAATTTTAAAGTCAGTTTCTCTTGGATCTTTTCTTGATATTTTAAAGGAGAAAGTAAGAATTATTCTATATATGTATTTTTATTATCTTAATATTAGTAATTATATCTAACATGTATAATCAAACTTTTAAGGATAATTTAGATTCAAAATCTAATGAAAATTTAAGTTCAAATAATTCAAAAATGCCTGTATGGGATGCACTAAAGGATACAATGCAATATCAATCTAAAGATTGGGATAAAAATGATAATAATTTAGACCATATGAATTGTGTCTTTTAATATTTTATTACTTACAATAATACTGGATGTAGATTATATAGGGTTTTTTAGTTAAAAAACAATGCATGCAGTTTGCAAATTGTCCTTAAATTATAAATGTTGGAGACAGGTTATGTATTGGAATGTAAGGTAGATGTAAAATTGAACCTTTTGTATAGAAAATTTGTCAGTTTTTATATACTTTAAAAATTAACTTACTTGTAATATTTACTATATGTTTAGGTTGAAAAAGAATAATAGATTGGTTGGGTTATAGTAGCTTAATTTTAGGGAATTGATATCCTAGTGGCTAGGCCATCAGGATATAGGAATAACTTGTAAAACTAGCTGTTTAACTTTATAATTTCTTTATTAAAATAGTTAAGTAAAAATAATATTATGTATTCTATATTTTAAAACTAATTTATTATAAAAAACTATTTCTTGCAAGTTGCGATGACAAAGCTGAACTTAGCCTATCAATCAATCAATTTCTAGTAATATGACCATTAATATTATGGGCTACGACACTATATCAAAATGCCATTTCTTAATTTTAATTAATTCTAACGTCTGCAAGTGTTTGCTAAAAGTAGACCTGTTACATGCAGGGAGGTTTATTTACCTCTATAAACATCAGCATTAATCTAATATAAATATATATGAAACAAATGCTAAATTGTTAAATGACTTACTATATTATTTATAACTCAATAAGGTTAAAAACAGAATTTTATTTTTTGGGAATATAATAATTAAATATACCTTAATATACCAGTAAAAATAACTCAATTTTTTATCAAAAATATTTTTTATTCATCTCTTAAGTTTATATTTTGTAATAAACCTTATTGTTCCAATATATATGAACAATTTTATTGCATTAAAAGCATGTCATTAAGTTGATGCTCTTATTTGCCTTGCAACTTACTGTGTCCTTGCGTTCTTAGGTCAAAAAGGATTACAGGTGTCCTAAATGCCAAAATTTTAAATTCCAAAAATATATTATATTTGAATTTATTATATTGGCGATATAATTTATGAGCTAAAATTACACAAGTCAATAAAATTTTTAATAAAGTAATCTGCAAATTTAATATGTTAAAACTCAGGGAAAAAGCTCTATTTTGTGGAAAATTTTAAAAATTGGCTATTCAAATTGGCAGGTGAAAGGATCCTAATACATAATTCCAAATATTCCCAATAGTTCACTAAAAATATAAGTCCTCTTTATTTCAACTTAAAATACAAGTGATTCAGCCAAATTAAATATACAAAAATAAGAAAGTGATTCACAAAAATTAAAAATTGACCATTAATAAAAAATGCAATTATATATGTGAATCCAATTCCGAGGGAGATAATATTATTGTTATTATTTTAGGTTCACAAAGAAAGAGCAGCGTAAAAAAACCAGTACTAACCTTATATCACCCGGTTATATCATTGAAATTATTTTTAATATAGGGTATAGAAGCCAGTACAAGTACTTTAACCTTTTTCGGGGCATAACACTCCTTCCCCCCAAAAATTGCTTAGACCCTGTATGAGGACCTCAACTGTGGCAAATGGGCCCTTCGATCTCGACCCTTCGCATCGCGTAGTTGATATATCCGTCCTTGACCCGATTCTATTTCACCTTTGTAGCCTCATGTCCTGCCTTTGCTGACTCACGGTTCCCCTGGGTAGGTTTTGTACCCGCTGCCTTAACTTTCAATTTTTCCGGTCAATGCATAAACAAGAGTTTTTGCTTGAAGTTATTTCGGTGATGAGTCTGTTTCTGCTATAAAAGCAATTTCGTGTTGGTATATTCCATTAGGGTTTAGGCTGTTAGGATGGTGGGTTTTGCTGCTGTCTAGATGGAACTCCGTATCCTAGTTTTTCGGCATTAAATGGTAAGTGCTCAACCAAATCTGGGTTCCGGGTCCCCTCCATTTCCATTAAGGCGTTAGCTTCTAGTATTTGAGTGTTGAACGGTAGATTGGATAGCACGTCCTTATTGTACATCTCTTCTTTTCCCTCCCCCAGTTGATTAGACTGATTTATACTTGGCCGCCATACCATGTGTTTAAGGGTTTGTTGCACTCAGCTGTAGATTCACCAGTTACTTGTTGTAATTCTCGATCACCAAATTCCTGGTGGAGCGTCTCTGGAAATTGTTTTAGAAGGATTGCAGCTTTTATTATTTTATTTTCGGCTATATTTATTTGTGCCTACAATCCCGTGTACGATTTCAGAGTCATTTTCTTGTTGTTATCTTTGTGTCTTAAATTTTTATTAATTTGTATGGTATTATTATTGGAGCCCCGGTACCATGTAAAAGCGGTTGGTTGTTTACGGTTAACGTAATTAATGGGCCTCCATAAGGATGGGTTCATTGCTTGTAGAGTAACATATTTCCTCCATAAAATTAATAAATGGGCTCCTTTTTTAAGGACATACATTTTTACTGTGTCCTATTTCTTGGCATTTGTAACATTTATAGTGGTTATTAATTATGCCTCTCTCTGGTTCATTTATTCTATTAGTAGTTAAATTGTACAGTATAAAATTGCTGGCCGTACCTGGTGTATTATACCTACATTAATAAGATTTATGCCCAATATTAAAAAATTATATTAATTTGGCTGCTAATGTTGATCATTAATAACTTATGTCTCCCGGCCTAGATAGTTGCCAGTGTATTGCTTGGAAGTTGATATCTAAATTTTCTTCCAAAGCGCTTTATTTAGGTATTTTAACGTAGTTTGTTCGCAAGAGTTCATTGCCTCTAAAACCAAAGAGACGCCCAATGCTATCTAGGTCCTTCGCGGTTGAATTAACGGCGATTTCTAGGAGCCCTTCAGCAAAATTGGTTAATAGTTTTGCCTGCAACCTGTGTCCGTCGTAATTTGAATAGTACGGTTGTAGGGTTGTCGTAAACGCGGCTATAATATCTTCAAAAGTTGCCTGTGCCACCTCTTTAGGGTATAATATCCCTTTTAATTTCAGATAAAGCTCCGGCCCTATTATCACAAGAAACTTTTACCATTGGATGGTCCCAAATTGCGGTGTAGAGTTCTGTTTGCTGATTAGCCATTGAAATAATCCTAAGTCGTAATTCCAAATATTCCCAATATTTCAGTAAATATATAAGTCTTCTTTATTCCAATTTAAAATACAAGTAATTCAGTCAATTCAAATATAGAAATAAGAAAGAAATATTGAAAAGTTATCATTAAAAATGAAAATTTTAAATATATATGTAATCCAATTTCGAGAGGGAAGTAGTTTATTATTATTGTTAATATTTTAGGTTCACAGGGAACAAAGAGCAGCGTGAAAAAAAACAGTACCTTAACCTTATATCGCTTGATTATTATCATTACAATTATCGTTATTATAGGGGATAGAAGCCAGTACAAGTACTTTAACCTTTTTGGGGGCATAACACCAGGTTATTTTAGTGTAAAAATTTACATAGATTGGGATGGCATGATGACATATAAATCGTCAATTCCACCTAAAGTTTTAGCTCTATTAAAAGTGTTGATAAAAACCTAAGATTACTTCAATGAGAAGTTGTTTTTGACCAAGATATTGGCACAAATATTTTCCATTTATTTCCAAAAAAAACATACAGGGAACGTTGACTATGTGTATCAAAATGTATTGTAACTAGTGTCGTGATTTAGGGGAGACCGGGGCGAAATGAACATATTTTTGCAAAATCGTTGCTGCTGACACATTTTTAATCCAAAAAAAAATTAATGGCTCATTTTATAGATTGCTGAACCAATCAGGTCCAGCTAATTTTTGTTCAATCCAACTGGTAGGGGTTCTTTTGTTAAGTATAACAGCATATTCATATGCTAGTTTTCTAATCTAATTATGGATTTAAATTGTTTTTTTGAGGTTATAAGGGTTTCTTTGAGAAAATCTTCATCTGTCTTTAAACTTTTTCTTTTATAATTACGCATGATGGGGCGAAATGAACATGTTCATTTCGCCCCGCATTGAGTAGTGTTTGCAAAATCAATAATGTTCAAATAATATTAAGTTTTAAGTTAAAAATGTATTATATTCTTACAACGAAGTGTTTATTAAATCTTTTATTTATAATAATATTTTCGAGGTAACATTTTATCAAAAATAAAGCAAAATTATTGTTGCTCAAAACATAAATTTGAAATAGCATTTTTTCTTTAATTGAGATTTTCTAAATTTTTTCAAATGGATGTATATGTATAAAATATAATAAATCGATAGCTTGTTTAAAGTTCTACAACATATATAAAATTTATATATATTGAATAATTTTTGGCAGAGATATATCCATTAATCATTTCACCCCACCAACCATTTCGCCCCGGTCTCCCCTATTATCTTTTAGAACCTAATGTAAACTACCATTGTGGTAAATAATATTTTTTAAGAATTTTATTAAGGCCACGTGCAAAGTATGTTTTTAATTTCGTAAAATTTTAAAAATGCTGAAATTTTTATTCCAAATTTTCAAAAACATTGTTTATTTCAAGGATACAATTGTATGCCATAAACTAAATTTGACAACTTTATTAAAACGCCTTCATTTACAAAATATAAAATGTCAAGTTTAAAGATGATCAAAAAACTTATCATTTTTTATAAAATTTTTGAAAATAAAGCCTTTGATCTTTCAATTATAGTTATATTTTTTTAAGTTGTAACTATTGGCGACAATTATTTTTATTTTACTATAAATTACATTAGTTAATTTTTTAAAAGTTATAACTTAATGGCCATGTCAATGGTTTTTGGGTGTTTCACTGCTACAGGCGTTTCATACTTCAAGGCTCGTTCAGACTCATTTCATTTTTTTGAAAAATTTTAATTATGAAATTTAATTTTTTTTTTTTTAAATTTTTAAAAAACTTTTATTTCAGAAAAACTAATTAAATGTTAATAACAAAAATTGGCTTTTTTTAAATTTTACAAAAAATTTATATTAGAAAAAAGATTATGCTAATAATTATTAGCGACATTTTGTTAAAATGTGTTTATGCAAAAAGAGAAAGAATTTGTATGATTTCCAGTTTTTTTTTGAAAAACTCAATGAAGCATAAACACGCCCTACAAAACTAATTTTGAGCAATGAGCTAATCACAAAATCTTTTATATCAATTAGGAATGGTGCATGTAAGCTTAAAAGCCTATTTAATTAAATGTTGTAAAAAAAATCAGTGGCAATAGTTTCCTCCAGACCATTATCCCCGTTAGAGAACGGCTTACTCTGCCTCTTTCAACTCTACAGCAGGCACCATAAAGTTAAATGAGATTAACATATTCCGGTTATCTAGGATTTTAGCCTTAGGCTCTCAGATTTACAGCTTTGGGATTTGTTGGCGGTCACCCATCCAACTATTAGACTCAACGCGGCTTACTAGAGTGTAGAACACAAAATTTTATGTGTTTAAATGCATCTTTTAATTAAAAAATAGGTTAATTCAACAATTGCCAGTTTTTCACCTAAAGAGTGAGCCTTATAGCACAGGTCAACATTTTTTGAGAGTAATAAGTTAACTACAGAGATCAAACCTGCCATCTTAGGGAATATCAAATCCGTTTACCGTTTTTCCTAATCAAACTTAGTTAGTCAGTTATAAACTTAAAAATTTTTGAAAAAGTTTAAAAAACCAAAAAGATTCAAAAACAAAAATAAATTGAAATTTTATTTATGCATATTCACAATAGTTAAACTGTTAAATTTAAACTTCAAATAACATTTTCATTAAAAACCGATAAGATATCGTGTCGTATATAAGTTTGGACGCGAAATATTTTGTATAATCTAAATGCCGATGTAAGAGCTTAATATATTAAAATTTTTTTTTCTATTATTTGTGATTAAAAATATAAGTTACAAGGGATCTAAAAATGCAAAAAAAAATTTTAAATTTTTTCTTTTTAGGGTATATTTAGATCTGTCAATTGGTTATAAAAGGCCATTTTTCGTTATAGACGGATCCAAGGAGCCAAAGACGGAAGAAACTAAGAAAAACGATGAACGTATATGAGATTAAGCCATCATGGGGCTGCATTCATTTATGTTTTTATAGTAATCACGTTTCTGAAATAAATATTTGTTGACTTGTGTGATAAATAAATAACTAAAATAAATAATCAGTTCACAGTGGTATAAAATTTGAAAAATAAATTTATATAAAATACCATTAAGAGATTTTTATTATGTATAAACAAAGCTCTTTGTTGGGGTAAACCATTTTCTAAAATCCTGGCTATGGCTCTGGCAACTGCTCCGAATGTTAAAAATGCTGTAAAAACAATATTTAAAAATTTTTGATGTAAAAAAATTTTAAGAAGTTTTAAATTTGTTTGTAAAAATAAATAAAATTTTAACTCTTATTAATAATCCTAAATATGTAAACTAAGAAATTTTGCTAAGGACACGTGCAAAGTGAGTTTTTATTTTCGTGAAATTTTTAAAATTTAAAAAAAAAAGTTTTTGTAATAAAACGCAAATTTTTAAAAAGTTGCCAAATTTAGTTTTGCACATACTTTTTCTAAAATAAAAAATTTTTTAAAAAATTTTGAAAAAACAAAATTTTTGAAATTTTCACAATTTTACTAAAATAAAAACTCACTTTGCACGTGCCCTAAAGGAAAAATCATTGATTTTGATAATTCATGTTATGCGCTATTTTTTTAAACCAGTGTCCCTATCAAATATACACTTGAATTAATGTCTTAGGGCACGTGCAAAGTGAGTTTATATTTTCGTGAAAATTTTAAAATTTTGAAAAAAAATTTTGTAATAAAACGCAAATTACTAAAAACTTGCCAAATTGAGTTTATGCACATAAAATGCCATATCTGAAATAAAATATTTTTAAAAAAATTTTGAAAAAAATAAAATTTTCAGCACGTGCCCTTAAGTAAAAAAAATTTCGTAAAATTGAATGAACTCTGAAAGCGTAAAATAGAGGATATGTAATCATTTTAATATAAAAACACATAAAACATTGTTATATAAAGTCCTTTTGCATTAATGTCTCGGTGTCATTGAAAATCTTATTATTTTTAATTAAGGCCGCTTCTTTGAGTTTTAATAAATTTTTAAAATTAAAGTTTCTAAATTTTAAAAATTTTACATTTTGACATTAAACGCAATTTAACAAATAGTTGTCAACCTATATTATCATTAAAATTATTTTTCTACAAAAATAAAAAAAATTGAGAAATGAAGTTTCTAAATTTTTAAAATAAAAAAATAAAATGTGTACTCTGCACCAGGCCCGATTCTAGCTTTTCCATTTTAGGGGGGCAAAAAAAACTCGTGGGGGGCAAGAAAAAATTTTTTGCCGCCTTCGGCGGCAAAATTGGCCGTGACCTTCGGTCACGGCAAAAAATAAACATGTACAACAATAGAATCCATGTTCAAAATTTTTTACAAATTAATAGTAATTTATTATATTCTATAAAAAAAATATTGGCGTTTATAATTTGGATATATGAATTAAAATTAATTGTTTTCACTAATATCAATTGCTTAAAAAGATATGAGATTTGGAAATTTATTTTAGGTATTTTATCGTTTGGTATCAATGCGCATGAAAATTAGAAATATGATATATATGAATGATAAAAATAAATTATATAAAACTTTGGATTTTAAAAAATAAATAGTAAAATAAGATTGACATGAAAACAAATTTTATAAGTATGAAGATTATATATGAAAAAACACTGGTTATATATAACAAGTAATTAATTTTAGGGTAAAAAATTAAATAAAACCTGAACATAAACGTTGAATGCGCATAAAAAAAATTGCAACCATGTTTTAAAATAGTAAATAATTAGCTGATTATTAGCAGTGTTTATTATTAATCTAACAATTTTATCCTAGAGGTTGTTTTGATTAAATTATAAATTCATCAAAATTTAACGCCCCAGTTAATGATTTTTCGTGTCCTTGAAAAACCAAATCATCTTTACGCAGGTCACTACTTAACAGCAAAAAGTTATTATCCTTCTTAAAGAAGAAAATGTGGCCTCACGACGTTGAAGAGCCAATTAACAAACTTATAGAAAAAATGTTAAATAGATTAGAAAACGCATCTTTGTAATCATATAAAAATTTAAAAAAATAGTAACACATTCTTTGTAATTATTAAGTTTCTTATTTAAAAATTTTTGGCTACGCCAATTTCTTTAGATAATGAATTTTCATCAATATTACTTATTTTTAAAATAGGCTCTAATTTATTTATATCTAAAATATTAATCAAATTTATAAAGGGAATCTAAAGATTTTAAATAACTATTATCGGTAAAAAATCTATTATCAAAATATAAATAAATCAATAATATTAAAATAAATACTTTTTACTTTATCCTTAATATTTAAAATATTTTCAAACTTATGAGTAGAAAATAAATAAAAATCAGAAAAATCTTTAGGTTTAGTTTTTCTTCAAAGATAAATTGTCATTTAAAAAAGTATTAATATCAAAATAATTTTTGATTCTTAATGTATTTTTATTTCTTAATTGTTTAATTTCTAACAAACAATGTTGTATTAAATCAGAAGTTTTAGAAATATAAATCGTTCTGCATTGAAATTGTTCTATAATTATTTTTAATAAATAAAATAATTTTTCAATTAAATACAAAAAAATATATAAATATGGCAAAAAACCCCAATTCGGCCCTGTGACCTGAATAAAAGTTTTTTTATTTTTAATTTTTAAAAGAGTATTAAATATTTTTGTGTAATTTTAAAAAAAAATGGGCAGGAGTGACTACACCAATAGGGCAACAGCCGGGGTATGGTCCCGCATTCACTAACTACCTTGATTGCATCATGTTGAAAAAATTTATGAAGGGAAGAAAAATTAATCTTTCCCTTCACATAAAATTTCAAGACAATCTTTCAAGATGCAATCGGTGGTTAAAGCAGTGAATATACGGGACTGGTGTCCAGCTATTTTGCTTAGAAATACTTGAACACCACCTTTTCCCCAGGGCATTAGTTTGCCCCATCGTAGCATTGTGCGATCAGGTTCTTTGGTTCTTGATTATATTCTAACAATAGATTGATGACAAGTGAGAAATTTTCTTAGGCATTATAGTTATGAATTGCTTTCACAAATATAAAGCTGTCTGTAAAATCAAATTTTTTTTATATATTTCTGTGTTGGTTTGATCTCTCTTGCGGATGAGAAGTATTAATGAATAAAAACACTTTTAAAAAAGGTAAATATTTTTAAGATAATATTTTTTAGATATTTTTGACGGAGCAAATTTAATTATATTATGTGGAAGAAAATTACTATATATTTTTGGGGGGGGCAAATTCAATTTTTTTGGGGGGGCAAACATAAAATTACTATGTATTTTTTTGGGGGGGGGGGGGCAAATTCAATTATTTTTTTTGGGGGGGGGGGGGGGGGGGGGGGGGGGGGGGTGGCAATCAAAAACTTTTTTTTGGGGGGGGGGCACTGCCCCCCCCCCAAAAGGGGTCTAGAATCGTGCCTGCTCTGCACTCTCTTATAAAAATGACCTCATTTTATAATATTGTACGTACAATTTCTGTGCTTTTTTGGTTCAAGAAATATTACTTTAAATTTATTTTAAAATCATATACAACCATTCTATATTGGAAATATGTTAACTTACGGATTTAGTTAAGAGTATAAATTGCTGCTATTTAGAAATTTATTTCATGCGCCATTTTGCTTGGGCAGAGACACTCCGATCAATAAAATGAGTCAGATCGGGCCCTAAAATACTTTTTCTGAAATGTATTTTTTTTTAATTAAAAAAGAAAAAAAAAACACAACATTTTAAAAATTTGTACGCTGCACTCTCTTATAAAAATGACCTCATTTTGTACAATTTTTATGCGCATAATTTCTGTAACTTTTGGTTTAAAAATTATCACCTATTAAAATTATTTTAGGGCACGTGCAAAGGGTGATTTTTTATTTTGGTTTTTTTTTTGATTTTTTGAAATTTTTTATTTTGTATTTTTTACGTCCAAAGTGCGTTTTTTGATTTTTCGAAAAATCGAAAAACTACCTATTTTTTTTTTCAAATTTACCATTACATATTGATTTGAGTTCGAACTTAGTTATACGTACGAAGCGCTCGTATCGCCTCAATATCAAGACGAATTATAGATCAAATTATTTTCCGAAGTCATGGAACGTAGGACAAAGGCTACGTAGCCTATTCAAACAGAAAAAACGTAATTTTAATTCTAGCATTAAATGAGAAATAGATATTGACAGACTCGTGGCCGTTGTCAAACACTGGGTCATCGCCGAATATTGGGGTCCAAAGGGGAAAGCTATTAGGATATTCCATTGAGGTAATCCTGGGGCCAAAGAAGGGGATTATAATAAATATGGCGAGGGGCATTAGAATCAAGAATAAATACTAGTAGATCTTTATATTCATTTCAAACATTCAATTCAGCTTTTATATTTATTTTAAACCATTTATTAATTTCATCGCATCAAAATATAGAATTCTTTTTTCCCGGCACTCAACCATTATAAAACAAAATCCTCTTTTTTAACTACAAAAAACTACTACCAAAAAAACTAAATGTAATAATATTTATTTTTTCTTTTTTTTTTAAGGTGCGTGTTGGCACGCGCACGACACCTTACCGCTCAAAAAAAGACAAAATGTAAACCAGCCTTAAACAAAATTAGTTGCAATACCTATTCCATTAATATTTAAAACAAAACTAAGAAATATGGCGAGTGCTGGTATGAAATCACATTACAAAACATTGGGTTACATAATATTACATCAATAATACAGTTAAAATTGCGTAATGTGTTACATAATATTACATCATACATATTTCAAATTCAAATAATTATTTTGAAAAGCATATCTTTATTCTTTAATTATCTAAATTTTTCTTTATTAGGGTCTCCTACACAGCCCAAAAAAACAATAAATAAGCCCAAAATTTTTTAATCAGCCCAAATATTTTATCCATCAGCCCAAACAAACAAAAAAAACAGGGATCATTTCTTATGTCCCATTCGACAGAAACCCGGGCATTTTGCCCAACCAGAGGTCTTTTTAGCCTCTCAAAATAAACCAAAAACAAAAATCAATTATGGGATCATTTCACCCAACCAGAGGTCTTTTAGCCTCCCAAAATAAACAAAATAAATAAACACTTATGGGATTTTAATTTATATCTATATCCACTAGAGGGCTAACACAAAACCATATTCTCACTTCCTAATTGGCCCAAACTAACTTAGAAATTGGTTGCGTTTGTACTCAAACAAGCAATACGCCACCTCCTCCCTTCTTTACAAAGACCCAAAATAAACCCTTCCATGATAAAATTTAGATGCAATAGCCAATTAATAAAAAATTAAAATGTTAAAAAAAAATTAAAATGTTTAAAGAAAATACATTATTACATAATTCATTTTTATCACAATCCATACCAAATCAACATTATGTCTATTAAAATCACAAAAATTTTTTCTTTTTTTTAAATAAAATTCCGGGATTTCGTCTAGTTCATAAAATAACCTAATTCTTAATAATGATGCATTTCTTGTGCAGTTGTCCGGTTCGCTCGATTATCTTTCACTCCCCCGCATGTATAGTTGTTATTCTTTATTATTGCTCGCACCAAGCAAATCCATGTAAGTTGTTGACTGATTGTTTACACGCTCCACACAAAGGAACAAAGAATAAACACCAAGGAGCATATGGCGGATCATATACATTAATATTATTGTTCTCGGCTATTTGAATTTAATCATTCACCTGTATCGAATTTTAGAATAATATTTTTTTAGAATATTCCATTGACAATTCAATGAGGTAACTTGGGGTATAAAGGGGAAGTTATTATTAAATATCCTGTCATTGACAAAATGCGCGCTATAGGGGAAAGTTATTATTATTAAAATCCTGTCGCAAAATGCGCGCCATAGGGGAAAGTTAATATTAGTATCCTGTCGCAAAATGCGCGCCATAGGGGAAAAGTTATTATTACTAGTATACTGGACTATCCTGTCGACTGCGCCAAATGACAGACTAGTGGCCGTTGTCAAACGCTGGTTCATCGCCGAATATTGGGGTCCAAAGGGGAAAGCTATTAGGATATTCCATTGAGGTAATCCTGGGGCCAAAGAAAGGGATCATAATTTATATGGCGAGGGGCATTAGGATCAAGAATAATTACTTGTAGATCTTTATATTCATTTCAAACATTCAATTATTCAGCTTTTTTATTAATTTTAAACCATTTATTAATTTCATCGCATCAAAACATAGAATTCTTTTTGCCCGGCACTCAGCCAACATAAAACAAAATCCTCTTTTTTAACCACAAAAAACTACTACCAAAAAAAACTAAAATGTAATAATATTAATTTTTTCTTTTTCTTTTTTTAGGTTCCTTGTGCGTGTTGGCACGCGCACGACAGATATTTATTTAATCACTAACTCTTAGAATGTTGATGTTGAGCAGTTGATGTTGAGATAAAAGACAGCCAAGGATCACACTCAAATATAAAACCTATAGAGGAGCTAGTAATAAATAATTCTCTGGCAGAAATAACTCAAACTCTTAAAAGTATTTTTAATATAAAAACAATTATTAATACTTTATACAAATACAAATATTTTTATATAAGTCCTCAACTTTTAAATATAAGGAATTTTTTTTAAAATTTAGAAAGATTATAATTTACACTTTGATTTATTTAGAAAGAATATATCAAAGAATGAGTAATATACTATCTAAAATATTATATAGTTAATTACCAAGCATATTCATGTTTTTAATTGAATTGCTCAAGATTTATCTTCATACAAAAAATTATGTACACATGATGTACCAATATTAATATTATATAATATTTTAAAATTTTTAATGAACTTAATTTAAAAAAAAATATTTCTTTTTTCTAACTTTGAACGCTTTTTTTACATCCCAATGGAATAACGTAAGATTTTTTTTTTATTTTTTTACGAAAAACTATAAAGTCACTTTGCACGTGCTCTTAAATTCATATACCCTCATTCTAAATACGAATTATGTAAGCTTGTTGATTTAGTTAAGTATTTAATTGCTGTATTTTAAAAATTTACTCCATTTACCATTTTGCTGCTTAGAGCAGAAACACTCCAATAAAAACTCGCTTTGCACGTAACCTTAAGAAAAAAAAAAGCTATTTACAAGACATGGCCTCCCGGTGAATCTACATATGCATTTTTGCTTTTGCGCGAATTTTAAAATTTAATCCAACTCGTATTCTTATTAATAGAATGGGAGTTAGAGGCCTACTTACATATTTGTATAAAACGAACTCTTTTTCGAAATTGAATTTGCATGATACTGATTTGGTCATTGATGGATCAAATCTTTGCCACATTTTGTATTTTAGCAATCCTCATAATACAATTTATAATGGGGAGTTTAAAACTTTCAGGCTTATAATTATAAGATTTTTTTTTAATATTGCATTATAATGGAATCAGACCATTTGTAGTGCTTGATGGCTGTTCCGATCCCTACAATAGGAAGGGACACACCATACATCATCGTTTTCTAGAAAAAATGGCACAGTCCTTAAAACCTCTTGCATCAGAACCATCTCTGCCCATCTTATGCTCCATGCAATTTTGTGAAGTAGCAAAAGAATTGAATATTCCTGTAATTCAATGCTTCTTTGAAGCTGATAGTGAAATTGCAAAGTTAGCAAATTCTTTAAATGCTCCTGTATTAAGTGGGGACAGTGATTTTTTTATATACCCATTAGAGAATGGAATTATTCCAGTCAAAAGCTTGAATTTTATTCCTCCCTTGGATAAAGACATAACATGTACATTCCCTCTCACAGTGTTTATATACAAACAAAAGGAGTTTGTTCTTAATAACTCTCTTAAAATACATTTAATGCCCTTATTTGCTGTAATATGTGGAAATGATTTTGCTCATCAATCAAGTTTTTCATCATTTTATGCAAGCTTAAACCTTAATCATAGTCAAGGCTCCTATCTGATTATTAGTAAATTGCTTTGTTGGCTATCACAATATGACACTGTTCAACAAGCTCTAGATAATTTTTTAAGCTGTATTGAAATAAATAGTAAAGAAGAACTAAAGAAAGAAATTTTTAAATGTTTAGAGGAATATAAAGTTGATGGTGATTGTGAATCAATATACTTTTTTAAACAGTTTGATATTGTAATAAATCATTTGCATCATAAGGATTTGAATAATTTTTCAAACATGAAATTATATAGCTTTGTTAGAACCCCTACTTATTCAAAAATTACATTAAATTTAGAGATTGTAGATCTGGTTCACAAGAGGCTAATAAAAAAATATGGCATTTTGTATAACCATGAATTATTACTAGACAATTTGACATTAGTGCAATATGATTTTTTTAATGCCCGGTTAAATAGTTATTTTCTTAATATAATATTCATAAATTTTATATATCTGCAAGTACAGATTGAGGATCATAAGTCCAAAGCTTCCTATTTTTTGTCCAAAAATATCCGTATCCATGCATACAAACTTATTTTTTTAAAAATTCTTTCTAACCTTTCTTTCACCCTTCATGTCAAAGAATTTACAAGAAAGGGTTGTGATGCCTTCAATGATGAATTTGATGTTGAGATTAATCCAGCAGAAAATTGCAAGATTCAAACAATTTCTAATCTTGTTTCGATTTTCACACCAAATAAGAATTGCAAACCTCTAGAGTTATCACATTTAATACCCTTTAGCCAACAACTTGTGTTGTTTAGTCTCAAATATCAAAATTACACCCTTAGATCTGATGCTAATGCCAAAACCTTGGGTTGTACTCAATGTGACCACGATACAGCAGTTTGGACTATGCTATGCACGACTTCGGCTTTACTTCTTATAGTATTTCCTTGCGATAAGAGCCGTTACACAAATTTAGATCTGACTCGGCAGTTGCAAAACTTTTTGACCCCTTACGAAATGTTCGAAAATATTCGGAAAAACTTAGAACTTAAAGAAACCATCAGATCAAATCTAAATATGAAGGTCATACAAGCTATCGCAGAATGGCAATCGACTCTGAAAGCACTCATTTTAGTGGAGCTTCAAGACGGCCCCTTGATTTTCTCTATTGACAAAGATTTTACCCAAGATAAATTGTTCAACAGCTTATAACTTAGCTAAGAAAATCTTTTTAATAACCACTAATCGACCTTTTGCACCTACTTTTTGTGATTGGGTTAGGAGAGAAATATTTCAGGGGAAATACGAATTTATGTACAAAACGTTTGAAGCTTTGTTCAATTTTATAATCCAATGAATCTCATCTCCTTTTTTATTTGTATTTTTTGCTTCTTCTTTGATTAAATTGTAATAGTCAAACATTTTAATCGTTTATATTACCAAAATCTACTTATTGCAATCAATATATCTTCCCAATTTTTTCTTTTATATTTAGTAGAAGTTTTTTCTATATTTTTTTACAATTACTTATTAAATGCTCATTTTAATCAATTACTTGTTAGATCGATTTTAGTGTTAAGAGTAAAATATAAAAAGAATGTTAATTCCTTGTTATTTATAGATTTCTCACGTGATTTGACCTCTAAAAACATGTCACCTTGACGTCGAAGTTATCCGGGTAGGATAAATGGAAGTTTTAAGCGTCCGGTTCTGAGTACCTTCTAGAGATTTACAAAATAATATATGCAAGCTTAAATGAGAGTTAAACAAATGTTAAAAAAAAAATACCAAAAGCTGTAACCTTTTTCTTTTTAATTTTTTAACTCATAAAGGTTACACGTGTGGTTAAAAAACTAGCCTTCGACATCACTATGCTTCAGAGGCTTTGCAAATTTAAAGCACCTATCTTTAAAGTCATTAATTGAGTATAAACAATTCTTTTCGTTTAATCTGAATTACATGGAAAAATTATTTGAGCTGAAAATGTCTAATAGCCCTTTAAATTTTTGAAGTTTAAAAGCACAAAAAATGATTGTATTTAGAGGTTGCTTTGACCCGTTATTAAATTTTAGGACCACTATATTATTTAAAGCTTACATTCTACTATTCCCGGTAAATATAGCCATCGTTTAATTAAGTGAGGTTTGCTCGCATACCGGCGATTCCTATGCATATCGTTTAGGGCCTACTGCCTAAATAGAACAAACAGCAGCTCTTAAATGGGCTATACAAGGAAATAACGTGGGGCATTAATTAGACTTACATTGTAAAATTATGAAAACATAAAAGCTTTTATCCCCATGATGGCCATATCTCATATATATTTTCCGGTTTTCTTAGTTTCTTCCGCCTTCGGCTATTTAGATTTGTCCATATTTATAGTAGCCTTTTTGACCAAATTGACAGATCGAGAATACCCTTAAAAAAATATAAGAATCTTTTTTATATATAAAATCTCTTGTAACTTATATTTATCATATCAAATAATGAGAAATAAATTTTTTTAGTATATCAAGCTCTTACATCAGCCTCTAGATAATACAAAATATTTCGCGTCCGAACCTAAATACACGATATATTATGTTATGTATATGCGAAAAAAAAATTCCAATTTATTTTTGTTTTTGAATATTTTTTGTTTTTTTGACATTTTTTCTGAAAATTTTTAATGTTTATAGCTGACTAGCTAAAGTTGATTAGAAAAAACGGTAAACGGATTTGTTTTTCCCTAAGATGGCAGGTTTGATCTCTGTAGTTAGCTCATAACTCTCAAAAATATGTTGACCCGTGTAATAACATAGTTGTTTAGCTTTATTAAAACTTTTGAGAGCCAATAAATTAGTGTTTTATGAGACTGAGCAGTTTCGCTTTTCCAATCTTGCCACCCCCCCCCCCCCCTTCCCCCTCCCTCTTCCTTCCTTTCTCATTCTTATCCCTTCCCTTTTAGAGAAAACTGTTTAGCGCAGTGTTCGATCTAACACGAGTTACATTATTGGTACAACTATTTAGGAATTAACAGTCAATATTTTGGATAGGGCAGCTTTCGTCAAGTGAATGTATCTTACCGAATTCACAAATGTAACAATCAAGCCAATTTATTGCCGATTGTTGTTGTTGGTGTAAGCTTTTTGAATTTTGGAAAAATTTTATTTCCATAATGACTCGTACTATTCATGACATTCATACAATTGCTTTAACTGGCCCTACGTACAAGGCACATGATTATAGGTTCATTTATTTTCAGTCTATCAAACTACAAAACGTATGTATTTTTATGTTTTATCTAAAACAACCATAAACAGAGCTAGTTTTCGAACTATTCCGACTTAAGTTTTTTTTCCTTAAGCATCTCACAGTTATATATATATATTAGACATTTCTGAATAAATTAGAGTGATCAATTTTTTGTCTTAGCAAATATTCTTTAGGGAAACCCCATTTTAATACGCAGAAAAGGTCGGACGACCTTGCATGTAAAATTTGTTTGTTCTGCATTTCAAGTTTAGCAACGTTGAACCTGGTTATTAGTTAAAAGGGTGACCCTCAACGAATTCAAAAGCTGTCCATTTTTGTAAGAACTTAAGCCTAAAAACCTAAGTGGAGTGTGTTTAATCTCACTTAACGCTGCGGGCCCTGCTGTAGAGTTAAAAGGGGCAAAACCCTAACGGCAAAGCTGTCCCCTAAAGGGGAAAAAATGTCTGGAGGAAACTCCTATACCACTAATTTTTTTATACGCAGAAATATTTTCCGCCTGCATTCTAACAAAAAATACCCTCTGAAAGAAGTATTTTCTTTAAAAGCTTAGATTTTATCACTTTTTTTTAAAATAGTTTTGGTCAAAACGGAACAGCTTATTTTACTTCGACTTGATTAGCAACACACTGGAAAAGTTTATTTGATAAAACAAAATTTGATTTTGTTAACAATCGAGTTCCACTAACATTAAATTTAATTGTTGCATATGGGTGATGTAAATTACATAATTTTAAATTTTTTTGTTGAATTGCAATTATTTGACAAACATATTTTTTAAGTATATATTAATACCATTCGGATAAAGCAAAACTTAATTTTTTTAAATGACACGAAGAGGTCTAAAGTGGAACAACGAATATTGATTCGCACGCCGGATTTAAATGATACATTAATGTGGTTCGTTTAGAATATAAAACAAGTAAACAACATTGACATATGATAAAGTGTCTATGGGTTTTAAGAGTGAAAATTTTGAAATAAGTTCCCAAGAATTTTTCAATTAGGAGTCAGGTCCTTCAGTTGATTTTAAATTAAAACCATTTTCGATATAGATAAAAGGTAAAAATCAACAAAAAGCCGTTTACTCAGTTTGGTATAAATTTAAATTTAAAAAGAAAATAACGTTCGATGTGATTAAATTTTTTACAAGACAAGAGAATAGAGAATTTACTTTAGGGCGCGTTCTGACTCATTTCATTTTTTTAAAAAATTTTAAAATTTTTACTTTTTGACATTGAGCGCTTTTTTACAAAAAGTCGCCAATTTTTGTTATTAGCATAATAGTTTTTCTGAAAGAAAAGTTTTTAAACAAATAAAATTTCAAAAAATTCAAAATTTTTAAAATTGTTCAAAAAAATGAAACAAGTCTGAACACGCCCTTAAAAACAAGAACACATACAACCACTGTAATAAGTTTGGCCGTCTTAAACTTGAAAACTTCCCTCTTAAATTTTTATTGAGCCCTTAAAAAACAAACGTCTCCTCTGAAAAACAGTTTTTTAAATAATGGTCTTAGAAACACAATATTAAAGGAAAACCACATTTTGTAATTATTAATGTTGTTAACTTCAAACAGAATTGGAATGAATTCTTTTTATTTTATTACAATAATGCAATTTTCTATTTTACAGACAATGTTTAATTTGAGCAAAAATTCTCACGTTTCACATTTTAAAGCTAATAACCTTAATAAAGCCCCTTTGTTTTTTCCCACCTCGTTAATCTAAATAAACTTGGGTTATAGTTAGTGGGTGGGCCGGACTAGACTAAGTTAAAAATTAAAAACGGCTGAGGGGAAACGACATATAAAGGGCCGTGAATTTTTAATATCATATAAATCATCAATAGGGTCTATTAGTCATGTGCGTTAAGAGGCAGGCTATCTACGAGTTGGTGAAAATTTAAAAAAATATACAACAATACATTTAGTCAGATTTTTACAATTATGAAGCAAAGAATAAGCTGGTTTTCCGTATTTGCTAGTATAGTTGGCTAGTTTATTTTTGGAGGCAAAATTTAATTAGGGCTCGTTCAGACTCATTTAATTTTTTTTTAAATTTTTACAATTTTGAAAATTATCAAATTTTTATCTTTTGACATTGAACGCACTTTAGCAAAAAGTTGCCAATCTTTGTTATTAGCATTTATATAGTTTTTCTAAAAGAATAATTTTTTAAAAAAAAATAAAATTTCAAATTTTTAATTTTCATAAAAATGTAAGTCTGAACGCGCCTTTAAAAGAAAAAAACAAGTTTAACAAATACTGAAAATTTATGGAATTGCAGATGTCCACAGTATAGCCTTATCTCTAAATTCTTACCTTAAAGCCAGCATATCCGAGAAAGTCAAAATATGACACACAAAGAATACCTCGAGATTCTAAAATAAACAAAAATTTAAAATCAGTTTTACGATTTTTCATCTTATATTGAGTTAAAATATTAAGTTGATGCACATAAAATGTTATTTTTTTTAATTTTGCATAAATGTCTATAAATTTAATGAATATTACACTTGTAAAAAAAAAATATTCTTTACAATATGACAGACCATAAAAAAAAATTTTGTAAGGATAAAAAATATTTGTGAGATTTATATCTAATTAAAGAGCTATACCTATATTTCAATACGCTATCGGCAACGAACCTAAGAAATTGTTTATGAAAAACCACAAAATTTGAGAATATATTGAAATATATTCAGTACAAAAATAGCTCATGGCTACCATACAATTTTTATGACTAAGTAATAGTTATAATTTCATTGTCTTGCAAGCCGGTTAGTAATGACTATGAATGTATTAATAGATGTGACATATTTTCGCCGATTTTACTAATTTGTGGACAAAACTTTATAAAATATATATTCCAACCTAGTTTGGTTATTTTTCTATAATTACCACAACAATATTTTACCAGTTATGAAATACATTTTTTGTATAAATATGGTAAAAAACATTTCAGTAATTTATTCTAAAATTTTTCTAACAAAACATGTGAAGTTATTGTTATTTTAACCATCAATTACTAATAACGCTAAAACAAGCCATTTGGCGTATTAATGATTACAAATGGGATAGGAGCTGACATTAAAAAAGTGTTAGAATATTATTAAATTGCAATATTTGCATTTTATTTCTCTTTAATGTTGAATTTACAATATTAGGAATTCCAGATTTTAATTGCCCACAACCCTCTTGTTGGCTTTTTAATTTAGCCGTTAAATTATTTATTTCAATGGGAAGGTAAGAGACTGATGTGAAGAGTGGGACTAGTAAGTAGGGACAATATAATTATTTAAGCATAAAAATATAAATTTGCCCTGTTTGCATTAATACATATCCTTTTTCTATAAGATTTGTAGGTAATTTGATTAAAAGCTGGGGCAGGACCGGCGGCGATGTATTTTAACGAAGCAAAATAGGAAAGAATGAAAAGAGCTATTAAGATATTGAGATTTGTATTCATAGTTCAGGAAAACAAATGTGACTCTTTTTGCGACTTAAGATTTAATAACTAAAAAATATCAAAGTATGTTTTTTTAATAAGTTAATTTAAACTTCAAAAACTTTATAAAACTAATATTTTGGGCCTAGTTTGATTCGATTTAATTATATATTTGTAAAATTAAAATCAATATTTTTTATCGCAAATGTCAACAAAATTTTAGCTGGGTTTTTATATATTAAGTTATTTTACTAAGTATAAAATATTCTAAATTTAAGTGCACGTATTTTTTAGTATTATATAAGCAAAGTTCATACCCTTTAAACTCAAGGGCGTAGCAAGTTGTAAAGCTTAAGGGGGGGAGGGTCAAAAAAAATTTTGGCCGCCTTCGGCGGCATAGTGCGGGCACGACCTTCGGTCGTGCCATAGTGTTTAAGTTTGAAATCTACTGATTCTTTGATACTTAATTTTGCTTTTTAAAATTTGAGTAATCATTAAGGACTTTTATAAATAATGTTTATATAAACAAACATATATGGTATATATTATTTATATATTATATGCAATAAATTTTTATATTAATGATACAATTATGTAGGGATATGCACTAAAAATTTTTAATTTGGGTGGTGATATGGCATGCTTAAGGGGGGAGGGAGGTTTAATCCCCCCCCCTCCTACGCCAGTGTTTAAACTTGGGAAGTTTTGGGCGTTTAAAGCATGCCTGTTTTATGGCAATGCTTGTTTTACTTTGTCAAATATTATGGTAACAGTTTTTTCGACGACTATAATAATACAACACCACTTTGAATTACTGAATTTTTTTTGTAAAGGCCTTGTAAAGTTTTACATTTAGAATAGGTCAACCTCAATGATTTAGGCAAAAGGGTAAAATATACCCAAGAGTATTAAAAACGTTAAAATAAGTTAATGGGTTAGAACGGCTCATTATTTATGATGGGGTACCCGTAACTTACTCTAAAATTTATATAATATTTAATTAATTTTGTTAACAAAAACCAAAAAATTCTATCAGTAAAATATATAGGCCCAAGCTATTAAAAACGGCCTACATGGCTCATAGAATTTACAAAATAATTTCATCCAGACCAAATTTATTTTTTTAAATGCAATTTGACAACCTCCGATATGATTTTAGGCGTCGTTGACAAGTTCGTTTGGGCAAGCAAGTTTATAAGCACAATTTTAGAGCAAATTTATTAAAATTAAAAAAACATTAGAATCCTTAACGCATTAGTTGCAGCGTGAGTTTTGGCCTCTCAATCATTCAAGAGCACATCTATGAAAAAAAAGTTTTCCCATATAAATTTACCCCACCATCTTTCCTTAAACATTAAGGCCCACTTATTCGATGAATCCTATAAGGTCTAAAGTTGCTCTTACAAAATTAGTTCCCTAGTCATTTATGGTGTTGGATTATGTGGCAAAAAAATCCCGTAACCTTGATGTTACACTGCAAACCCAAACATTGCCAACAGGCATATTAAAATATATTAGGGTTCAAGGCATTTTAGGGCTTCACAACGCAATCTTTTCCAAAATTATATACTTTTATATAGTAATTCCTAAAATAAAGAAAACTTCAAACCTGCATGCGACAATCTGGTTAATCAAATTGGTGCGCAAAATAAGGCAAATAGCATATTTGCCTACAATTTTAAATAAGTCAACCTTCAATAATTATACAATTTATAAATTAGCAATGATTTATTGTTAAATAATAGATTTAGCTAAATCCATATTCGACTCAAAAAAAATTAAAACAAATATTTACAAAAAAAAATCCTAAAAGAGTGACGAAATAGCTTCCTTAAATATGTATTAATTCCGAAACAGTTTATTAATTACGAAATTTAACTAATTACTAATATTTTTTAATTACGATAGCCTACCACGTTTTCAAAACAAAATGTCTTTATTAATAAATATATTTTATTAATTACAAAAGTCTGGTTAAAAAGTAGATAGAAATTTAAAATGAAAGATATATGCTTTAAAATTAACGAGAGTTAGTTTATAGATTACAACAATCCAATATATTATTTACATTATTATATTAAAAATACACGTCTTAATTTTTTAATTGTATTAATTGTAGTTTTCTTTAATTTAAATTTTACTATAAAAAAAAGTGTTTAATTTGTTAGAAGATTTCGAAATGTGAAGCCCTAAAATGCCTGTAACCCTAATATATTTTAGTATGCCTCTTGACAATGTTTGGGTTTGCAGCGTAACATCAGGGTCACGGAAATTTTTTGCGACATATTCCAACACTTTAAATGACTAAGAAACTAATTTTGTCCATGTATCTGATAGGATTCATCAAAAAAGTGGGCCTAAATGAATAAATTCATTTGTAACTTTTTTCATATATGTGCTCTTTAATAATTTAGAGGCCACAACTCACAATGCAACAAATGCGTTAAAGATTTTACTGTTAATTTAAATACATTTGCTCTAAAATTGTAATTGTGCTCACAAACCTTCTTGCCCAAATGAACTTGTCAACGACGCTTAAAATCATATCGGAGGTTGCTAAGTTGCATTTAAAAAATTAAATTTGGCCTGGATAAAATTATTCTGCAAATTTTATGAGCCATGTAGGCCGTTTTTTATAGCTCGGGTCTATGTAGACAAAAATTTTTGGATTTTGTTAACAAAATCAACTTAAATATGGTTATAAAAATTTTAGAGTAAGGTACGAGTATCCCAACACAAATAACACAGGTCAACAAATATCAATGTCAGAAGCGCGAATTTTATGAAAACATAAAAGAATGCATCCTCATAATGGTCTAATCTCATATATATTTTTTGTTTTTCTTAGTTTCTTTCGTCTTTGGCTCCTTAGATCCGTCTATAACGAAAAATGACCTCCCATTAACTTATTTTATCGTTTTTCAAATCCTTATTGGGTATATTGTACCCTTTTACCTAAATCATCAATTAGGCTGATCTAATTCAATTTAAGGTAAAACCTATACAATACAACGTGGCCTTTACAAAAATTTCTCAGTCATTCAGAGTGGTGTTGTATTATAATAGTCGTCAAAAATTAGTGTTACCATAATATTTGACAAAGTAATACAAGCATTGCCATAAAACATGTATGCTTTAAACGCCTAAAACCTCCGAAGTTTAAAAGGTATGAACTTCTTATTATTCTAAATAATACGTGCATTTTTATTGTAATTCAACATAAGTTATTGATGATATAAAATTTATTTGGCAAGAGAAAATGTAAATATAAAAATAGATATTTTTTATAAAAAAGGGAGATTTTTTCATAAAAAAGGGAGATTTTTTCAACAAAAGGGATTTTTTTTTTATAACATTAAAAAAATCTTCTCGATACAATCATAATGTCAATATTAATGAATAGATTGTGTTTTTAGGTCCGGTAGAACATTCGACGAAAACCTTATGAAAAAAAATATTAATAGATAAAAAAACTACTTTTGGTTATTGCACAAGTCACTAAACCGTGTTTAAACCAGGCAATCTTACTACCATGCCCATTTATCTCTATTTTTCCGTGACATCAGAATATTTCTTAAAAATGTCAAAAAGTAACACTTTTGCGACTTCGAACTCCTTTCAAATAATATTTAACATACTAAATTATATGTGCTCTTAAATCAGGTAATTTAGATTATTTTTAGTATGCAAATTTTAATAAAAACCTAGCTAAAATTATGTTGACTTTTGCAATAAAATATTTTTGATTTTGATTTTACAAATATATTTAAATCAAATCAAATTAGGCAGAAACTATTAGTTTTATTAAATATTTAAAGTTTTAAATAACTTATTAAAAAAATTTACTTTGATATTTTTAGTTTTTATGTCTTAAAGTCGCAAAAAGTGTTACGTTTGTTTTCCTGGACTGTGAATACAGAACTTAATGTCTTTTAAATTTACCATCTAGCCTTAAATAGCTCTTTTCATTCTTTCCGATTTTGCTTAGTTCTAATCACATCGCCACATTCCTGCCCTAGCTTTCAATTAAATAACCTTAGATATAACAATTAGAATCTTGATAAGTGAAAAGTCTATGTTATAAATTTTATAACCTTTGTTTTTTCCTGATGGATACATTATAATGACTTTTCAAATGATCTTGCATCCATCGTCAGATATTGCTCGTTTCATACAATTAAAAAAACGCTCTTCAAAGTATCATTTTTTGTGAAATTGAAGCTTTCATTTAACAAATGGCACAATATATATAATGGAGCATTCTCAGATATTTAAAACCTTACGATTTTTGGTCAAGGCTGAATTTTGTAACCTTTGTTTTTCTGATGGCCTATTATAGTTGTAATGTCTTACAATACTTTTGTATTCATCCTACATATATCTCTTTTATATCGCTCCAATCTTGAATAAATAATCTCTATTATTAACTGACTCTAATAATTACACTCTTTTATAAATTCTTCGGGCATATAGACTAATTAATCTGATCATTTGAATTTTTAATACAGTCTGCCGTTTTTTCTGATCAAATATTACAAGCCTGCTATTGACATTCAAAATTTATATAACATATAAACATAAACGAAATATAAAAACTAAAAAGTATATTAAAAAAAACAAAATGTCACTTTGAAATCTAGAACAATTTAATTTTATTAAAAATGCGTGCCAAGTTTCGACGACTTGAAATATGAATGTTAAAGCTTTATATATTAGGCTGTTGCATATAATTTGTTAGTTTTACTAACTTTGATTGCAAGTTTTTTTTCAAGAGCTTTAATGCCATATTTTATTTAATAATTCGTTAAGTAGTTTTGATTGATATGAATATTTTTTGTAAAGTAGCATTAAGTATTTGGGAAAATTGACTACATTGCAAATAACTAATTTTTTATTTGCGAACAGCCATAATCATTTCATCATTAATTTTTAAATCGAAAATTTTATAATAATCTTTTAGAGAAAGAATATGTATTTATGCAAACAGGGCGATTGGTATATTTATGTTTATAATTTAAATATAATGTTCCTAATTACTTGTCTTCACATTCAGTCTCCTACCTTTTCATTAAAATGAATAATTCAAAGGCTAAACAAGAGGGTTGTGGGCACCTAAAATCTGGAATACCTAAATTGTATTTTACATGAAAGACAAAAGAAATACAAATATTGCAATTTTATAATATTCTAACACTTACGAAATGTCGGCTCCTATTCCAATTTGTTGTAATCACACAGGTCAACAAGTATCAATGTCTGAAACGTGGGTTTTATGAAAACATAACAGAATGCATCCCCATGATGGCCTAATCTCATATATATTTTTCGTTTTTCTTAGTTTTTTCCGTCTTTGGCTCCTTAGATCCGCCTATAACGAAAAATGGCCTTTTTTGACCAAATTGACAGATCTAAATATACCCTAAAACAAAAAAATTTAAAAATCTTTTTTGCATATAAAAATTCCTTGTAACTTACATTTTTAATCACAAATAATGAAAAATAAATTTTATTAAGATATCAAGCTTTTATATCGGCATTTAAAGAATACAAAATATTCGCGCCCAAACTTAAATACGACACGACATATTATCGGTTTTAAATGAAAATATTATTTGAAGTTTGAATTTAACAATTTAAATATTGTGAATATGCAAAAATAAAATTTCAATTTTTTTTTTTTGAATCTTTTTAGGTTTTTTGACTTTTTTTTTTAATTTTTAATGTTTATAACTGACTAACTAAGTTTGGTTAGAAAAAACGGTAAACGGATTTGATATTTTCTAAGATGGCAGGTTTGATCTCTGTAGTTAACTCATAACTCTCAAAAAATTGTTGTCGTGTTATTAATACGCCAAATGGCTCGTTTTCGTTATTCGTGATTGATGGTAAAATACAAACAATAACCTCACATGGTTTCGTTAGGAAAAATTTAAGAATAAACAAATGTTTCCTTACCATATTTGTTAAAATGTAATATTTCACAACCGGTAAAATATTGTCGTGGTATTTATGGAAACATAACCAAACTAGGTTGGAATATATATTTTAAAAAGTATTGTCCACAAATTAGCAAAATCGGCAAAAATATGCCACATCTAGCGGTAGATTTAGTCATAACTAACCGACTTGCAAATAAAATTATAACTATCTAAGTCATAAAAATTTTAAGGTAGCCATGAGCTATTTTTACAAATGAATATACTTCAAGATATTTTCTATATTAATGTCGTTTGCGTATTGAAATATAGGTAAAGTTATTTGACTAGATATAAATCTCACAAATATTTTTTATCTTTAAAAATTTTTTTTTGTATTGTCTGCCAGATTGCAAAGATTATTTTGTTTTTTACAATTTACTTATTTAATTTATGGACATTTAAGCAAAATTAAAAAAAAATAGCATTTTATGTGCAACAACTTGATATTAAAAAATTTGTTTCATTATTTCAAATAGACGGAGTCATTTTTAGCCTTCCTTGGACATGCAGGGACCGGATATTAATAAATACAAGGGCGTAGCAAGTTGTAAAGATTGGGGGGGGGGGGGGTTTAAAAAATTTTTTTTGCCAAATATTAATGGAATTTTAAATGTAATTTAATTTTATATTTAATTGGTATTTAGTTGGGGGGGGGGGGGGGGATATGCACTAAAAATATTTAATTTGGGTGGGGATATGGCATGCTTGGAGGGGGTTTCATCCCCAAACCCCCCCCCCCCCCCCCCTCTCCTACGCCAATGAATAAATAGGAACTTAGAGATAAAGCTGTATTGTAGATGAGTTTTCAGCAATTTCATAACCTTTACAAAAAAAATTTTAGACCTGCTATTTTCTTTTTTATTTAAATTTAAAACGTCTTCTAAAATAATCTAGTCAAAAATACTAGCAAATACACGAAGCAGTTTATTCTTTTACATAATTATATTAAATGACTCTGTGTATTGTTGTTAATTTTTTTTTATACTTTCACCAATCGTTCCATTCTTGTATAGCCTGCCTCTTAACGGATGACAAAAAGATGAATTGTAAATTAAAAATTCACGGCCTTTTTAAGATCCTCTTCTCAGCTGTTTTAAATTTTAACTTAGTCTGGTCCCGCCCGCCAATTCTAAAATTTTGAAAACCCAGTTCTATTAGAAAATAAGGTGAAAAAAAACACTGTAACTTTATTTAAACCGCTTCTAGAATAAATTAAACCAGCTCAATTTAATCATTATTTGTAAAGTGAAAAAATTCAACATTTTTATAAAATAAAAAAGTTTTCAATTCTTTCTGTACCAAAGAAATTAAAAATTACAAGATCAATTTTTTTAGTGGTTATTGCGTATTTTAACCTTAATTTTAAAAAAAATTATTTTTGGACGAGATATTAAAGACTCAATCTAATTATTTGGTAAGAATTTTGGGGTTTAAGACGACCAATTGACAACTATTTTTATGACATTATTTTTCTTTCAATAGAACTTTGGTTATATTACACAGGTTTACATAGGGTTACCAACAGGTTTGGGTTAAAAAGGAGGACGGCTGTGTCAAAAAGGAGGACAAAGGAGGACAAATTAAAAAAACAACGCGCAAGCTTAAAAATGACTTTAAGATCACTATTACATCATTTTATTTATTATTTATGAATTAACATGATCAATTAAAATTATTATAAGAAGTTTTCGCATCTTTTAACAATTTTGTATCATTAAAAGCATAATTATAAAAATCTCCGCATTGTAAATCTGTATTAATATATATGATTATTTCGTTTTTTATAAGTTCTCTTTTTGCTCGATTTCTCTCAGCGCGCCACTTTGTATTCATTACTTAGAACACGCGCTCTATAAACGCAGTTGTTGCCGGTAGACTGAATAAAAAACGTATTATTTTTTCAATGTTAGGAAGACTTTGTTTGCTTAATAAATTTCCCCAAATTTTGCATAGGGTTTCCTCAAAAAAATTTGCATCATCGGCTGATTTGAGGAAATCATCTTTAATGAGAATGATTTCTGTGTAGAGAGCATCAATATTTAGCTCTAATATAGATTTTTGGCGGAAAATCAAAAAAACCCAAATGTTTTAATGAATGTGAAAAAAATTTATTAAATCATATTTTATTATAAATATTTAATTGATTATATTGCCAATTTTATCTACAAAATATAACAATAGCAGCTAAATATTTTTCTGAAGATAAATGCGAAAATTTAATGATTTTGAAAAATCTTTGATAAGTTATGTATAAAAAACGCCATGTATTATTTAAATTTTGGTGTTAAATTTTTTTAAGGGATTTAAAAGTGAAATTTGATTTTCTTTTGAGTTGTTTATGGGTAAATAAGGTATGGGAAATGATTTTTAGTATTTTAAATAAAAAAAATTTTTTTTTTTCATTTTTATTCAAAAAGGAGGACATTTTCAGCTCAAAGGAGGACGGGAGGACGGACAGCTAAAAAGGTTGCCGTCCTCCCGAAAGGAGGACGTTTGGCAACCCTAGGTTTACACATATTAATGGCAGAAAAAAATGTGTATGAATATAAATGAAAACTTCCCCATGATGGCCTCATCTATGTATTTACCGTTTTTCGTAGTTATTTCCTCGGCTGCTAAGATCCTACCCAAAGAAAAATGCAAGAATTTTTTTATATATAAAAATCCCTTGTAACTTATATTTATCATCTAAAATAATGAGAAATAAAATTTTTAAGTATATTGAGAACAACATTTAGATTGTACAATATATTGGCACCCCACTTAAATATGACCCATCGGTATATAATAATGGAAATATTATTTATGGTTTAAAATAGTTTAACTGTAATACAGTAATATATATATATTTTTTGTTTATGTTTTTTTGACATTATTTCTTAAATTTTGATATAGCTGTTTTATTAGAAAATACGGTGATTTGAAAATCCTTAAGATGGCAAGTTTGATCTCTGTATTTAGCTCATAAATCTCAAAAATTTGTTGACCAGTGTTATTACCATTATTAGTTGCTGCTTATTGTTGCCCTTCTTATAAAAGGTTAATCAAACAAAATTGAGCCATTTTTTTTAATTAGTTCACCATGAGCAAAAAGAAATTTGATGCATCATGGTGACTAGTGTTAGTTTTCCTAGTTTTCCAATATTTAATTACCTTTTCCCTTTACAAGAACAATGTTTTAATATTGTTAGTTTGTTTATTTGATAATTGCCTTCGGACAACTCTACCTAATTTGCATTCTACAATTTAAATGTCTTTAGGAAATTAAGCTATCTTCAGCACCTCATTGACTTTAAAAAAAATTAATTTTTTGATAGGATGTCTATATTTTTTGAGAAGGGTTTAATTTTTTTTATCTTTTGCGTGTATCTTTAATTTAATCGCCATGTGGATTTGATAAAACATACACCAGAAAATTATAAATTTTTGCAAAAAACATCTTAGGAACAAATCTAAAACACACATTCTTAATATAAATAATTGAATTCGCATTACACAATTAAAAGAATTAGTTAAATTCAATTTTTAAATTCAAGTAGATAAAAAAATTTTATGTACTAATTAAATTATTTATTGAATTGATGTTTTTGTATTTGTTTTGACCTTGCGTTGGTTATGTTTTTGTTTTTTCCACCTGTTTGCCCATAAAAATTTATATATTCCAACTTCAAAACGTGAGTGTTCATGCTAAAATTGATGCTCAAATGAGGCTATAAAAATTTTGCAAAAAAATTTTTAATAACTATTAACTTATTTTTTATTTATTTTTTTGGGTGGAAACAGTTGTTATTATTGCTCTCACCTGGCGTAATAATAATTACTCGTTTCGTGACCTTAGTCTTATTTTCCTCTGTTTAATTAGGGCGGGCCCGGAAACAAGACTTAAACGCACTCGTGATAGTTACCTTCCCGTGGTGAGTGCGGAAACAAATGATTTTTAAATTATTTGGCTAAAACTATCGGTCTATCGATGCTATGAAATTCTTTTATCATAATATTGTTGGGCGACATTTTGTTAATAGTCATAACACAAAAGCCAAAGGGCACGTTTAGAACAATATGTCGAATTTAATGAACGATATTGTTAAAAATTAGTTTAATATATAACTTCTACAGATATTATGAGTAATTTATTTATAATTTTGTTGCATATCCTTTAGTTTTCAAGCGGCATTTTGTCAAAAATTTATGCTATTTTTAACCGTCTTATTCTCCTTTAATTTGAATAACATAGGAAAACCATTTTTCTATCTTTTATTTACGAAAAAACAAAACATCATTTTGAACATGGCTATTTAAACACAGAGATTATTTTATATGACATAAAATATTAGAAATTAAATAAAAAAATTAAACATAAAAAAACGTCCAAAATTGATGTGATGTTAGAAAGAACCTGTCTATTAAACAAAATGAGAAACTATAGATCCGTCACAACAAATAATATATAAAATGCTCAATATAATATTATAAATTTAGAAGCCCTAGAGCATTATATCAATTAGTTTTGGTTTTCAAAATAAATTTTCTTTTACCATTATTTCGCAATTCTCGACGGTGGTTTTAAATTCGTCAAAGAATTGTTGTAAATATTTTGAAAAGTAACATAATTATCCCTGTATGTAACTTGCCACAGGCATGGTGGGGATCACACAAACCCTAGCACATTTAAATTTTAATTGGCTTTTATTAAAATAATATTTATGTTCTTTTTTTTAATTTACAAATTAAGATTTGCTTTAATTCTAATAAAAAACGTTTAGAAATATGTTTTCTCTTCTAACTACCTCTTTTTTTAGGGTATTGGAATGTTTGCACTCTATATTAATGCTATAAGCCTATTTTTTATCTCAATACCTTTAACTTGAATCATAGCTAGAAAAAATTATAATTTTTATATATTTTTTCTCGCATTTTAATAATAATGTTTTATTAGGAATTTAAATACAAATAATGCAAATGTAATGTTATAAATATATTAAATCGATTTAATCAATGTGATGAAACATTTATAGATTTATTTATGTTGACCCTGTTTGGCAGGACGCCTAATCTGTTTAAATTCAGGCCCGGCCCATTTTAAATATCGCATCACCCCGGGATTTCGGGCCCCGACTTAAATGTATTAACATGGCACTAAATATGCTGATTTCAGATCTAACATCCACGTCTAGTTTTGATTTGTTATGCGAAAGTCTTAAAAATCAGCAATGAGGCCTTATTCTAAAACTAGCTCTGATAGAATTGAACAAAAATTATATATTTTAACACCATAATACCACCATATTCATGTATTTTTAATTTTAACCTCTATCCTTTTTTCTTTAATTTTTATTTTTCGATGTCAGTTTTGGACATTTTCTTTATCTATAAATATACATAAAGTTGTTTGAAAACATTTTCAACTTGCCCCACTCTTTTTTGGATTCTATTTACATATGTCATTTTTAGGCATCACCTGGGCGTAAACGGGACTTAAAATGGGGAGACAACGAACAATAAATTTTGCTGCCTTCAGCGGCTGGCAATTTTCTCGAGCTTAGACTTGAAAATGAATTTATAAATACATTAAAACAAATCGTACAAATTGTTTGGTTATAAGCCCATGCCCTAGTGAATGATAATTTTGAAAGCCCTGCCAAAAAAACATTCTTTATACTCTTTTAAATAAGGAACTAGCAGTTCATACCGCGCTCGAATGAGGTAAATTTTGCCAACTCCTTAGCTACTTGACTAGGTTGGGTAATTGCCTAATGGCCGGCAAGGCTAAGTGGCTATAACTTATGGGTATGCCGCCTTTTTATAATAGGTGAATGGCAGTGGGAAATGGTTTTAGTAGGTAAGTTTTGCCAAATTGTAAAGTCTGCATACTCCATCGGTGGGGCGTCTGAATACTAAGGCTCCAACAAGGCTGCGTTCGGCGGCCCGTCCTCATGTTAGGCCTGGCCCGCTTGAACCTAATAGTCAGCCAGGGCCGGCCCAAAATTCAGGTTTTAATTTTTGGCCCAACCCGGCCTAAAATTACGAATAGCAGCCGAAAAATTATATATTTTAAGGTATAAATTTTTTGCTATAAAATTATAATATACAGTGAGTTGAAATATTCCATTATGAATGGTGATAATAAATTTATACATTATAGTCATTACAAACATTTTTTATGAGATAAATTGGCCCGGCCTAACCCATATTTTTTTAACACAGGTAAACAAAATTTTGAGAAATATGGACTAACTTTAGTAAGCAGATGCTATTTTTAATATTTTTTAATCCATCGAATTCCAGCTATAAATATTGAAACTTTTTACTGGAAATAAAAAAACAAATAAAATTCTAAATTAAAATTAAAGTAGAATGTTTTTACACAACGGCTAAACTCAATATTTTCATCAAAAACCAACAATTTATCGTGTCTTATACAGGTTGGGATGCCAAATATTTTGTTAAACCAAATTTTTGATGTAAAAGCTTGATATACATATAAAATTTTCCTTATTATTAAAGATAAAAAATATAAGTTACAAGTGATTTTATTATGAAAAGATTAATTTTATATTTTTTAATATTATTGAGGTCGTAAAATTAGTCAATAGTCGAAATTATATACCTAAGGAGAATAGTTTTAAGAAACTATGGAAAACGGGAAATATATATGAGATAGTTGCATCATGGGTATTATTTTACCTCAGTGTCATAATTTTCCTTGTTTATTCATTGATTTTTTTAAACTGTGTAATATACGGCCGGCCCAGTAAATCGGGTCCCAACTTTGATATTAAATACTCTGGTAATGGCGGAGAGATGAATTTTATTACTGCCAGAAATTATAAATATAACCGGTTATTTATTTATACTTTTCTTTAGTCAACTCCACCCCAAATATTAATCGAAAAATTAACGAAAAAATAAATTATGTATTGAAATGCTATTAAAAAATATGTTAATTCGACAATTGCCAGTTTTTCACAAAAAGAGTTAGCTTTATATTAAAATTTTTCTTTGTTTTCGCCTTGTAATCGTTCTTATAGGAAAATTTGCTTGTGTGTTTCTTTAAGGTTTTGAGGGTTGAGGAATAAGGTATAGGTTTAAGAAAAAATAGGGTAATATATAATTTGGGTAGAGCTAATTTGTGTAAGAGTTAATAAGTTATTTAGGCCATTTTAAGGTATAAAATTACATAAATCATAAAGGTAATTTAATAATTCATTTATAAAATGTAGTTAGACAATTTGGCTTATAAATTTTATCCACCATTTTGTTATAATTTTAACATAGGTCTTTAGCCAATTAATTTTAGAAGAACAAAAAAATGCCTCGTTTTAAAGTTTCGACTTTTTACTATTGGCAATGGGTGGTAAAAAGCTGTAGAGTAAAATTTAAATTATTGCAACAACCTCAATTATTCTGGGTTTTTATTAAAAAGCATAGAAAAGACTCCTTATTGTGACAATTTGTTACTTGAGTGTGATACTTGATATTCTACCCCAAAGTTTAAAATTTCGTAAATATAAGGGCACGTGCAAAGTGAGTTTTTTTTTTAGTAAAATTTTAAAAATTCTGAAAAATTTATTTTTTTCAAAAAATTTATTCAGAAAAAGCATTTTTGGTGCACTAAATTTGGCAACTTTTTAAAAAATTTGCGTTTTATTACAAGATAAAATTTTGAAAATTTACGAAATATAAAAACTCACTTTGCACGTGCTCTAACTAAAACAATTTTAAAGAATTGCAGGCAATTGTTGTAAGTTTCTGGAATTATGTAAAATCTTGTTTGTATTAAACTTTTGTTGTTTACTGTATTCTTCAAATTAAATTTTTTTTTCGACATTTTGTAACATAACACATGGGATCTCAGGATGAAGCAATATCGCTTGTTGAGGTTGATTTTGTGGTAACTGAATTCTTATATTAATTTTAGGTTGTTTTAAAAATAACCAAGCATTGTGAGCAAGAGATTGCAGGGCTTAGTGATGTTGTTCAAGGATTTTTACTAGGTTTGAAAGTGAATGACAAACTCGAAGTTACAAATTGTAGCCCAAATCCAAAAAATTCTGAAAGTCCTGAAGAATGTTTATTAAATTCTTTTTATACTTTTTAGTAAACACTCATCAATTGGACTTAATGAAAAATTTGGGTAAGTTAAGATTTGATACCTTGCAAATTGGCTGGTATCAAAATACACCATTAGGAAATTTTGTAAATAATGCTTTTCTTGAGAATCAATACATGTATCAAACGACATTTCCTGAGAGCATTGCTCTTGTGTATGATCATTTAAAAACATCAAGAGGCTTTTTATCTTTAAAAGCATTTAGATTAACACCAAAAGGAATGCACTTTTGTGCTGAATGTAACAATGATTGGACCCCTGAAAAGTTATATTATTTATAAAGTTAAATGAATTGTATATTTTTCCTTGTATAGGGCTATATATTCAGCAATTTTGTAATGCAAAAAATGCAAAATCTTTTTATTATTTAAATCAGTAGCAATAAACAAATTATTTAATTTATTTTTGTGTTCACATAATTATTACTGAAAACCTTTATATAAAGGTTTTAACTTTTCACTATGTTTATGCGCCTCTTAGAACTAGTGATTTTAGCCCAAATTACAGGATCACCTGCCTAATCAAAAATGTCAGCCCTACCCCATAGCAAATCTTTTATTTTTAGCCTGGCCTTGTTGTCAGCTTGCCTACCCCAATTTTTTTGAATAATATAAAAATTAGGTGTATATTTTTGGTAAATAATTTTTTTGAGTTATATAGGCTTGGCCTAAAAGTTTTTTGAAACATTTTGCCTAACCCACCCACTTATTTTTAGTTTGACCTGCTAGCAGGCAGGCACTGGTAGGATTAATGGAAAACAAAAAACTGTAAAATAAATTTTTATTTATCCTGGAGTAGTCCTCCTGTTTTGTAAAATTAAAGTTTTGATATGTGATTTGTCAATATTTTGAATTAAATAAATTATGAAAATTCATCATATTAAATAATTGTTATTACAGCCTTAAAAATGTTAATAATATTATTAAAAAATTATGTTAAGACAGTTTTTTAAAAATTGACAAACCTTATCAATTTATTTTTACTGTCGCAAAACAATTACTTAATTCTACAAGGCAAATTGCCAATATTTCCTTTTAAGAATTCCGCATTCTATCTCATAAATTTTTTATAGGATAATGATTACCTAAAAAGAAAATTTGAAATTAAATCACCCAAATATATTTAAATTAGATATTCATAAATCAAGATGTATTGGGGTATGTATATACCACATATGTGTAACTGCAAACTAAATTACAATTTTGAGCCTTAACTTTTTTAAGACCATTTATTTGCCTAATAATCAATACATTTAAAGGTGATGTCTGTATCTTTTTAATAAATATACATAGGATTCAAAAGTTTAGGATTAACTATGACTCATTTTTCCAAGAAATTCCTGTTTCAATCAAAACATCCAATCTTTCTAACGTGCTGTTGTCTCAACTGGGAACCAATTTTAAGCTTGAAGAAAAGTTGAACTGTCATAGGATGTTGGATTTAGATTTTATACCTGTTTTGGATTACCATTTAAGAACACTTCACATGACAGTTGATGAAATTAACCAAGAGGGCTACAAGCTTAATATTTATTATAGGCAAAACAATAAGATACTAAATCAAAAACAGCAATATATTACAAAAAGGGTATTCATTTTATTCCTTATTATGTATATTAGATTTTTTTACATTGTTCTAATTGGGTTATGGCCAAGATATTCAAAAAATAGAGCACCTAAATGAGTTTTTTCTTAGATGAATGTCAGATTGAATATATATCCCTTATTGTAAAAAATTTAATAAGATCTTTAGGCATTCTTATAAAAATTTTAGTATATAATAATGCCGAATTTTACCAAAGATTACAATGTTTATGTTATTTTGAATTTCCCCACCAAAATATACACCTCTTTAAGAAATTTTTAATGTATTGCTTCATTAATCAATTGTCCACATTGCAAAATAATGATAATTACAAATTTGCCCTTCTGCTATTATAATTATGCTTGTTTAGTATTTTACAGGCTTTTAGTTTCGTTGATCCATTTGATAAATGGTCCAATCCAGCCTGGCAATAATATTGTGTGCCAGGCTCAATCCTGCGATTTAACGAGACAGTCAGCGTTTTTTTAATTATATATTTCGAGCGAGCAAATAAATTTTTATTTTGGTAATTCAAATCTTAAGATATAGAAAATACGGATCATAGGTTCAAACATAAAAAGTTTTTAAATGTCTAAAGTTTGACCTAGTCAAAAAACATTAATTCAAGACCTCTTAAATATTTGAATTTTTTGGGGGAGGAGCAGGGTTGTTAAAAATTCCCATTTTAAAAACCCTGGAAATGAAATCTGGAAATCCTATTCCGGGAAGGGTTCCCGTTTCATTTTCCGAATACCATTTCGGAAAGTGCATTCCGGAATGGTCTTCATTCCTAATAATAAAGTGTGGAAAAATAACAAAACTTACCCATTGTGTTACGCACGGAGAGAATATGCTGTATGTGTATCTGTATACCTCAATAGACGCCATCAATCCATTTTTTTTCAATTTTATTCAAAAAAATAATAAAGAGATGGTGGAAAATTTTTAAGGCCTTTACTTTACTATATTTAAAAAAAAAACTTTAATATAAGATTGTACAAATCTTATGCCGCTGCAAGTGTGCTACTACTACTATAATAGTATAGTAGTAGTAAATGGAATGGTATGGTGTATAAGCTCTTTACTGTAATATACTACAATTACTCGCCTAATACAATTTATTGTGTTGCTGCCCCTTTAGTCTTTTGTGTATATTAAAATTTAATATTAATAGTAAAATCACCCATAGATGGCAGTTTTTTCATTTTTTTTAGGTTAACTTTAAAAACTTTTTCAATAAATAATAACTGTTCTAATTTTTTTTTTAAATTTCTTATTATTTTCATAAAGTTTTCAGACACTAAAATCCTGAAAGATGATTATTGTTCCTAGTCAATAATTTACCACGTAATATTTTAAATAAACTTTATTTTTTACATTATATACTAGTAAGTTTAAAAAAATGGTTGTAAGAACATTCCGGAACCCCTTCCGGAAAGGTTTCCAGAAGAAAATTTAAAAATAAAAAGGGAACTCCATCTAGAGTTCCGTACGTACGGAACTTGGAAGGGAAATCCATTGTAAGGAAAGGGAACGGAAAGTTCGGAATTTTTAACAACCCTGGGGAGGAGCATTGAAATTGCTATGCGGTGACGTTCATAACCCTTGGGATCAGTAGGATTAAGTGCGTCTCGCCAATGCCAATTAAAATGACGCCGCATTATATAGAATATACTTTTTGGTTGCACAGGAGGCCGAAAACAAATCAAGGGAGATGAAGGGCCTCCCGCCCCTCCCCGACGAAGACATTGACAAACTTTTCAAATTGTTGCCCCCACCCCAGAGGCTCGATTCACTCATGCTATCAGACCAGCTGATTGAATCCATGGGTAACGTAAACCGTTACATAACGCAAAGTATGGGAAAACTTTACATTACTGAAGCGCTCAAAGAAAAATAAAACACTTGTTATTTTACATAATTATTATTCGGTTTCATTATTATTTTTCGTTTAACCTATTTTTAAGTTTATTATTATTATTATTATTATTAATATTTTATGTTTTTTATCTTTATCTTATTTATTATCTTTAATGAAATACATATATCTTATAACTAAGATAATCAGTGCTGGGAAAACAATGAGCCAAAAAACCTTGGATTGTTTTTTCCCCCAAAACCGAAAGAAAGGGGAGCTACAAATAAAGGACCAAAATAAGAATTCAAAAAAGCCCTTACTAAGAAAAGGGGCAAAAAAAAACCCACAAAAAGTGGCTCTTAAAAAGAGCCCCCCAAAAAAGCCCATTTTTTGTTTTCTTTATAATAATTTCTAAGAATTTTGATCATAATTATGATGGTGGTTTATTTTTTCTTAAAGCTCCTAGAAGTTTTTTAGTAAGAAAAGGGGCCTTTTTTAAACACCTTTTTTAAGCAAGAAAAGGGGCTTTGGCCATGCCCTCGAGTTTTTGGGCATTTGGGAAAAAAAAACTCAAAAACTTGTTGAAAAAAACCCATTTATTTTTTTCCCAGCCCTGGATATAACCCTATACTTTTTCCTCTGTAATAAATTTCTTGAAGATGAAAGCGTTTTTAGCTGTCGAAAGTTTATAATTAAAACATATATTTTTTATCAGTACACTGTGCAACAAAAAATGCGCAGAGCACATTATAAGTGTTATTTGGGCAAAATAATCTACTAAATTTAAATTCCTCAACCGTTTTTCTTTAGCACATCACAATTCTAAATTTTTTACCCAAAAACAAATTTTGGCATAGTTGGTATATTAAACTTTTAAGAGATGAATATAGTCAAAAAATTTAATACAACTTATAATTCCCTTCGAAAATATTTTTGGCAGTGTTTCAAAAATTTTACACACCCATTATATTGCAGTTAGGCAAACTAGATTATATTTTACCATTTAAATTTTTGCTAATAAAAAACAATTAAAAAATATTGGCTAAATTTATATATGAACATCAAAAGCAGCACAGAATTCATTAATTATGAAAAAAAAAATTCAATTCTCTTTGGGAAAAATATTAAAAATCACAAAATACGTATTATACCTTTTTCGCGCGGAAGTTACCCGATTTATAGCTTACCTGGTGAAAAAAATGACTTTCATAAGATGGAATTTTAAAAAAAACTTTGAAAAAAATTTATAATTTTATTTTAATATTTTATATTAAAGCTAAAAATTGGAAGTGATTGAATGACCTGATGCATAAAAATGACTTTTGGATTAGAACAAAAGAAGGTAGGTGGGGGAATATTGACCATGTGAGCAAATAATTATAATAAGTTATTTATTATCTAGATGCAATTAAGGTCGTCTATGTGGGTAGAATTTAGTAATGTCCAAAATGTCACTAAAAATTAAGCATAAACGTCAAAAATATAAAAATAAAGGTAAGATGTTAAAATAAAAAATATATGAAGTGATAAGGGCTTGAAAGACATTTCAGATTTTTGTTCAATGCTATCAGACCAAGGCCGAGTTATACGACTCTAAAAAGGCTGAATTACCACTTTTTTACAATTGAATTAAGATTAAATGAAGACTAGACGTCGATGAGAAAAATGCCAGATTAATTAGCATTTTTTTCATTCTTACTCGATAAATTTAGGAGGATTTTGTTGCACAGTTTTATTAATAAATAATGATGGCCAAAAATCTACAATGTCTCTTTAATTGTGAGGTTTAATTTTTCAACTATATCAACATGCTCTGCAAAAATTGCTGTATATGAATATTTTTTATTTATTATCTGTAGCAAAAGCCTTTTATCTTAAATTAATTTACACATTGATTGAATGTGCCATATTGTAGGTTCAGTTCTTATATCCAATTTTAGGTTTTTAGTTCAGGCTCTTACTTTAGGCATATCATTTAGGGCCTACTGCCTAAGCAAGCCACTTTACAGCTATTAAGTAAGCACATGTGTACAGTTGACCGAAGAAAAAAGCCGCCTAAGCACGATTTCAATAACAAACCTTCTGCGTTTAGGGCAGGCCCGTTTCTAGCTTTTCCATTTGGGGGGGGGGGGGGCAAAAAAACTCGTGAGGGGCAGAAAAAAAATTGTTCGCGGCAAAAAACATAAATGTACACCATTTGAATCCATGTTCAAACTTTTTATTATTACAAATGTTGCCTCACAACTCTACGTTGAAGAGCCAAATAACAAACTTATAAAAAAAATGTTAAATAAATTAGGGAACGCATCTTTGAAATCATCAAAAAATTTAACAAAATCATTAGTAACACATTTTTGTAATTATTAAGTTTTTTTATTAAAAATTTTTTTGCTACGTTAATTTCTTTAGATAATGAATTTTTATCAATATTACTTATTTTTAAAAGAGGCTCTAATTTTTTTTATATCTATAAAAAAGGATAATCAAATTTTTAAAGGGAATTTTAAGATTCTAAATAAATATTATCGGTAAAAAATCTATTATTAAAAGAATCAATAATATTAATATAAATACTTTTTGATTTATCATTAATTTTTAAATTATTCTCAAACTTATGAGTAGAAAATAAATAAAAACCAGAAAAATCTTTAGATTTAGTTTTTTTTTATCTATAAATAAATTATTGTCATTTAAAAAAGTATTATATATATCAAAACAGTTTTAAAATAAATCTTTAATGTATTTGTATTTCTTGATAGTTTAATTTCTTACAAACAATGGTGTATTAAATCAAATTTAGAAACATAAATCGTTTTGCATTGAAATTGATTATTATTTTTAATAAATAAAATAATTTTATAAATGATAAATACAAAAAAATAGATTTATGTTTATAAATACGGTCAAAAAACCCCGACGCTTTGGCCCTGTGACCTGAAGATATAAAAACTTTTTTATTTTTAAAAAAGTTTTAAATATTTTTAAGTATTTAAAAAAAACAATGGCGTTCTAGTGACCACACCACCGATGGGGCAACAGCCGAAGTATGGTCCCGCATTCACTTACTTCCTTGATTGCATTATGTTGAAAAAATTTATGTAGGGAAGAAAAAATATCAAAAAAATCTTTCTCACTTAAAATTTCAAGACAATCTTTTACAACTAGATGCAATCGGTGGTTGAAGCAGTGAATATACGGGACATGGTGTGCAGCCATTTTGCTTAAAAATACTTGAACACAACCTTTTACCCGGACATTACGTTCGCCCCATCGTAGCATTGTGCGATTAGGTTCTTTAGTTCTAGATTATTTACTCACAAAAGATTGTTGACAAGTGAGTAAATTTCTTTGGCATCGGATTTATGAATTGCTTTCACAAATATACAGGTTTATGTAACATCATATTTTTCTATATATCATATAACAACAGAAATAATTTCTGTGTTAGTTAGATCTCTTTAGCCGATGAGAAGTGTTGATATAAATGAAAACATTTTTTTAAAAAAGTAAATATTTTTAAAATAATAATTCTTAGATATTTTTGGGGGAGCAAATAATTTATACATTTGGGGGCCCCCAAAGGGGTCTAGAATCGTGCCTTTAGGGATGTTTGACACTGGGCTATCTGAGCCGATTTAACTATAAAATAAACAAAATAGCATAGTTTTAAAAGTTATTGTTTAATAAATTGGAATTTTGATGTTGATAATTTTGGCTAAAAAATAGCTTTGCTCTAAAGTTATTTTAAATAAATTATAAAAAGATATAAGCAAAATTAATAAAATTTATATGATTTAACATAGACAAATAACCCAAATTAACTAAGATATTTAACTTATCTTAAAATTTTATAGGTTTAATTATTAACTGTCCCGTAGGTTTAATAAAAAAATTTGATTTAACTATAGATAAGCATTAATTAACTTGCCACCTCTGAAATATAAATAAACTTTTTTTTTATACAAAATAAATAAATCATTTTTTCAATAACCTATTTTAAGAGATAAATTGTGTGACATTTTTGCTGGCTTCAAATTACAAGGAAAAAAAATAGAATTTTGTATATGTTTTAAACCTCAACCTCATAAAATATATTTACAATTCTTTAAAACTAACCTTTACCAATATCATTATTGTTAAATAAAAGGAAATTTTAGGTTCATAAATATACCAATTAACAATAATGACAATATGAATTTAATATATAAGTTAAAAAAAAATGTTAAAAAAATTGTTAAATTTTTAAATGCATATATATGGGAAATGAAAGTCGAATGTTGTTTATAGCTTAAGTTAAGAATACATTTTATTAAAATGGTAGAGGACCTATATTTAAGAGGCCTTCTAAAAAAAGGTGATTTCATTAATTAATCAAAGCATTAGTATGAAAATGTATTCATCCTATATCATATAGATATTTTTAGGCTGATCGAGGCGGATAAATAAAAGTTTGCATTGAATATGGAGTAAGAAAATAACTTTGCTCTAGTTATTTGATAAAAAAATATTATTTTTAATGATAAAACAAAAATTATTTATGATGTAGCAAAGCGGTAAAAAAATACTAATGATAAAATATTTTATAAAGTTTTTAACTAAAGAATGACAATTTACGTAGGGAAAAATAATATCTAAAAAATGATGGAGTAGGGTAAAAACATTTTAGCTGGGGTTTTTTGTGTGTTTAAAAATCACATTTTAATTAAATCAACACATTAGTAGAACCAAAGTATGGTAAAATAAATAGTAATGGATATTTATTGAAATAAATTAAGCTAGCTACAACCAAAATAATAAGTAAAGACATAATTATAAAATAGAGTAAAAACATGTTAATGTATTAAATTTTTTGGCATTTTATACAAAAAATAATGGAAACGAACTATCCCATTTTGTGGGGGTGGGGATATTTAAAAAACATAGTAATTGAAAACTTAATACGTTAAAATTTAATTCTTGGGAGCAAGAACCTGTTTTAATAAAATTGTATCCTCTGAGGACTATTAGCAAAAAATTGATAATTTTGCACCTAAATTTGAAGAACATATGTGTGTAGACATTTCATTGTATTCAGTATCAATTTCGTAATTAATAAAATATTATAATCGAGTATTAGATAGCCCGGGGAGCTGACGTATTGTAGTCAAAGCTACTGTTATTATTATTGTTATTATTATTACCATCGAAGCCCTTTTTGGAGTCAGAGCCCATGTAATGGCGAGACGTTGAAGGTTCTCCGAAGTTAGGATTTGAAATTCTACCGTCCGAATTGTAATAAGCAGCAGCACCAGAAGAATTATTTGTTGGGGCTTTATTTGAAGAACTGGTATTAGTTGGTATAGGGGACGCGTAATTGTTATTATGTTGCGGATTAGAGGAGGGGTGATTCAAGCTGTTTATCGCTGAGGGATGCCCAGAAGGGGTATTGGATTGTGGGATTTGGTTCTAACAAGTAATCGTCATGTGTATATAATTTTGTAAAATCTAAGACTGCAAAAAAACTAAAAAAAAATTTCATAACATTTTTTTGTCAATGTATGCTTTGCCTCATATGTTGCAATATAAACCAGATTAATTTCGAACTGTCCCCTGAAAAAACATTTGAGCATACAAGAATTTATACAACAAAAATTAAATAATGTTATATAAAAAATTTGTCTGTTCTTTTAATCTTTTCCCTTTTTAAAACAACATCAGAAGGTCATTCAAACTTAGAGTGGTAAGCTCAATTTTGAAAATAAATGCAATAACTCATTGCAAATTGAAATGGAGACTGATATGATTTTTGGCATAGATTAAAAAACTAATTTCCTAAATGAGTGTGATTAGAATCAAATTATATCGCAATTTATATAATAATTAAATAAAATTGGCTAATTATTTTTTTAAATAAAGAGTATAAACACACCTCAATTTCATATTTATTTTTGGTGAGGAGCATTTAAATTGCTATGCGGCGACATAACCCCTAATAGTATGATTAAGCGCGTCTTTTAAAAGTTAAATGAAAACAACTAAGTTTAAGAGCTCATTGAGTGCTGTAACCTCTGAATTGTAACAAAAAAAAACCTTATTCGAAGATGATAAAGGAGTAGAGCCAGCTGTAGTAGGATCTCCCCCATGGTGGTGGTGGTGAACGGGCGTCGTCGAGCTCCCAGGGGTCGTGGAAGGTGGACCAGGCGGGCCGGGCAATGGTCTGAGCTCCTTGATCTGTTTTATCAAATAAGCCTTTTCATCGTTGAATTGTTCATCGTCCGTCCGGTCGTTTTGGAATTTGGAGAGAAAATCGACGAGTTTATCACGATTCCGTAGTAAGATGTCGGCAACAGGTTTGGTTTTGTTAGGGTTAGCTACGAACACCTAAGGCGCAGAGGGTGAGATTTTGATTAATAGGTAAGGAAGGTGTAAGATCAATTATAAAAAAATATTTTTTATGTCGAATTGATAGTTATGAGCTAAATTTATAGACTAGACCTGTCATTACACAGGTTAACAAATTTTAATGGCACAGCCGTGAATTTTATAAAAACATAAAAGAATATATCCCTACTATGGCCTTATCTCCTATATATATTTCGTTTTTCTTAGTTTCTTCCGGTTTCGGCTCCTTACAACCGTTCATATCGAGAAAATGGCCTTGACCAATGACAGATCGAGAACACCTTAAAAAAAATTTAAGAAACTTTTTTTCATAAAAAAATCCCTTGTAACTTATATTTATAATATCAAATAATGAGAAACAAAATTTTTTAGTATGCTCTTACATCAGCATTTAGATAATACAAAATATTTCGCGTCCAAAAATTACGACACAATATTATCGGTTTTTGATAATAGTTTTATTTTAAGTTTAATTTTAACAGTTTAGCTGTTGTAATCATGCGAAAACTAAATTTCAATATTTTTTTGTTTCCGAATTTTTTTAAACATTTTTTCTAAATTTCAATGTTTATAGCTGAATATAGAAAAAACGGTAAACGGATTTAAAAATCTCTAAGATGGCAGGTTTGATCTCTAAAGTTAGCTCATAACTCAAATTTGTGGACCTGTGTATAGGAATATATGAATTCTACCGTTTTTCTAGTCAAACTTTAAAGGCCAGCTATAAGAATTAAAAATTTTATAAAAAATGTAAAAAAATTAAAATAATTCAAAAAATAATGAAAATAAAAAACCCAATTTATTTTGAATTTTTGGGCACGTAATCAGTTAAAATACGCACTGTTGATAAAAAATATATGTTTTAAATTACAGTCATTCCCCGTCGATTGCTGCATATAACTTTCCTTCTAACAAATAAACCCAAAATCAATAGAAGCTATTTTAGGCAATGCCACCTTATTTTAATACGTAAGCCTAGATCTATCCTTTAATGTAAAAAAAAGTCCAGCAAATTTGAGAAATTTTCCTAACGCCCGTAACAGCCACCTGTTAAATATTGCGACATTTAGTGCTATACCAAAACATATGGGCTGCGGAAACAGATTTAATGATATATCATTTAACCTCTACAATTATTATTATCGGAAAATTAAAAAATCGTTTTATCAACCTTTTCAAGGTTAAAATTATTCATATATACAAAATTACAATTTCACAGCTAAAATGTATCCAAACTTCAAATAATATTTTTTATTGGAACCAACAAAATATCTTGTCCTACCATACGTGAAACCAATTTTTAGTAAAACATAATTGTTGTCTTAGAGCATGTGCCAAAAAATACTCCGGGTAAATTTAGAAAAAGAAATTTGACCGACTCCTATAATTTTTAAACATATCTCGCAAACTATTTAACGACCATTAAAAATGTAACCTTTTACTTTAAACTAATTTTCCGCTATTTTTTTTTATCGCAGAAAAAATATTTATGCTCATAATATTTTGTTGCTACTATAATTTTGCTCCTCTAAAAAAACATAATTTTTATTTTTAACTTCTAGAATGTTTGAAAAAAAATGTTTAATTCCTATTTAAATCAAAAGTAGAACAAATAAACTGAAACGTTTATAAGGGCATTTCGTAAAATTTACAAAATTTTGAAAAAATTTATTTTGTAATAAAACGCAAATTTTTAAAAAGTTGCCAAATTTAATATATGCACTAAAATTTTTAAAAAAATTTTGAAAAAAAAATAAATTTTCTGAATATTCTAAATTTTACGAAAATAAAAACTCACTTTGCACGTGCCCTAATATACTGTAAAGTACAGGCTATTCGAACGATTTTTTTAACCCCTTAAATAAAACTTTAAATTTATTTTCAAGTAACTTAATTTTTTAAGACAGGGCAACGTAATTTTGAGATAGCAAGTCAACCTAGATTTTAAGGAATATTAATTTATATAATTTTTTGCCTTGTCTTACCAATATATATAATTATTAAATTAGGGCACGTGCAAAGTGAGTTTTTATTTTCGTAAAATTTTAAAAATTCCAAAAATTTTGAAAATTTATTTTTTTTCAAAATTTTTTATTTCAGAAAAAGCATTTTATGCGCATATACCAAATTTGGCAACTTTTTGAAAATTTGCGTTTTATTTTAAAATAAAATTTTACAAAATTTTGAAAATTTCACAAAAATAAAAACTCACTTTGCACGTGCCCTTAAATAAAATAAAACCTGAGTCGTAATTTTACTTTTTTGAAATAAGTCACACAGCCTAAATAAGTGAGCCAAAAAATGTTACCTTAAAAACATGGAAGGCTTCGAATTGTATGTTTCGACTTTTGTCGCGTAGCAGATTCATCATTAATTTTAAATTTTCGGCGTTACTTATGTAACGCGTCATAACGTTGAAATTGTGACGATCGAGTATGAGTTCACCTAATAGCTACAAAAAAAAAACAAAATAAGGCATCCGTTAATGTATATGGGAAGAAAGAAATTAGCCATGAGTCATTCTGTTACAACTTTATTCCAGCTGGGAAAACATTTTTGGACTGAAAAAAGCTAAGGAAAATTTAATCAAAAGGGGTTTGTTTTAATGGTAAAAATGGTTATACAAATCCCAGACCTTTTTTGCTCAGATTTTGTTAAAATTAACTTCCCTAATTTTTCATTTAATCTTTAATAAGCATAATCGTTTTAGCCCAAAAGGGGTGTTTTGCCTTATACCCAGCCAAAATATAATGGGAAAACATATTAAATCGCAGTTTCTACATTACAGATGTATAAAAAGGCCATTGGTTATTACTTTATTTTATTACTTTTACAAATATCGAAAGAAAAAAGTGTAATAAAACAATGCCTTTAAAACACCTACTTTCATACAAATTAACCAAAAAAAAATTATATTTGCCACTAATGATCAAATAATAACTATATAATTTTCTTTTTTATTAATCACCTAACGTTTTAAATGCTAATTTATAGGAATCAATATTTCGGCCAGTACACCACTAATCAATCAATCAGCAAAATAAATTCATCTATTCAAAGCCATGCAAAAGGAATTGGTGTAAGAGTGAATAATAAATATACAAAAATTATTTTATATAAAGTAATAAGACCACACAATATATAATATTATCCACTAAAATACACTTGTATAAAAATAATTATAAAAATGAAGAAATACAAAAACATCCTTGCAAATGCAAACATAAATTTAACGTTTAAAGAAAACAAAAAATAATGAGCAACTATATAATAATCACATATATATATATGTATATAGCAACTTTTAATGATTGTCTTCTCGTGACATAATTTTCAGATAGCAAGAGCTGCTGATATTGTCCAAACAATTTATCATAATTCGCTTCGAGAAATTCGCTCGCTAGAAATTTGTGACGGGTCAACAGGTCCTGTGCGTGCAGTGAAAAAAAGATTATTATTATTATAATTTATTATCATAATTTATTTTTTCGACGAATATATATGATTATGTGCGTGATAATAAATTGCGTATGGTCAAATTCGGGAAAATATTTTGGTTCTCATTATATGGAGGAACAAGGCCATAAAAATGGATGGTTAGGTAATATTTCTTGCTTTAGTATTATTTATACAGCAAGGATATATAATACACAATGCAACAAAAACCCACAAATTGTTTTTCTGTACACATAGGTAGACAAATTTTTTGAGAAAAGTTAAGCAACTAATGAGATCATTCAAATATTCAATCCCCGTTCATTATATTAGTTAGTTTAATACCTCAAAAAAACGAAAAAACACAGATAATACTCAAAAACTTAAAATTATAATAAAATTTTAATTTTTCAATAGTTATATTATATTTAATTTATTAAAATTAGTAAAAAAAAGTTTCTTAAAAGATTAGTTGCAAAATATTTAATTTAACACAAGTGGGCAACTAAACATCCTTAGCAAGATCCTTACTAATTAAAGAATTAAATATAGTTTTGTCAATAAAATATTTTAGATTTGATTAATTAAAAATACATACTTTTTTATTTTAATAAAATTACGTTTATTACTTTAAACTAAAAATGAGGAAATATTGTAAAGATAATTGCATGTTTAAATATCATTCTAATAAGTGGTAACTTTTTTTTCAATGTGTGATTAAAAACACTAGAGCTATTTATAAGGTTGTGAATTGAAACAGTTGTAAGAAATATTGAAATAAAATTGTGTAATATACATAAATTTGCATTTGCTTCAATTAACGTACTCTTCATGTAATTGTTTTTAGTAATTATGACACTAATTTATTTAATCATTTAAAAAAAATGATTTCAAAATTTTGAAATTTATTTTTAAAAGAGCAAAATTACAAATAACAAGAGTAATTTGTTTTATATATAAAACTTTGAATGTTGAAAAGGCATCGGATGCGATATCGAAAGTTGGCACTTCAACGTAGGTGAAAAAATTATAGAATTCAGGTGAGAGGATTATCATTCTGGCCAAGGGCTCGTGTCTTATGCATTCGCGTAACATCATACCGCAGTTTAGGGCAATATCTTGGCTTTCATATCTTTTTTTATATATAAAAAAAAATAAAATATGCAAATTTATATAAAAATAAATATTTTTATTCTTTTGCCATTTCATGGTTTTTTTCACACATAGTATAGCAAAGGTTTTGTATATTAAGGTCGCGATAAAAGAGAAGATATATTAAGAAAAACAAAAAAAAACAGTAAATTGCATTAAAAATGACTTTATATTAATTAAATAAATAATATGCTAGATTGAATATACAGAATCTTCGTATTGTTTCCAATAGAATTTTGCATTTCATTGCCAAAAACTTAATACATGCATTATGTAAAATCAATTTTCTCTTCATTTACAATCTAAAAGTTAGATAAAAGTTGTCATGTAATTTAATTAAAACTTAGAGTAAACCACATAGACCAAATTAAAAATTTGGCACCTTTCCCAATTATTTAAGAGATTTTTTAAAAAAAAAAGGCATAAAAATCATATAAATAACACGTCTTGTAAAATAGAATAATGTATTTAATTGCCACAAAAAATTGCAATTTTTTTCAGTGCTTTCATTAATAGGTATGGCCGTATTATCAATGTAGTGAGTACAAAAAAAACACATTTCAAAAATTTCAAAGAGAGAAATTTTTTACATACAATATATATGTCACTGTCCAAACGCAATATTCAGCCGGCGGATTGTCTAAACTTGACCTCAACGTCCAAAGCTTATATTCCGCCGGCGGAATATTTTTTGGCGTAGGTCAACGTCCAAAACGCATTTTCGCCGGCGAAATATTGTTTGGACTTGACCTCAGCGTCCAAAGTTTATATTCCGCCGGCAATTTCAATTTAAAGGACAATTGATCAATTTACTAGCGGTTATTTTCGATCATTAATAAAATACTTTTATATGAATAAGCAAAGTGATTATTTAAAAATTTTTGATTTGTAAATTATGCTCAAAGCTAGTTGACAGTTAGCTAAGGAATTAAAATTTGATTTATCTATACAGATCATTAATCACATATTAAATGTATAATTTATTTGTATGTCGCCTCAAAAACTTGGACTATTATTTGGTCAATAAACGGATCCTAGTATATCATTTTAAAGTTATTATGTAAACATAATTATTATGTTATTTAGTTCTAAAGTAATCTAATTATTTTTAGTTTTAAACTAATCTATTAAATTTAAATATTGAACTCTTAATTAATAATTTTAAATGGTGTATCTTGTTGAATGTATATTTTTTCGAAAAATTGAACGAGCCTGTTTCCTTTTTTCTATTGAGAGATGATTTGCTTGACATCCCCCAGCGCCGTAACGGTAAAATTTTTGAAAAAAATGAAACGAGATAGATGCCCAACTGGCATCCTTATTGATATAAGCAGTGTTAACTTATATTAGGCACCACACAGATTAAGTTTGGCATCTGCTTGGCTATTCTGTCTTCTTTTGGAATTCTAATGTAGCAATTATCGTCAATATTTAATGTTGATAACTTTTTCAATGTGGTGCCTAGCATTTTGATTGCACATTTTTCCGTATTCTTCTTTATACTTGCCCGTAAAGTGTTGCTGATGTTGAATTTCCTGGAAATTACTAAAAGGCATCACAAATTGTAAATTCTTAGGTATAGAAATTGAAATTGGCATCTTGAAACACTGGTACGGCACTGATGATGACAACAAAATCATCTCTCATAAATTGAAAAAGGAAAACATCCCAGATATTGTCTTGATTCATGGAAACGCTTCCAATATTATGTTCCCAAAAAACACAACAAAGAAATTTCTTGCAAGTGCAGATGATGCACAGATAAAAAGTGTTTATGCAGAAGGGCAGGAGCAATACTTTACGGGCAAGCATAAAGAAAAATACCGAAAAATGTGCGAATAAAATGCTTGACGCTACAATTAAAAAACTGCCAACGTTAAACATCGATGATAATTGCTACATTAAAATTCCAAGAGAAGAGAGAGTAGCCACGCAGATGCCAAACTTAATCTGTGTGGCGCCGGATATAAGTTAACACGGCTTATATCAATTAGGATGCCAGTTCGGCGTCTTGATTCACCGGTACGGCGCTGGTGTTGTCAAGAAAATCATCTCTCAAAAATTGTGAAAAGACAACATTTCAGATATTGTCTTGATTCTTAGAAACGCTTCCATATAATGTTTCCAAAAACACAACAAAGAAATTTCTTGCAAGTGCAGAAAATGCACAAAAAAGTGTTTATGCAGAAGGGCAGGCATTCTTAGTTAGAGTGCCTGCCATACAAAAGCTGTTTGAATAAATAAACATTATTACATTTTGATGTATGTTATTCGGCAATTTTTTTAAAAATGCCTTTTACTTTTAAGGAAAGAGAGATTTTGAAAGTTTTTGAACTCTGAACGCGCCTTTAAAAACATATTTTAAAGAAAATTGTAAATTTCTATAAACTCGACCAGGGAAACTTCCATTGATTCCGGCCCGAACTTGCGGTAATTATTGTAATTTAGGCCTCTACCAGGCTAGAATTTACAAGTATGGCCCAAAAATTTTATAAATTTTAATCAAATTAAATTTTGCTTAAAATTAAAAATTATCATTAGAATACAGAAGATTATACCCTTCATTGAAACATGTCATTTTTATACTTGTCAATTAAGTAAAAATGAGATTCAAAATTCGCTCGGCCCTGCCCGTTTTTTTAAGGCCCGACTCATTCTGAATTATAGCCCGTTGCCCTTTCTGGAGCTGCAAGGCCGGGCGGAATTTAAAGTCTTGACTTGAATTGTTTCATAAATATAAACTTAACACAATAAAAAATTTTTAGTTTAGATCCATAATCACCAATTCTTAGCCAAAATTACCGCTTTCCAAAATTTTAAAATTTGTTCACTAAATTATGCAAAAATTTTCGGCGGAATATAGGCTTGGGCGCTGAGGTCAAGTCCAAGCTATATTCCGTCGGCCAAAATGCGTTTTGGACGTTAACTATATGTCCAGGAATATTCCGCCGGCGGTATATAGGCTTTAGACGCTGAGGTCAAGTCCAAACAATATTCCGCCGGTGGAATATTGCGTTTGGACGGTGACATATATAAATGTAAAATTCATAACATAGAAATTTTAAAATTCTTTGAACCGGAAATATATCAAAAGTATCAAAACAAAACATTAAACAAGAAAATGAAATTGAGATGTTATTTAAGAACTCATCAAATATGCATATTAAAAGTTTTCGGCACGCTAAAACAGTGTTGACCATTGTAGATTAAGTTAGCGTAATAATAATATTAATGAATATTAAAGTGCGAAGGTCACGAGAGGGAATTATTTAATAAAATACCGGAAGGAAGCTAAAAAATATTGGTGACATTTTTTGGTGCGGAAAATTAAGTTATTAGGGCGCGTTCAATGTTGAGTTTATTTTTTAAATTTCTAATTTAATAAAGCATTTTTACAAAAAGTAATCCTTATTATTATTATTAGCACTGAAAATACTATTTTTGAAAACAATAGTTTTTGATTTTGAAATAAAAAAAAGGACCTCAACAATGAACGCGACTTTACAAAAAGTCTTTCATTTTATATTTATAAAAAGACACTCTTAAGTTATTACACAGGTCAGCAGAATTTATTGTCCAGATTCGTTTAAAAAAATTGTGGTATAAAAGTTTTTCCTAAACTCTTATCTCCACTAAGGGAAGCTTCCCCGTCGAAACTTTGCTTTTTTTAACTCTTATAGTGGGGTGGCCTCATTGTATATGATATTATTTAATACGCGCGGAGTACCTAAAAATTTAGGCCTAGACTTTCAGCTAAATGAATGTTGAGATTTGTTGGCGGGTAACCCAAGCAACTACTAATCAGGCTCACCACTGCTTAAACAATACACAAGCTTACAGCTACTCAATGTCGTCCGACCTAGATAATAAAAACTAGGACGAAAAATATCTTCCTCCTACCTATCCTATTTTTCAGACCAATTCACGTTAGCCTGAATTAATCATTAACAATATTTTCGATGTAAAAATTTAAAAAAAAACACAAATAAGAATAAAAAAAATAAAAAAAAACTATTTTATAACTTTGATATAATAGGGCGCCAATAACTAATGTCTTTTATCAATTTTTATAACAAAACATTTTTAAGTACACTAATCAAAAAATATTTTTTTCTAAAATATATGAAGGCTTGTAAATTTAAGTTACAAAATTAAATTATTTTATATAATTCTGCCCATTATAATTTTTTTTTGCTTTTAAATAATACTTTTACTGATAGTAGACTTGATCCCAGGGTAAAAGGGATATTAAGTATTTTGACGATTAAGCCACAAATGTGAATTTTATGAAAATTAAAAGAATCCCCATGATGGCCTCAACTCATATATATAATTTGTTTTTCTTAGTTTCTTCCGGCTTCGGCTCCTTACATCCGTCCATATCAAAATGGCCTTTTTTGACCAAAGGACAGATCAAAAATACCCTATAAGAAAAAGTATTTTTTTTATATAAATCCCTTGTAACTTAAATTTATCATCTTTAATAATGAGAATTGAAATTTTTTAGTATATCAAGCTGTTACAACAAACTTAAATACGACACGATGTATTATCGGTTTTTAATAAAACTTTTATTTGAAGTTTGAATTTAACAGTTTAGCTGTTGTAAATAAGCAAAAAAAAATCAATTTAATTTTGTTGATTTTTTTTTGTTTTTTTTTTTTGGTAATTTTTCTAAAATTTTCGATGTTTATAACTGACCAACTAAGTTTGATTAGAAAAAACGGTAAACAGATTTTAAAATCTCTAAGATAGCAGGTTTGATCTCCGTAGTTAGCTCATAACTCTCAAAAATTTGTTAACCTGTGATATATACCTATATTATTTGTTTAATAATTATTTCCTACTTTCATTTAATTAATCCAAAGTTTGACACCAAATTCCATAAGTAAATTAAAAATAAGGTAAACGTAATTTTTACCCATTTAACAAAGTGGTAAGAATTTCTTTTTTGCTGCATATTTGTTCCACTGTAGGAAATCGGGTCCCAATTTGCCGCCTTAGCAGGTTGTTTACGATTTGAGTTACATCTTTTTTGCTCTACGATTAACAACATTATTAAAATGTTAGCTATATCAAGTTCCCTAGTTTTTTGTAATTTTAATAATTAAAAGTTGGAATCAATAAAATTATTTGTAAAAAATGTCGATTAGTTATGCAGACAACAACATTTTTTTTACAAGTATAACACTCAAAGCCAAGAGTAATTTCATTTTTGCAAAAGTAATTGAAAAATTTTGACATATTTAAAAATAACGAAAATTTAGAGCCTAACTTCATAAAGAATTAGTCATAACACCTGAGATATATGTAATTTGTTAAGGAGGCGCTTTCAAAGTCAGATAATGTTATTTAAAAATTCTTAAAAATTCTTTTCCCCATATTTAAAACAAATATTATTTCAGAAAAAAATATGTTCAGTGCTAACAATTCATTGACAACTTTATGAAAAAATTTATTTCATTAGAAAAAAAAATTTTTCAACATGGAACGTGCCCCTAATATATGTAAAAATGGCATGTATTTCCTTAATCAAATTTTTGGAAATAATAAAAAACTAGGTGTACAATCTAATCAATCTCTAGTTGCTATATTAAGTATTTGTAATTTAATATTTTGGCTAACTTTACGAATTTCAAAATTCCGATGGATTTAATATAATTCAATATAAGTGGAAAAATTTATGAAGCGTTGTTGGGATAAAAAATGGTTAGAACTCTACAGAAATTGGTTATTCTCATAAATATACACATGGTTAAAAGTTTTACACAGCAAAATTTAAGTTTGGTTTCTCGAGATGATCAAATTTATTTTTTTTTTCAAGAAAAGGCGTTTGAATTGCAGCCAAGACTATAGGGCGGCAGGAAAAAATCAATAGAAAATTGTTTAAAGATTTAAGCTTAAAGTCTAATAAGAAATAAAATTTTGATGAGATTTGTTTATACCTAAAAGAGGAAAATTTGATTTTTTTATTTTGTCACACAAAAGTTAATAAATTTCCTATAAAAAAGTCAAATGATGTATATTCACTAAAAACACGTATTCTATAACCAAGAAAAATAAACTGAGAGTCACGACAATTAAAAAAATTTTCAAATCGAGTTTGGACGCAGTCCTGGTGAAAAATATTATGGAATAAGACGGAGGAGCCTTAATTAATATATATTGTTTTATAATGTCATATCTGACTATAAGGGTAAAAAAAGTCGCATGGTATGGGAAATTTCTACGACCTTTATGGCAATTAATATTTTATTATTATGGTGTAAAAAGCAATTGTCTAAAAATGGAAATAAGGAAAAAGGACCTAGGGTCATTACAAAAAAAAATTTAAGAATTAATTATCTATTTGTGAGTATGAAGAAAAATCATGCAAAAAAAGAGATTTTAAAATGATTTAAAATCTCGTTTTTTTATGGATATTACAATGGTGAGTATAAGCCCCCAAAACATAATAAAATTAAAACAATATGTTTTAATTTGATGTTAGATTAGGGCACGACTTGTGTCATGCTATTGTTAAAAATGTTCAAATTTCATTTTTTTTTTCAAAATTTTTATAAAATATATTAGCAGAATTATTTTCTGATTGTAAAAAATAGATTGACACTTTAATAAAATGATGTTAAACTAAAAAATAAAAATTTATTTAAAAAAAAAATAACTCGACATTAGCGTCCAAACCGGACCGTGATATTCCGGCTCGGTTCACCCGATATATCAATAAAAGCTCGATCTGGCCTAATATTTGTTTTTTATTTTAGGTCCATCCGGCCCGAATCTACAAATAAAGCCCAATATACTACTACAGCTAAATTTTTTTAAATTATAAAATACAGAGTTTAGACGTAACCTAAATTTATCCTTGTTAGTTATTGTCAACAATAAAAAAAAATGCGAAATAAAATAATCGGCTAGGTCCGGCGCATAATTTTTTCAAGGGCCCAGCCGGTTCTAACTTGTCCAACCCGGCCCTTTTTTCGGGCGGGCTTTTCAATTCGGGCTTTAAAACTGGCCCTTCCAAAATAAAAGTAACTTTCTATAAGGGCGCGTTCAGAGTCCAATTATTTATACAATTTTTTTTAATTTTCTTTTTCAAATGTCAAATTTTTTATTTCAGAATAAATATTTTTTACGCTTATTTTAAAGATTGCCGATTTTTGGTAAAAATGCGGTTTCTGTAAAGTAAAAAAAATTAAATCTTTATTTAAATTTTTTTGAAAAAAAATGCCTAAAAAACAATGACACTTAAACAAAAACACTGCAAAGAACTTTATAAAAAATTATCTTTAAGCCATTTACTTCGAAATCGATTTTGGACAAATTTTTGATCAGCAGGTATATCAAGTTGTTATTGTAGATTTCCTGGGAAAGCTGAGCAACTGTTTCGGGCTGAGGGTCCTGATCCTGCGTGCCGTAGAGCATGTTTTTCATGGTCGACAATATTTTCGATATCTCTTCCGAGGCCTATTTATTTATTCATTAAAGAATAAAACATTATATTAAACCTAAAATAATAATAATGGTTGTAAATAACATTTTTAATAAGCCCCAATATAACATAGATACTAAACATACAGTTTTGCATATTTTTTAAAAAAGTATTTGATAAAAACAAATTATAGATTAAATTCGTATAAGGGCACGTGCAAAGTGAGTTCTTATTTTCGTAAAATTTTGAAAATCGGAAAATTTTTAAAATTTATTTTTTTTTCAAAAATTTTTTTTTTTTCAGAAAAATCATTTTATGTGCATATATTATATATGGCAACTTTTTGAAAATTTGCGTTTTATTACAAAATAAAATTTTTCAAAATTTCGAAAATTTTACGAATATAAAAACTTACTTTGCACGTGCCCTAAAAAAATTTCTTTTGGACAAATCAGCGCTAACATTAATTTTTGTATACTCTCTTTTGAAATTTTAGATTAGTTGATATTTAAAACTTAATTAATCGCTATTTTTAAATAAATTGGGACTTGCTGTGTATATTCAAGGATAGCATACTACAACATAATATAATTCGCAAATAGATGGTGAAATTTTATATTTTACCTATATGTTGACAGCGGAAACTGATTAAACAAAGAGGCCGGATAAAATTTTGAATTAAAGGCCAACGTAGAATAAAATCATAATTAAGAATGTAAAAAATTTATAATTTTTAGAACGTAATTTAAGACAAAAACTGAGAAGTTAATAAATTTTAATGGTAGGAAGACAGGGTTATGCGTACCTTACTTAAACATTATCACAGGTAACTAAATGAATAGCATTAATCAGCCAAAAAAACACGCTAAAAAAATGTTTTGAATTTTAAATATACTAAAACACACACACTTATGCTATGTTCTCAAAATTTTTGAAATGAAATACCTGCCTGAGGTAAGAGTTCTACATATGTTGCATATACCTGTCCTACTGAAAATCAAAAATACAAATTCAATAAATATATCTGTCGCGCTTATTATTATGTGTCATTACGTTCCAAAACAAATGAGAAAGCAATTGCATGAACCAGAAAAAACAAACATTTGAGATATAACCAGCGACGTGCCAAGTCTACAATAGTTTTGCAGAGAATAGCGGAAATTAAGAGGAGTTGTCTAGCACCAATCTGAAAGGATCAGAAAAGGAGGGGGGAGGGGGCGAAGAGGTCAAAATAATAGTTACAAATGTGTAAGTCTGTAGACGACGGCAGAATTGGGGAAATACCGTTATGACATATTCCCCAGAAAATTGGATTAAATGGCAAAATAAACACAAAAAAAAAGAAATGTTTTTGCTGATATGGTAAAATTTTCGATAAATCTGTGTCGCACCCACAATGAAATTGGGCACGTTTAAAATGAGGCTCAATTTTTTACAAATTTTTAACATTCTAATAAAAAAAATTTTGTAGATTTGTATTTTTGCAAATTTATTCTCTGTTTTTGAAATAATAAGGCAACTTTTTGTTAAAATGCGTTTAAAAAAAATAAATCAAAAAATATAATCAGTTTATTTTGAACGTGCTAATAAATAAATAAATAAATAAATAAATAAATAAAAGATACAATTCCCCCCTACTAGTTACTTTGAGTTCATGATTTTTTTAAAAACCAAAGCAAGAAAAAACTGTTTAAACATTACATTTCATGATTAAAGAAAGTATCATTTGAGTTTTTAGCAATATGCTTTTTTTTTGAGATTCTAAATAACACCCAATTTTACATTCATTTTAGGTGTTAACATTTATAATATTTTTGAAGAAAATATGATATTGTGCCTGGTAAATAAATAAAAATTTTAAAATTTTGGGCCTTTGGCTGCGGCTAGATGAAAAATTATCAAAAGCATTTTATTAACATAAAGGTGGCTAATGTAGATATAATTTAAAAAAACTAAATAATTCAATAGGCATATCTTAAAATGGCCAAATTACATTAATTCTAATTTTTTATATCGGCCGTTAAAATTTTTTTAGTTTTGAATTTTTTATTAGCCACAGCCTTTGGTGGAATAAGGCCTAAAAATGGGAGGGAGATGGTGGTGTCAAACAAAGTCTCACAAGCCCTTCCCTGGCCCAATGAGCCCAGCCATGCCTGAAAGCACATTGGCCTGGGGAAGCCAATAAAGTACAAAATTTATGATTTTTTTGTTGCATATTTTGGCTAAAAAAATTAAACATTTTTCATTAGCTTACCATTTTATTTGAAACTGAGATAAAACAAATTATCATTTTTAATTTTATATTAACATTGAAATTTATTTATATAAGACATAAACCAAGCCAAGTGGGCCAAAAAATTCACAACTGGCTAGGCTAAATTTGAAAGCTGACAAGCCAATCTGTATTTAAAATTTTAATAGTGAAGTGTATTGCATAAATTATTTAATGATCATTTGCTTTTGGTATATTGTAATAATCAATTTTCATGCTATTTAGAGACATAAGGCAATTTATAAAATGAAAAAAACATACTAAAATTAATTATCAAATATAGTTTAAATAGATAATAATCATATTTGCAATGTAAATAAACCTTTTATTCCCAACCTAATTGCAAATTTAATGGCTATGCTATAATACAATTCAAAGCTAAATCAGGACAGCCTGTATGTATAGTGACAAAATGAATTAAATATACAAGAAAACTTAGTTTAGATTGACCAGCATAACAAAAATTAATAAGGCTTATATAAATTTTTAAAACTTATATAATTTACAAATTGTTCAACACAACAAATTATACAATTTTTTTAAAAAAAAAATAATAAAACTGCAAATTAAAAGTATTATGTAAACATTTGCTGTGCATTAATGACAAACAATCTATAAGAAAAGTTATTCTTGTATGCAAACATAATTTTTAATCCTATTTTTAGCAAACCTCTTAATGCTGCTATAAATAGACATTTAAAATTTATAAAATAATAATGGTAGAGAAATTAATATTTATGCCATAAGAAAAACCAACTAAAAAACTCAATGTGCAAAACAATAAAAAGTTATATATGAAGACAAAATGGTTAATATATAAATTTAATAGTTATAGTCAAAAATAACTAGCAATCAATATGTGCAATATAAGAGCAAAAATACAAGAATATAGAGAAAATTTTGGATATAAGATATTTACCTTATCAACTTTTTTTCCTTTTTCTAGAACAACCAATGCCTCCTTTAAATTCTTAGCCATCTCAGGAGGGCTTTTATGAGACTTGCCAAACAATGGCATATTAGAATTTAGGTATTAAATATTTTTCATATTAATGCGAAATTTAGAATGATCAATTTTAACTCTATAATTTCGTCAATAGCTTTAGGATTTAATCCATATATGAATGTAGGTCACAAAAAATTTTTCATATGGTCTTGTCCCATAATTAATAACTCTTTTACTATATATAATAAAAATTAAATAATTGTAGCCGGTAAATTAATTTTGTGCACTCTATTATAAAATTGACGCTTTGACTCTTTGTGATTATTTCTGCGTTTTTTATGTTTTACCTCGCGAATGGTTGGGTGAAAATTTGTAACGAGAATGCTACAAGTGGGTCCATACAAACTCCACTTTTAAACCTCTATAACTTTAAAAGTTTTAAAGCTATAATTTTTATTTTAATATTTTAGAGAAAAATACGTGATCTTTAATTGTTAACTATATTATAAGTTATTATTAAGTAATATTGCATTCTATATTACATTAAAGTCTATATTAAATTTATTAATATTATTAAATTGTGTTTTTAGGTAAGGCAGAACATTTTAATTCATGAAAAAAAAATATCATATAATAAAAAAAATTACTTTTTTGGCTCATATTCACCTTAATAACTAGATATTTTATATAGAAAATCGAAACTGTTTCTAGCATTATTATACAATACAAACATTTATACTTAATATGTAAAACTATTATAAAAGAATACCTAAAAAATAAGTTGCAATCTTTTCAGTTATTACATGGAGGCAATATCATAGCTTTAACATTGAAGTGTGGGGTCCAATAGAATATCTAATTTTAACCTCAATTAGCACTGTGGGGTTTATACGGACCCCAGCACATCTTGAATTTTGAATATATTTATAAATATTATATTTTATGGGCTAAATTTTTGTGACTTTTTTCTTAAATATATAATAAACAAAACTAGTTATTAAAATTTAGTCTAAGTCAAATAACAAAATTTGTTTAGAATTTAGAAATTGAATGGGGGTCCATATGGACCCCACCCTCTCAATTTCAATGTTGAAAACCATGTCATTGCCACTATTTAAATTTTAACTTATAAACCTTATATTCTAGTTAATTTTTTAATTAACATTAATTATTAAGTATACAATATGTCTGTATTTTATAATAATGATATATTTTCTCTTTAAAATATCTAGTTTTTATGGTAAATAATAGCCAAAAAAAAATTTTTATTTCAAAATATATTTTTTCATGAAACTTTTTAAATATGTTCTACTAGACCTAAAAACACGATTTGATTAACAATATTGATACATTTAATTTATTGACATGATTAATTTAATATAATATGGAAAAATAAATTGTGTCAAATAAAATTTGCAACATTCATTAATGACAACTTATAGCATTCTATAATAAAAAAGCACGTATTTCTCTTCAAAATAATAAAAAAATAAAGATCATAGCTTTAAAACTCTTGAATTTTGAGAGGTTTAAAATTGGAGTGCGTATGGACCCTACCATAACATTCGCGTTACAAATTTTTCACCCTACCATTCGCGGGTTAAACAAATTATTTTATTAGACTCAGACCAGTAGTTTTGTTAATTATATATTTAAGAATAATGTCACAAAAATTTGGCCCCTCATATATAATAAGATATTCAAAATTCGAGATGTACTGGGGTCCATATGGACCCTACAGTGCTATTCGGGGGTTAGTTTGCCAACAGAATTTAAAAAATCAACATTAGCTTTAACCTGTAAATAAACAATATTATAAAAAAATATAACGCAACAGAATGACGTTAAAGTATTTTGTATTAATCCTTTTTTTACAAATAGGCTCTTATATTTTTTCCCCGTTTTTTAAGAGTACAGGCCATAACCATTTCACTAATGAGTACGTGAATACTCCATATCACATTAACAGTTTAAATGCAAATACATAATATTTTTAAATTTTGTGGCCTATGTTCCAACTTAAATATTTATAAAATGTATATTATAGGCTCAATAAGGTTAGTGGGCGGTTATAATACCCCAGAACTATTTTATAAATTCAAAGGAATAAAAATTCCTTCGAATTTTTGATTTAAATTTAATGTTTTTATTATATTTGTTTTTAAAACCTATAATTTTTGAATTGAATGGTTCCCCTATGACTTCTTAAAAGATATTTTTATTTTTTATATTACGTTGCATGACATAATAGCATCCAAACTGTGAATATATGGAATATATTTCCATTACAGTATATTAACCCGCAAATGGTAGGGTGAGATTTTTGTAACCCGAATGGTACAGTGGGGTCCATATGAACCCTAATTTTAAACCTCTATACTTCAAGAGTTTTAGAGCTATGATCTTTATTTTTTTATTTTTAAAAAAAAAACGTTCTCTTTAATTATAGACAGGCACGTAGGCAGAACTTTTTCTAAAGGGGGGCAAGAAATTTTAGGAGAAAAATTAATGAATTACATTGTTGCTTAATGAATGATCATATTATGAGTAGCATAAAATATTTATTTATATTGCATCATAATTAAATTAATGTATGACATAAATTCAAGTAAAATTTTATAAAGAAAATAAAAATATTTAAGAAATTGATATTCTTCTAGGATCTATTGAAAACCACTCTAAGGTTCGATCTATTAATTCAGTGTTATCTATCATGTCCTTATGTATGGCAAGCAAGCACAAGGATGATAATCGATCATCGCTCAATTGAGATCTAAATATGTTTTTATGCGCTTCATGGTGCTAAAGCTTCGTTCAATTGTACACGTGGTTACTGGTAGTGAAAGAGCAATAAGCAGAGTCTTTTTTATGCTAGGAAGAATAGTTGTGTTGGATATCGATTGAGATATCGTAATGTCATCAGAAAAAAATCTAGACTCCCAATATGATTTCCATATCAATATTTCTGATTCTAAATTTTTTAAATTATAAAAATTTTGAATAGAAGATGTTAAATTATTTAATTCGGTAGGATTTAATAATATATTTTGGATGTAATTTAAATAATAAAAAGCCAGGATTAATATCAAAATTATTAAAACGTAATTTCAACGATTGAATTAATGAATCCATATAGGGATTAAACAATGAGCATCTATAAAATACAGCAGGAGATTGAGAATTATAATTTAGTCGATGAACTTGCTTTTTTGCTAACCTCGGTATTGAAAAATCTGAAAACCCTATTTCGTTACCTAAATTTTGGCTTTCCTCAAAAATATTATTGAAAACTTTTTCATTATTTTCTCTATCGTTATTCAAAATTTTTACTAAAGCTCCGATCATTTCAAATGATTCTTGGAAATTAATTGATCCTTTTTGCAAATGCACAGTAAGTGGTGCAAGTAAAAGGGAGTATTTGGAAATAATGCATAAACAAATAATATATTCGGCATCTCTTATACTTTGTGAATATATTTTCGCTAGATGGGAGGCATTTTTATAATATTGTCTAAATGACTAGCAATATTAACAAATTCTGATCGAAATCGATGCATCTGCTTTATATTTGTCCAGCCAGCAACTTTCGCATAGTCGTGGAAGTCTAATGTACTGAGCCCTTAGTGAGCTTTCTCTAAAAAAATCTATAATAATTTTAGTAGTTGATTATGTGTTAGAGAAAGCTCTATTTTTAAGGGAATCATTTTTCTTAGAAGGCTCATTTTCTCTGGTTTTTTTGTGGAAATAGTCAAAAATTTTGTTCTGTTTACCGGTATTCATAGATTTAAAAAATCAGATAAAAAAACATCAGTTTTAATATATTAAATTTGAAAATTATTTTATTAATATGGGGTAACCTATTAACAAATAATTATCAAAATTTTCATATTAGATTATACTTAAGATATTTTTAAACACTAGGCGCATAAATTCAATAGTAAAATAAAAAATTTAATTATTATAACAAAAAGTATATTACTATTTTATATTTTTAATCGATTAAACATTTACAATTATGAAACATTTAATTAAGTTGCATATTACATGTTTGTTTTATTATGACAAAAACACGTAATAGTACTTAATGATAATTCAGAAAACTTAAGCTAAATTTTGATATTATAATTGTACAATATATTTTATAAAGCCGCAAAATTGCCAAAAAATAATAATTATACCAGCATATATTCCGATTTCTGTTTAATAAATAAAAATTAGCGTTAAATTGCACAAAAAAAAATTAAAAAGCTATTTTTAAAGGGGGGGGGGGGGGGGGCAAACGGCCCCCCTTTCCCCCCCCCCCCCTCAATACGTCCCTGATTATAGACTAATATAAATTATCATTAATGAATACTGCAAATTTTATTTGGCATAAGAGCACGTGAAACGTGAGTTTTTATTTTCGTGAAATTTTTAAAATATGAAAAATTTTATTTTGTAATAAAATGCAAATTTTCAAAAAGCTGCCAAATTTAATATATGCTCATAAAATGCTTTTTCTGAAATATAAAATTTTTGAAAAAATTAAAAAAAAAACAAAATTTTTAAATTTTCAAAATTTTACGAAAAAATAAACTCACTTTGCATGTGCCCTAAAGTAAAAAAAAATCTGAAAATTAAAATTTTAATATTTCTATATACATTAAAAATCATATAAATAAATTAAATATATCAATACTATTGAATAAATCGTGTTTTTAGGTCGGGTAGAACATTTTATGAAAAATTCATGGAAAAAAATTATTATGAAATAAACAATTATTTTTGGCTATATTCACCTTAAAAACTAAACATAAATTTTTTTTATTTCTATCATTATTATACAATAAAAACATTTTATACTTAAGGGCACGTGCAAAGTGAGTTTTTATTTTCTTAAAATTTTGAAAATTCTGAAAATTTTATTTTTTTCAAAAATTTAAAAATTTTTATTTCAGAAAAAGCATTATGTCCATAAACAAATTTGGCAACCTTTCAAAAATTTGCGTTTTATTTCAATATAAAATTTTTCAAAATTTTGAAAATTTCACGAAAATAAAACCTTACTTTGCACGTGCCCTAATATGTAAAAATATTTAGAAAAAATAACTAAAAAATAAGGTTGCAAATATTTAAGTTTGAATTTACATTGAGGCAATATAATGAATGGTTTTCAACATTAAAATTTTCCGTCCATACGGACCCCAATTCAATTATTCTAAACAAATTTTGTTATTAGACTTAGACCAAATTTTAAGTATTAGTTAAAGTCACATTGACCAATAATATAAATTATTGTGAAGATATTTAGAATATAAAAAGGGCTGGGGTTTGTATGGACCCCACAGTACCAATCGCGGGTTAAAGATTTTCCTCAATTTAAGGCGGCGGCTAGTGAAAAAAAAAATTTTGTAGAATAAAAAAGACCGCATTTGATTAACATTAAAGTGGCTTTTGTGGAAAAAAATTTGAGAAATTAATTTTAAAAATTTTTTAAATTTTTTTTTGTTAGGCATACCCTAAATCGACTAAAAAATATTTCCTAATTTTTTATTATTAGCCGTTAAAAATTTTTTTTAAAAAAAAATATTTTTTTACAAGTTTGAAAACCGCAGCTTAAAGAAGGTATATATGTTGTTTTAAATTAAGTATTTTAGTAAATATTTTTAATGAACGCTTTAAAATAGAGGAAATACTTACACTTAAGGGCAGGTGCAAAGTGAGTTTTTAATTTCGTGAAATTTTGTAAAAAAAAATTTGTAATAAAACGCGAATTTTTACAAAGGCCAAATTTATTTAATGCACATACAACAAAAAATTTTTTCAAAAATTTATTAAATTTTTAGAATTTTTAAAATTTTACAAAATAGGCTGCGGCTAGTGGAAAAAAATGTTTTGACGAAAAAAAAATCGCACGCATGCATTAAAATAACATTGAAGCGACTAGTGTGAAAAAAAATTTTTTTATAAAAAATATTTTGTTAAGCATATCCTAAAACGACCAATACCTAAATTCTCATTTTTTAATATAAGCCGCTAAAATTTTTTTTTATTTTAGACTTTTTTTTATATAATTTTGAAAGAAGTATTAGCCGCAGCCATAAACTCACTTTGCACGTGGCCTAATTTAATTTAGTATTTATATATCTTTGTTATAATATAAATTTTTTTTAATTTGAGTAAAGCAATTAATTCGCGATTAGCACGGTCCATATGGGCCCCATTTAATTTTGAATATCTTCAAAAATTTTATACATTACTGGCCAAATTTTGTAACTTTTTTCTTAAATGTTAATTAAAGTTTGCTCTATGTCTAATAACAAAACTTGTTTAGAAATTACATTGGGGTCCGTATGGACCCCACAGTGACAATTTTAATGTTAAAATTCATAATATTGCCTCAATGTAAATTTAAACTAAAAAAAAATTCAACTTATTTTCTAAGTATTTTTTAATAATAGTTTTACATATTAAGTATAGTTGATATTGTATAATAATGATAAATTTATTATTTTTTCTTTATAAAATTTCTAGAGGTGATTTTTTTATGTATGTCTCTTCTACTACTTCTACTACCTAAAAACACGATTCAATCAATAAAATTGATACTATAGTTTATTGACATTATTAATTTAATGTAACATAGAAAAATGAAAAACTTCATTTTTTTAATTTTTTTTCTACTTTCTGTTAAATAAAATTTGCAATTTACATTAATGATAACTTATATAAGGGCACGTGCAAAGTGAGTTTTTATTTTCGTGAAATTTTCAAAATTTTGAAAAAAAAATTTTTGAAATAAAACGCAAATTTTTAAAAAGTTGCCAAATTTAGTATATGAGCATAAAATGCTTTTTCTGAAATAAAAATTTTTTTAAAAAAATTTGAAAAAAAATAAAATTTTTGAAATTTTTAGAATTTTCAAAATTTCACGAAAATAAAAACCTATTTTGCACGTGCACTAAGTAAAATTAAAGAGCATGTATTTTTCAAAAAAATAAAAAAAATAAGTTCATATTATTAAAAATCTTAAAGTTCTAAAGGTTTAAAATTGGGGTCCTTATGGATCCCATTGTAGCATTCGCGTTACAAATTTCTTACCCTAGCATTCGCGGTGTTTGTTAATTATAATATTTAAATAATTTATATTTATTTTGTGTATACATTTTTAAACTGTTAAACTAATTAGCGTCTCTAGGAATGCAAAATTGCAGAGAAAATAAATTTTAAAAATGTTAATTACGATATAAATTATTTAATAACTTAAATGATCAACATATGCTAGGATATGTAGACTTACATATGTAATCTGGGGTAAGTTATTTAAGCTATATTTCCCAAGGGCAAAAATTTTTAGACAATGTGCCTAAAAATTAAAATAATTTGTTTTTTAGAAAAAAAAATATGGGGAAAAACTTATTTAACACTCCTGATAATATTATAATTAATATGGCTGAGCAAGTATAAATAATTTAAAAAAAATTTACAACGATAACATGTACGATTTGTCTGTGGTTGTTGGTTTATCTCTCCAATTTCCTCTCACATTGATAACATTAAATTTACTTATTTTATATTTTTTCAAAAAATGGGTAAAAAAATAAGCACTTAAGAACAACCTGTGCATCAAATAGAAGCGTACCCACATTTTTCAAGCAAAATCAAAATTATTCTTCAATTAAAAAACATCTTATAAAAATGACGACATAATTGGTGTGATATAAAATAGTTAAACTGCAGGCATTATCACTTTCAGATTGCACCGACTGTCATGTTCCAATGTACCCCAAAGTTTAAAGTGATTAAAGCATATACATAACTCCTATAACAAAATCTTTATCAATTTATCCCAACAACGTACTTAATTTTACCTATAGCAACATAGTAATTTATATACTTAGTCACCTTTCTATATAAGGTAAGCTATATTCAAATGGGTAAATCTATTGCCTCACTAACGTTCGAAATATAACGGGCATGGCGGCCTCAAAGAAGAAGATGTTGTGAGGAGGTGGTTTTTAGCATGCAATCCTAACCTTGATGCACCGGGTAATTTTTAAAATACGGACGTCAGCGCAATTTTATCAACTAGTTTAAAGAATAAATGAGCAAAATTTTCCACCCCATCACCAAAAAAAACGAAAAGCCGTGTCTTGTAATTGTTTTTTTTAATTTAAAATTCTTATAACGCGTTCTATCAATGGCGCCAAGGCCTTATACTTAGTGCCTTAACATGATTCATGTATTTTTATGTTCAATTTTAAAAATAAACAAAAATTAAATAAGACATGGCCAATGGTATAAGTTTAAATATATTGTTGCGCTAGGGCACGTGCAAAGTGAGTTTATTTTTTCGTAAAATTTTAAAAATTTTAAAAATTTGTTTTTTTCAAAATTTTTTTTAAAAATATTTTATTTCAAAAAAAGCATTTTATGTGCATATATTAAATTTGGCAACTTTTTGAAAATTTGCGTTTTATTACAAAATAAAATTTTTCAAAATTTTAAAAATTTCATGAAAATAAAAACTAACTTTGCACGTGCCCTTAGATAATATTTGATTTTGTAAAAAAAGCCAACATCAAATGAATATTGTTATTTAATACATTTATAATAATAATGCACGTAACGCAACCATCATCAAAGTATTCATTATTAAAGTCCAAGTGACATTGCTAGACCCGTTGATAGGCGCATCAGTGGTGGTCTCTAAGCAAAAGAGATATATTATATACTTAGACCACCTGAAAAACCTTTGCAATATTTTTTATTTTGATTTAAAAGAGAAACTCACATAAAAAAATTATAAAAAAAAATGACAAGCGTGTTTAAATAAAAACACAAAAAATTAAAAATTCTAATTTATAAAAATATCCAGGTGTGATAAGGTGTATCTACAACCTTGTTAATGCTCTTCTCGAAAAAATTACGGATTAATCACTTTTAAAAAACTTGTTAGCTCAAAATTCTGTAGAAATTATCTAATAGTAGTTATGTATTGTGTGTTAATAGTTAACAACCTCGATTTATGACCCTACAGTTTTATTCGATAACCCATTTGGCACAATTTTCATTAGATAAGGCTATTTTTTATTTTTATATAATTGCTAGGTCCACAAATATTTTTAGGTTGGATGAGTTGTAAAACAACGTTGAAATAAACTAGCCTTATTTTTAATCTTTTTTTTGTGTTTTTTAATCAACGTGCAGGGCTACACCAATGGAAAATTAAAAAAATGGCAAAAAAATTCTCTGTTAGGTTAAAAAATCTTTTGCATTCCAACTTGGCACGATGGTAAAATTAAACTATTATTTTAAGTTTAAACATTTTAAAATATATTTTCAACATTTTTGAAACCTCATTTGAAATTTTACCATGCTTTTATAAGTTTTCAAGGTTTATAACAGGCTAACAAATTTTTAATAGAATTTTTTTCTTAAACAATCAAAAGAATGGCAATAACATATTTACAAAAAGTAAAAAATTCGACTACACTAATTTAACTATTTTTTAATCGTTGATAAACATCCTTTAAATCCGTTTTGGGTGTCACGGTGCACTATATAAATAAAAATTTTAAATATATACTCATTCTTAACATTTTTTACCTTTAAACGAAGATAATAAAGATAAATAAATATTTAGGAAATGCTACAAAACATTATTTAATTTACATTTAATATACGATAATTAACAATTGTTGTAGATGCCTAGCTCTTGCCATAAAGTTATGTAAGTGTCGAGTCAGCTAATGGCGCTTATCTCTTGCAAAGAGAGGTATATACTGCACTTTTATAGGTCTTATTTTTATTATATTTTTATTTTGTGCAAAACCTTTTGAATTGGGTTAAAGATAAATTTTTTTTTAAAAAAACAAAAACTATATATTGATCAACAAATTCATCATATAGACAAATTCATTTATATTCTTAGAATAAATTCTATGATAGAATTAGAGCTTAACATTGATTAAATTTTAGGAAAAAGTAATAAAAACTTATATTATCAACATAACATTTCAGAGAAATTGTCCTGTTCTTAATAGCATAATTTGTACAAGGACTAAAAAAAACTGTTGTTAATAATATTTCGAAGAATTTAACAAACGTTAATCGCAACGTTTGTTTAGAGTCTAAAATTAACTGTCGTTGATAATATTTTGTATAATAAACGAATAATTCGTAGAATTATTTTGTGTCTTAAACTGCAATACTTTTGACGCTTGTACACTTTTTATCAATATTATTAAAGTTAATCATTCATAAGAATTCAATTTGCAGCTTGTATAAGTTTAAATTGCTTATTTGATGGTAAAAAAAGTATAATTACTTCTCATTCATATACAAACATTAAAACAAAGATGTTAAAAACAAAAATAAAAATTGACAAACCAAAAAAAATGTAAAAAAAAAACTTGCTTAAAAACAATTAAATCAAAAAACCTAGACTTATACAAAAGCAGAAGCAGAATTCCCTTTTTCATTTTTAAATGTCGAGTCTCAACATAGATTAATATTTATTTAGGCTGTATATGCTATACCTAAATTGAAATACAAAGTTTATTTGTATATGTTTTGATTTTTTATATTAAAAAAACATTTGCTACAATATAATAGTGCACAGCAGGGCCGTAGCAAACAAATTTGTAGGGACGCTTGATGATTCGATACTTGCCAAACCGAATTTATGCATTTTTTTGAGGGGCCCATATAAAATAATTTTAGGTTAATTTTTTTAGGAGATATTCAAACCAATTTTTAGCCTAAATATAGAAACATAATCAATTTACGTATTTTCAAAATTTTTCTAAGGGTCCTTGGGGCAAGTTATCACCCCTACAGCCCTGGTGCACTGCTCTAATTACCGTTGTGTGAAAGGCCCTTGTCTTCTCGCCGAATTTTATTCATCTGACACTTTCCTTCTTTATCTTTCGTTTCCTTTTCGCAGGTCATGTAGCAATCATTGTGGTAAGTGATTTTGTTTTTGCCACACACGGGTTTGAGGTTGTTGGGACAGAAACAAAGTCCAGATCCTATTTTCTCCGACACCTGGCGAAAAAAGCAAGGACCAGGGTATTTGACTGCTATACCTATGAAACATTGTATTGCAATAATAAGTTATTTGGAATTAGTTTCAGAACTCGGAACTCAAAGAACTCGTCTTTTTTTTGAAATGGAATTCGGAACTAAGTACCAGGGTACTACTCGTGGAACTCGAGTTCCGCTCGAGTTCCTTCGCGATTTATTTCAAATACCTAAAATTCAAATTTTTTTAATTGAATAAAAACGCATTAAAATTAATATTTTTCAAAAAATATATAAAATTTGAATAAAAAAACCTCATTTATTGTTTAAATTATTATTTGATTGCACACAAGCCTTCTAAAATTATATTTGTTAACGTAACATTTTGTTCATACATTCATAAATTTTCCTGCATTTTTAAGTTTTCAAGTTTTTGAATAAATTCTGGCATACCATGAAATTCAGCGGAATTTATAAATTTTATGAACCTCAACTTGTTAATGACCAATATCAATGTTCTTTGTGCAAGTCGTCAAATAAAACAACCTATATAACGGTAACTAATTCTATTTAATATTTTAAGAAATTTACTTCCAACCTTAAAAAACACGTAAAGTGTGTACATAAAGCAGAATATGAAAATTTTTAACTGTTACAGAAAGAAAAGAAAAATCCAAAATTACAACTCAAAACAAATTTAAGCAGACAAAAATCTTTAATATCTCCGTGCATCCATGTATGGAAGATTGCGTGGAGTTGGTTACTGTTCATGGCAGACCATTTGAAAACTATTTTCAGATGATGCCATGATTAGAATCATAAACAAAGCAAGCCCATCAGGAACTAATTTTAAACAGATTAATCCAAGTAATGTTAGAAATGAAGTTGAAGAAAAGGCCAAATATATGCGAACAACTTTAATTGATGATATCAAACATAAAATACTAAGCATAAAATTTGATTTTGCAAGTGTTGCAAACAGATCCTTCTATGGTAAATTAATTTTCACATTTAACTTTTGTACATTTTAATATAAATATTTAATTATTTCTAAATTTTAAAATTATTTAGTTATACAAACTAAAAATTTAGACAAATTAGCCAAAACCAGTTTTTTAAGAATGTATTAATTTAAAAATTCTAAAATATTTATAATTTTGTTTTATTAATTTTTTATAAGGCAAGTCAGTTTTTTATTTTCTAAAATAACCTAGATAATAACTTTTAAAAATTAAATAAAATCATTTTTATGAACATTGTTTAAAAAGCTTTTAAAAAGTTATATTTAATTGTGATTTTGGCTACTTAGTGTAAAACTGATATTCAATTTTTTTAAATAAATTTACTTTTAGCTATAAATTGCCAATACATCCATATGGATAAAATTCAAGTCCGAGTGCTGGAATGCAAAGAGGTCTATGACCAGCATAATGCAGTTGCTTAAAGAAACTGTTTTAAATTACAATATAATGAAAACCCAAATATTATCGATAACTTCAGACACAGCCCGTAATATGAAAGCTGGAATAAAGAATTTTATTGAGCTTGAAACAAGTGAAGATGACATCTTTGACCCATTAGAAGGAATGTTACAAGATAAAGATGATTTAAATTTTATAGACGATTCTTACGAGGTTTGTGAAATATATGATTTCAACTCATCAATCATCATTGATCTCAACTGTGCTGCACACGTGGTTCAATTAGCAGTTAATTCATTTCTAGTCAGCACACCTGAAATAATTTTGGCAATTAAGGTAGCAAGACAATTGGCTACTAAGCTTAAAAGGCCTATTTTATTAGCAATGTTAAAATCTCAAAATCTTCCTCAATCAATACTTATGCATCAGGTGAGATGGAATTGGACTTACACCTGCATTGAAAGATTGCTCAAACTACGACCGTTTCTTGATAATCACAAAAATATTTTAAATGAGTTGGAAGTTTCCAATGATATTTGGCATATGTTTCAAAGATTAATCGAAACACTAGGCCCAGCCGCAATTTTAACGAAACACCTTCAGGCACAAACTTTAGACATCTGCAATTTTTTTACAAAATACTATTTCTGCAACGCCGTGTTAAAGACCCATTCAACTGACTTTTCTTTATTCCTTTTGCATTTTATTGAACAAAGAGAATCCCAGCTTTTAGATAATGACATAGTCAATTGTGGGCTGTTTTTAGATAAAAGATTCTACTTTAAATTAAATAATAGTAAATGCGAAAAAGCCAAAAAGTTTCTGAAAATAGTTCAATCAAAAGCATTATCTCTTCAAAAAAATGATTCAGTAAATCACGAGGAGGAAATTATTTTAGAATCTTCTGGAAATATGTCATATCAATTTTTATTATTAGAGGATGTCTTAAGAGACGAAGAAACATTTTATAAACACGATGACTCAACTGCCTCTCTAATATATGAGCAATTAGATATAGAAATTTAAAATACGAAAATTTACCGAGGTTTAAGGCGGATGAAAATATTAGAAGCTGGTGGGTAGCTAACAAGGCTGAGTTTCCGCTACTAGGAAACTTAGCTTTAATTGTTGTATCGGTCCCCTTGACCGAGGTGAGTGTTGAAAGATTATTTTCCTATTTAAGCTTTATTTTAGATTCCCAAAGGAATCAACTTAAGGATGATATTTTGAATGATATTTTTTTTGTTGGAATGAATTTTAAGCTTGATAAATAAATGTTTCCATTTTATATAGTTTAATAAATTATATGTGCAATGTCAATAAATTATATGTGCAATGTGTAATATATTTTTTTTATCTGTTAATTGTTTAATTATAAAAATAAAAAAATGGAACTCGAGTTCCGATATTTGGGAACTCGTCGGTACTTCCAAGAACTTAGTTCCAGCTCTTTCAAAAATTATCCTAAGAACTCGTAACTTATTACCAGCTTTTTTCAATAAGTTCCAATCCTTGGTTATATATTAATAGCATTAATAATGTCCTCTATTAAAATCATTTTTCTAAATTTGGTCCTGATGTTGTTAGTATCAGTTTTGAATCAAGGAATAACTTTAAAGTTCATTTTTTACGACACAATGATTAAAAAAATAAAATTATAATTTGTACTAAAACGCTCTAGTTTTTTATCTTGCTTTATTGGTTTTACTACAAAATAAAAATCAAAAAAAAGTTTAATAATAAAAAAGATAATTATGTTTATATAACGAGTTTTTTACTCTTTTGATACGTGAATAGCAGTAAACCTAAAGGCAAATAAAAAATCGAACAGCTTAAAATTTAAGTTATGGGGCAGTTTTTATAAAAAAAGTTTTTATTACCGGATGTTATATGAAAACATAAGATATAAGGTTATTTTGTAAATATTCACTGCAGTTTCATGACTTTCTGATTGAAATAAAATTTAAACTTAGATTAGTGAGAAATAAAATTTTGTCGGTTTTATTATCCACTAATATTGCCTAGCGCCCAAGCCATTGAGGGCGACCAGCCCTGCCGAGATAGATTTATAATTTAGTATCCCGAGTCTAAAAAAACTTATTTAATATTATTGAAAATAAGCCAAACGTCATGTCTTTTTCCAAAAAAAATGAGTATAAAAGCCGTTTTGCATTATTGCCTTGACGCCAATGTAGAACGCATTAAAAACGCTTCTCGTTAAACAGGATATCCCATTGTTTTGAATTTAAAAAAAATCATTTACAAGACACGGCTAAAAGCAGGATTTGAGATAATTGCCGGCATTTCAAAAAAGTAGGTTCTTAAAGACTTTCAGAGTTCATTTATTTTTTAAAAAATTTTATGAAATTTTTCTAAAAAAACTTTTTCAATGTTGAAAAATTAATAAAGCGCTATTTTTAAAGAATTCATAATGAGATTATTAGCTATGTTTATATAAAATTAGATAAAAATTTAAAAAAATTATAAATATATTCAGAGCAATTGCTCCAGGTGTAAGAATAATTCTAGAAAACAATGGTCAACAATTTTGGATATAAAACCCTATAATTTTTCTTAAGAATTAATGAACTCTGAACGCGCCCTAATATACATTTTTGGCATAAAAAATATACCAGGTTAATTAAATTTGAGAAAATGAGGATATATGGAGGATTTTGGTGGGAAATTAACTTTAGCTTAGATGGGGAAAAAAAATTTGAGTTGTGAGCTAATTTTATGCAATTTTAGTTTAATAATAAAAAAAGCGAAATTATTTTTTTTAATTGGTAAATTTTTTTTTCAAAAACATTATTTAACAATGCAAAGTTCTAAAATTTTAATTGTATAAGGCAACGTGCAAAGTAAGTTTTTAATTTCGTAAAATTTTTAGAAGTAAAAATTATATTTTGTAAATGAACGCAAATTTTTTAAAAAAGTTGCCAAATTTAGTTTATGCGAATAAAATAGTTTTTCTAAAATAAAAGGTTTTTTAAAAAATTTTAAAAAAAAATAAATTTTTAAAATTTTCAGAATTCGTAAAATTTAACGAAAATAAGAACTCACTTTGCCCTAAAACAGAATTTTTGCTATATCTACAAAAATATAACTTTTAATGTAAGGGCACGTGCAAAAGGAGTTTTTTTGTGAAATTTTTAAAATTGTAAAAAAATTTATTTTGAAATTAAACGCAAATTTTGGAAAAATTTCCGAATTTAGTATATATAAAATGCTTTTTCTGAAATAAAAATTTTTATTAAAAAATTTAAAAAAAAATAAGATTTTAAAAATTTTCAGAATTTTGAAAATATCACGAAAATAAAAACTCACTTTGCCCGTGCCCTAAAAGAAACTCTCTAAAAACGTGTTTTTTATTTTTTTTTTTAATTTGCTTAACAATGCCTTACTTTCCATAGTGTCATTAATATGGCACAGGCAATCTATTTAATATTCAATCTATGTTCATATTATAAACATTATATGAGAAAAAAGAAGGCGCCTGTTCTACCCCAACTCTAGGTTGCTCCCTCCACGGTATGCAAACAACTATTGAGTTCCACATTTTTTTTCACTAATTTTTATTTCTATTAACTTTTTGTAGGTTTGCTATAAACATTAAAATAAGGCGTAATTATCAAACATCTAGAAAAAATTATCTCTTCATACAAAATTAACAAATATTGGGACCTCGAGGTAGAAACGACACTTTTATTAAACTTTGTTATTTTTTCCATTCTCGTAAATGTACATAGTTCATAGCCTAAATTAAATTTGAAATTGGAAAAAACATTAAAAACAAAGCCAGCAATTCACTGCAATTACCTTCATATATTTTGAGACCTTTATATGAATTTGTTTTGCTACTATATATAACATATCACAATAAAATATTTTTTTAAACCAATGAAACACCTCATATTTAGACTACTTGTAGTATTTATAAATAAGTTGACCGTTTTTTTTTGCTATAAAATCTATATCATAAATACAGAGTGTAGAAGTAATATCCTTTTTTTATTAATAATATCATTTTTAGTTCTTAACAATAATTAAAAAAATAAGGCAAAATGGGATATAATTAATCGGTGTGGCCCGTACTTTTCTTATAATTCAGACTCAGCACGTTTTAAATTTTCGGCACGACCCGGCTTTCTTGGGCGATGCTGCACCGGGCCGGGTAGACTTTCGGGCTTTTGTAAAGGGCAAATACTTTTTGCAAGTCAAAATCTCAATAATTTAAAATAAAAATAATAAATTGCATTTTAAAATGCACTTTATATTTTTTATATTGCTCAAAATATTTTGTTACAAATTATAAAAGAAAACGTTAAAAATTCAAAACCTTTAGAAATTGTCAATGAATTTGACCAACAAAAATGATTTTAAACACAAGCTTAAACACTGCTTATAAAATTAAATAATTACCAATTAAAAAAAATCTGTTTTAAACAATTTTAGCAATACAAGATTACGATAGACGCATATCTAAAAATATGGCTTAAACATTTATTCTCATAACATCATTCTCCCAGCAGAAAGTTATTTTTTAAATAACAACAAAAAAAACAATTGGATTTGAGGTTTTCCCCCATACCTTTACCCATATTGAGGCGCCATACCCGTTTAGGATTTTGACTCAAAAGAAGATTTGCTCGCATGCCGGCGACCTAGGTTTTTAGCCTAGGCTCTGACTTTAGTCAAATCGTTTAAAGCCTCTTGCCTTAGTAGGCCTCTCAGCAGTGTCAATGTGGTTGCACACGTGTTCTTTTTTTACGAAGAAAAAAGACGCTTATGCACTGATTCGAACCTCAACCTCCTGCTTGTAAGACAAGAATTTTTGCCACTGAGCTATCCGAGCCGTAAATATAGGAATTATAAATCGCTAACCTTTACAATTGGCCAAACATGCGTTTTTGTAGACTTTGTTATCGGATGCACAATGTAAATCCCTTTTCCGAGGGCAGGAAGCACAACTCATTTGCGGACTCATACCAAGGTCGTTTTTAATATCGTTAATGATTGCTTGATGTTCATCTAAAAGATTTTTGGGAAAGCTCTGCGCCCTAATTTCGTTTAGATGCGCCATCAAAATTGATAGAAAGGTTGTTGTAAGGGGACTTATTGCAATGAAATAATGTACGCATCGATGTACCGACCTGGTCAATGGAATGGTCTTATACATGGACCAATACAAATGTAAATGTTGGAGAACATTATATTTTGGAACAGAAACTGTACCATTGAGTTAAGCTATTCTATAATCTTTCTTGCGTCTCTTTCCAAAATTTACAATTTAAAAATTGTAAAAATACAATCATTGCAAAAAAATACAGATAAACCCATACGAAATAATACAAAGGATTTTAAATTTAATACTGGCTATAATGTGGAGATTGGCGTTCCATGTGCTCGGGAATTGTGAGTATGGTATGGCTAAGTAATTGAGTTAGCTTTAATTGGTAAGTGTGATAATTCCCTTTTAAAGCGCCCTATCTTTTAGAGAGTAGGCTTTTCATTTTCAATTTATTCCAAGGCAAGTATCGACATAACGTAAAGAGGTAATTTGCACCTGCGCCATTCCATGGTTTTGGTTTATTTTAAATCAAGTTACTTTTATGACCTTTATCTTCCTCCTAATGACCAACATGGGTAAAATCACCCAAAATATTGGGTGGGTTTAGAGTTCAGACGGAATACAGCCTTACAAGAACTGGTGTTAAATGCCTGCTCATAGGCTATTGATTTTTTAAAAAAATAGTACAAATTTGCAGCCATTTGGAAGTGGCTGATTCTTAAGCAGTTGCCCTAACCATACTTAAAGCAAGAGAATGAGTCACAAATTTAGGTGGCCTACGTGCAATTATATCTCACTATTTTATTCAAGGTCAACATTAGTTTAGTTTCTCGGCCTAAAAAAGTCAAAATTAAGGGGCATGGCACTCCTTAATTTGTGAAAGGCTATGGATAACCCCAAATCTGCTTATTTTTTTTTTACATTTTTTTTACAATTTTTTTTATCCTGTTGTTAATTAAAACCTATTACTTATTGGAAACCGTGTTAGTAATTTTTAGGGATGGGCACCAACTACCAAAAAATTACGCATGTTGTAGTATAGTTTAAATACATAGGTCAACAAAATTTTTGAGTATGAGCTAACTACGGAGATCAAACCTGCCATCTTAGGGATTTTCAAATCCGTTTAACGTTTTTTCTAATCAAACTTAGTCAACTATAAACATTAAAAATTTTAGAAAAAATACCAAAAAAAAACAAAAAACATTTAAAAACAAAAATAAATTGAAATTTTATTTTTGCATAATTACAACAGCTAAACTGTTAAATTCAAACTTCAAATAAAACTTTTATTAAAAACCAAATATTAATCGTGTCGTATTTAAGTTTGGACGCGAATTATTTTGTATCATCTAAATGCTAATGTAAGAGCTTGATATACTAAAAAATTTTATTTCTCATTATTTAATATGATAAATATAAGTTACAAGGGATTTTTATATGGAAAAAAGATAATTAAATTTGTTCTTTTTAAGGTATTACCGATCTGTCAATTCAGTCAAAAAAGGCCATTTTTTCGATATGGACGGATGTAAGTAGCCAAGGCCGGAAGAAACTAAGAAAAACGAAATATATACAGTGCTAGCTTCAATAAAGTGGCACATGTTGGAAATAGAATGATCAATAGACACATAAAATGTGGCCATCTACCACTATTTTTTTGATCGCGGTCACTAATAAAATGATCACGATTACAATTAAATGATCACGATCACAATTAAATGATCACGATGACAATTAATTGGCCAAGATGATGATTTCATGGTAAACATCACTAAAGTTGTGTGACCATTTAGCCACAACATAGTGATATTTATTATGAAAACATCATCTTGGCCATTTAATTGCGATCGTGATCATTCAATTGTGATCGTAATCATTTTATTAGCGACAACGATCAAAAATATAGTAGATGATGGCCACATTTTATGTGTCTGTTGATCATTCTATTTGTAACATGTGCCACTTTATTGAAGCGAGCACTGTATATGAAATAAGGTCATTACGGGGATAAATTCTTTTATGTTTTCATAAAATTACCGGTTGTGCCATTGATATTTGTGACCTGTGTTATTACCAATATCTATAATGATCGAATAATTGTAAGTATTATAATTGCATTTAGCAAAAGAATACTAGTTTTTATAAACAACTAAATTTTTTAGTTAAATGTAAGTTTAACGCTTGTCCTTTATAACTTTGCATATTTAATTATGTTAAATTTACTCACTAGCTATTGATGGGGCTGAAAACAGGTTCATGGTTAACACCTCCTTTGCAAACAAAAAAAGCTACAACATTGCATTGATGGGGCATGTGATTATCTTTAAAAACATACAAAGTTTTTTAGTTAAAAAATTAATTTTTTAATTTTATAGCATTTAACTTAAAGTTTATAAAAATTAATTATCAAATTCACCCCGATAAAATAATGTATTAAAATTTTAATTTTTGAAATTGATTAGCCATGTTGATAACACAGGTCGACTAATATCAATGTCAGATAGGTTATGAAAATATAAACGAAAACATCCCCATGATGGCCATATCTCATATATATTTTCCGTTTTTTGAAGTTTCCTTCTTTCAGATATTTAGATCCGTCAAACAAAAATTGCTTTTTTGGCCAAAGTGACAGATTTTGCGACTTAAAAATTTAAGAATTTTTTATCCTATAAAAATTCTTTGTAACTAGGTATATCAAGCACTTACAACATTTAGATTATACAATACATTTGTCACCCCAACCTATGACTTAAATATATTGCTAATTGGCATTTTAAGGCTTTGTGGTGTAATTTTAAATAGAATTAAATATTGTCTTTTTGCTGCCCGGAAATTCTTTAGCTCTTGGTCTGGGTTATGTGGGCTAAGTTCTGACGGGTATGCCGTCTATTTCAAGAGATGTAGGGCAACAGGGGCATTGTTTGAGCAAGTGAATGACTCTGGCCTCCAACTTTTGCCAAGGTTGTTTAGCCAGCATTTTGTAATATTCCCAAAAAAATTTCATATCTAAACAGGCCCGATTCTAGCTTTTTTAATTTAGGGTGGCAAAAAAAAACTAGTGGGGGGGGGGGGCCCAGAAATTTTTTTTTGTTTCAGCAGCAGAATTAGCCGTGACCTTCGGTCACGGCAAAAAATATATATGTACACCATTTGAACCTTTTTGTGAGGGCACTGCCCCCCCCCCCCCAAAGGGGTCTTAATGCCTGTATCTAAATATTATGGTATTGGCAATGCACTTAATCTCACTGACCCAGGAATTATGAATAATGGCGGATAGCGAATTCACTGCTTCTAACCCAAAAAAAACATTATCGGTTTTTAATAAAAATATTAAAGTTTAAAATTTAAAATTTATCTGTTTTAGTTTTAACAAATATAGTCTTTTTAATATTTTTTTTTGTTTTTTTACATTTTTGCATTATATTCAATGTTTAGCCGACAAAAAAAAACGATAAACTGATCTGAAATCTGGCAGATATCTCTGTATTTAGCTCATAAAAATATGTGACTTGTGTAATTAAGCAATTGTGTTAAATCTTTTAATTGATTTTATATTAGACTTATTAATTTGTTTTTAAATAGTTTTATTTCACGTTAACGGAATTTAGGTTATTTTTTAGTATTAGGTTTTTATAGACCATTACTTAAATATAATAATACAATTTTATTTTATGGACACACATAATTATACAAGAAATAAATTTATAAAAAAACATATATTTTTTTTATGAAAATTATATTAATGAGACAAGACGATAAAAACAGCCGCGTAATTGCATCCAACATGTGCTTTGAGAAAGGAATTTAAAATATTTTGGTGGTTAATATGATTTAATGCAAAATATTAAAAAGCCGTTAAAGCGAAGTTCTAGTCAACACCACAAGGCCTTGGAAGACATTAGAATAAGTCTATTGCCATTTGAAAATTCTAACTTTGACAATAGCCAATTATATTCTGTTGCACCTAATAATAGAAATCTTCCTAATTATATAAATTTTGCTACAACCCATTCATTTCCTTTAAACACAACTATGTGCAAAGAGGTACAAGTAAAATAATTTTTTATTTATTTTTTATATTTTTTTAAACACCACTGTGCAAAGAAGTAAACCAAGTTTACAATATATAACCTTTTTTTCATTATCTAAATATGCCAACTTATTCATTTGAACATTGTTTTATCACAAACAATTATGATAATAATTTTTTAACAAATTTAGAACATTAAAAGGGATGAGTCTCACATTACAAGGGCTTATGACAAACCATTTAATTCTTATTTAAATTATATGCAAGATAATACATTAAATGCCCCACAGTTTAATTTCTCTAACAGAAAGGAATGTCAACCCCAGGCATCAAAATCCAATTTGATTAGATCTAACACTCATAGTGATATTAAATGTCATAACGTTGACAAATTGAAGGAATTGAATAAGCAAGAATCAAGATACACTTACATGCATTTAATTAAAAGCAAAAAGGTCCATCTTCCTACCCCAACATATGCAACTGACTTGCATCCTAAACAGTTACAAAATACTATTGATAGTAATTCCTTTATAAGCATAGGAAATAATAAAAAGCCAAATGCTAATCCATTATTACAAAATTATATAAACATTAAAAATAGTCCTTCAGAATGTCATATATCAAATGCCATGTCTCCAAACAATCTTTGTCAAAATAATCAGAGTATGGGACTTTCAACAGAATTAGACAATACTTTACTATTTTTTAATAATTATGTCAAAAACTTACCTCAAATTAATAAATTTCAGGATTTATTGAATCTAATATCATATGATAGTGCTTTTTCACAAAATTCTTCTCTAACAAACGGTTTTGATACTACTAATGTTAACAATGCATTTACAACTACTTCTAACTACAACCATGAAGTTGGTAAAAACAACTTGTCACCAGCTGGTCAAGGCAAAATTCTAAATTTTGTTATTCCAGCTCCAGCCTCTCAGCAGTGTGCAAACATTAATAATATTCCTTATAACAATACTAACAACATAAATTATGAAAATTTCATTTCTAATCAGGGTGGCATAACAGATAAATTTGAAAATTTGAGATTTCCAGTAGAAATATCTTCTGCATACAACACTGATCAAAATGCTTACCCACATTTGCTGCCTGATCAAAATGACTCAATGCTCATTTTTCCCAAATTAACGCCATCAAGTTTTCTCAAAAATGATGATTCTCAGCTGTCATATCAAAACACACAACTTGACAGTATGAACCAACCTACCAACATAGATAACAATGGTAATATTTTTAATAATGATGACAAATACTCAAAATCCATCAAACTTAAAACGGATGACAGTCTATTAATGCCTGAATTTTTATATGGCAAAGAAATGCCTATTGAAGTAGCGTTGTTAGGGCATGGGACATATAGCCACGTGGTAAAAAATTATTCGCCCAGGGCATATAAATTTTTCATGGAACAGCACATTGAAAACGTTTTTCGGAGCCACAGGGCTAGGCAGGAAAGGAGAAACCAACTGGAAAAGGAAATGGCTAAGGTATACATCAAAACTAAAATTATTTTTGGGTGCCTTTTACCTTAGAAAGTGTTCTTAAAATGTTTTATAGAAAATATTTTAGCAAAACTTATTTTGAAATATTTAATTTAAAAAAAACTTTAAAATGCACTCAGACTTAATTAGTGTGCTTATGCGTTTCTAAATTTTTATTACCCGTCTCAAATTTCACCTTGGCCTTAAATATTGTGTTTATAGCAATTCCTCCTTTTTTTGCTAAAGACATTTGTCAAATTCCTTTAATTGGTGCGAATATTCAAAAATGTTTGTTTGTTAATTTGGAAATAATTAACATTGGCAAAATTCTTTTTAAAAAAAATTTGTGTAAAAAATTGTACACAATAGATTAACGTTTAAGTAGCCTGTTACAAGTTTTAAACGTTAGAAACTTTTTTGTTAGGCCTATCGTCATAAGGCATGTTATGTTATATTTTTTCGGAAAAAAAGAAAAACATATTTCAGATTCATTAAAAACGCGTTTTATTTATGGGGCTGAGACGGTAATGCAAAATACGATTAGGTAACCATGAATTATGTGTTTTTTATACACATTTTTCTGAAAATTTAATCTGAAATAAGCCAGGGCTAGTTATGTTAATAATTACTACTTTTTTTTATAAAGGCGCGTTCGGGCTCATTTCATTTTTTTTTAAATATTTTTGAAATTTGTAATTATTATTATTTTTTTCAAAAATTTCAAAAACTTTTTTGTTTAGAAAAACTATTTTGATGCTAATAATTAAGATTGGCGACTTTTTTGTCCAATGTCAAAAGTAAAAATTTTAGAATTTAAAAAAAAATGAAATGAGTCTGAACGTGCCCTAATAGGCCGTTAAATTTAAAACAGCCCTGAGATATTTTTTGGATTTTAAATTGTATTATCGTCACATTACAGAACTTTTGAGATTTGTTTAATGGGGAAGATACCGCCTGCATTATTTACAAGCACACAAATGTATAACAATGCCATTGCGTAATTTTAGAATTCAGAGCGTAGCGCTTTTGCATATATACAAATCTTTAGGCTTTATAAAAATAGTTTTTGCTAAAGTTTCCTGGTAAATTACCGTTCTTTTCTCTTCCATCTATGCACCGCTATAATTGGTGCAATTGCTGTTATATTGTTAAGCTCTACAGTTATATCTTACTTTTTGCAAATCTCTTATAACGAAAACGATACAATCTGCTTGCTAATTCACTCATCTTGCTCGGGGTTTTAGGTACGCCATTTGGCACTTATCAATTAAAAATCTATTTTTTATAATATCTAACGTGCATGATATTCTACAAATTTTGTGATAGGTTTGCGATGATATCGTTAATGTACCTTAAACTTTGTATTTAACAATCAATATTAATATTGAAAATGTTCTTGCGGACACAGATACTTGAAAAGGCCACTTTTCTAGATTTCCCCAAAAAACTAATAATTATAGAGGGGTGAATGATATATCATGAAATTTGACTCCGCAGCCCATCTTTTGGTATTGCACTAAATGTCACAATATATAACAGGTAGATGTTGCGGGCGATTTAAGGTTTCAAAAAAAATTTTGCTAGCTTTTTTTACCAAGGCTGACGTATAAAATAATGTGTGTTGCTCAGATTAAATTTGGTTCAAACAATAAGAATTTTTCTAAACTTTGTTTGCACGCTGAGGGACATTTATTACACCAAATGACGGGAACGACCGTGATTTTAATGTATTTTTATCAACAGTTGCGGATCGTAATTTACTCAGTGCCTAAAAATAAAAAAAAGTTTTTTTAATGCGTAAAACGTATTAGTTTTTAGTTTAGATTACAACCAGGGTATATCCTCGTTTAAAAATTTCTATTTTTATGTAAAATTTGTTATTGATTTTGTACTTTTATTTACACTCGCGTTACATAAAGGTGCATTTTACCTTATTGAGAAACGCACTGGGGTTCCAAAAATGTGAAACAAAGGTTTGAAAAATTAAATATTTTGAGGCAAATTGATAAACAATTGACTAAAAATGGATTTTTTCTTTAGCTTAATAAAGCATTTTTTAGTCGATAAACAATTGCAAATTAATACGGTGTTCCGCTTATATTTTAAAATCCCACCCGTTTTCAAGTTTTCGTCACAAAACTATTGTTTTTTTTTTACATTTATTGGTCAATAATATAATTGTACTTTTTCTTGCTTCACTGGACACAGAAAACGAAAGTAGCATTTTGCATTTTATTTTTAACAAAATTTATATTAACATATTATCATTTTATTAATTTTACAAATATAGCTCTCGCGAGCTTCAAATTTTTTATTAAAACACATATCAATCAAAACTTATGTGCTAAAGTATTACTAACATATGATCAGATTCGTGTCCTATTGGCGCCGGCAAGCTTTTTTCAATAAGGACATTTTTTTCACATTTGTCATTATCCTAATTTTATAATGGGAATAATGTGTGCCCGACATGTTTTTATTTAGCACGAACGTACTGCATTCTTTAAGATTGCAATAACAGGATTAATAATAACAATGCTAAATATGTAAGTCAACCGTTGACAACTAAGAGGTAGGCCCTAATCTAGACGAACGAGTAGAGGCGCGCGCATTAGCTAAAAATTTGATTCTAATAAATGAGAAACGTGAGCTCATCTCTATATAACGCTACAATTGAGTTTGAGCTCCTCGAATATTTTAATTTCCGTTGTAAGGATAACGAATCAGCTCCTTTACATAAATAGTTTTTAAGGGCTAAAATATGTATGAATTCCCCTAAATCTCTGTGTCCCCAATTATGCTACAAACCATAATGGAATTTTTATTTTGGAAACATTGTATTATTATATTGTTGTTATTTAGTACTGATCTTCAAAACATCTGGCTCCCTTAGTATAGTACTATACAGTTTTTTTATTATCAAAATATTGCATAAAAATATTAAATATTTTGATGAAATATAACAATAAGCCTAACTGAACTTTTTACCGACTCAGTGGGATATTTTGAGGTTTATTTAAGATATACCTTTGCCTGTAACGCATATCGTTTGTGTCCTTTTTATGGTACATTTACCTTTTTGGAGGTATAATTATGGTTGTTAGGCCCGGTTAATTCAAATTTTTAAAAATTTTTTAGTTAAAGATTTAACAAGGTACATTACACGCATCAATGTTATTAAAAATGTTAATAATTTACAATAAAAAAATCATAAAAAAAATACAACAATAATTAGGTTTGAGGTTTCCCCTATACCTTTCCTAGATGGGCACCATACCCGTTTAGGACTTAAAATTATAGTAAGATTCTTTTGCACGCCGGTGACCTAGGTTTTTAGCTTAGGCTCTGCTTTCACTTCAGGCCTTGTTAGGTCACTCACCAACTTCAAAGTGGTTGCATTCGTGGTCTATTTCCCGAAGAAAAAAGAGGCCTATGCACGGATTCGAACCCCCAACCTCCTGCGTGTAAGACAGGAAAGTTTGCCACTGAACTTTCTGGACCAATTTTAAAAATAAATAAAAAGTATTTTAAATTGAATAAATGACAATTTTAATTTTTTTGTTGCCCCTTTTAAATTTGATAGAAATAACCCCTAACTTTTTAAGATTTTTTTTTGTTTTGCTATTAAGAAATAATTTAATTTAGTGGTATATTAAAAAACCCATGTCCAATTTTTGACCCTTTAAACTTGACTAATCTTAAATTATATTTTTGGAGCACACATTATTGTGGGCAAAATAGTTTTTGCCAAATTTTTCAAAAATCCAAATAACTTGATTATGTAAAATAGTTAAGGATTTAAAAAATTCAGTGCCATGGTGAACACAAGTGATAAATGAGAAGAGGAACAGATGAAGAGCGAATAAAAGGTTCCGACATATTTAACAATCCGGTTATTTTATTATAAATACCGAAAACTAAGTCATCTTGTTTTGTGCTTTTATAAATACTTATTTAATTATAATTGATATGTAATGTGAAATAAAACAAATTTTACAATCTAACTTATTAGATCGGTCTTTCCCAAGAAGCCCAAAATCAAATGCGTAAAATTTTATCGCGGAAGGAATCTAACTATATGCGACTCAAACGTTCCAAAATGAAGCGTGCTATGTTCGTCAAAATTAAAACCATAGGTTTGGCTCAAACCAACAATTTTATTTTTCTTCATTTATGATATTCAGGTTAAAAAAATTGATGGTATCTTTTCACATCTATCAATACATTTATTAAATCATTAAAATAGTAATTGGATATTTCTTTTTGCACTCATTTATTTTGTTGCTGACGGTAATGATTACTTTTAAAATTTTGCATTAGTATCAGTAATAACACATAAAAAACAAATGAATGCTTGGATTCGAAGGAATTTTTTATTATGAGTCTGATGGCGTTTTTAGATTTTTGTGTACGGGTAAAGGTATTAAAATTTTTCACCTTAGAAATTATAAAATGCCCAATTATGCCTTTTGACAATACTGACCCCTAATATAGAGATGATACAAAATAAGGATTTGGAATTGGAATACCTTTAAACACCTTAAATTAAAAAGCTTAAACAAATAAAAAAAATATTAACCTACTTTTTCTAGTTTGAAATGCCTCTCTGTCAGTTTCGTTAGCGTGGTTCATGTGTATATCTTTTTATCACTCATGCCGAAAAATATTCAACAAAAATTAAGTGAATTTAATGTTTGCGAAGGTAGGAAAGGAAAGTAAGTATGTAATATATCAAACGCATAATGCGGCGTGAAAATCAATTACTCATATTTTATTTATTTTATAAATTATAAATTCTTCATTGTTAACTTAAATAAGAAAATTATCTGTACACAAATCAAAAATGGACATTATTAATTTTTACTGTTTTATATCTTGTTATCCTTGCCCTAGAAAAAAATCAAAAAAAGCCATCATATTTATTATAAAAAAGTTTACTCGAATATGAGCAGTTTATTTCAATTCCCAGTAAAATGGTCGATTTTTGTTGTATGTATTAGTCTAATTCGATTTAATTACCTATCAACACTTCCTTTTACAGGTATTGGTGCTTTTGGAGAGGTTGCACTCGTGTATAAACGGGAAGAAAAGGCACAACAACCATCAGGTTCCCCAATCGTGCCAGACTCACCTTTATTAAATAGGACAAATGAAGCTAGCGTTAACTGCTCCTCCAATTTACCATCTCACGCAAGCGGCTCTGGAAACAACATCTGTATGTGTTTATTTTTACAGTGATTTCGATAACAATAATATTCATATCATAAAACATAATGATTGTTTGCCATTCTTCGTAATAAAAAAATGAGCTCAGTGTGATGAGTTCACTCATTTTAAGGAGGAAAACATTAAATACGATAAAGTTCGCAATTAATTGCAATTTGAGGTAGGTCTCTATATGAGCTAAATAAAGGCTTTAAAATGATTTTGAGACAAATTGATTTAATACGTTTTATGGTATAAATTAAAATTTAATTTTGATATTTGAGGAGTGTGAGCTTACCCCAATTTAACACCAAAATGGCAATTGAATTTGCGAGTTTTGTTTAACACTTGTGTATATGTTGGGCCACGATATATGTTTGAAAATATTTACTTTTTCTTATATATTATTCATATGTCACTTAGACCTGAACACAATTACCAGCTATGCCAATCACCTATCTCATTTTGAATCTCCCGCAAACATTACCCTATCCACCTCACCAAATTCATTTGAGTACATCAAACCCCGAAGCTCGATCGCCACAACCACAACTGATGAGGATTTTTCTGAATCCTCGACTAACGAAATACACACATATTCCGACGGGAAATTGAACTCGGTGCAAGCACCTTCAACTTTGTTTTTTTTAATTTTTATATTGATATGTTCTGTATCCGTTCGCATTTTTACATTATAGGGACGCTTGAACCTGCAAAGAAAATTATAATTAGTATTTGGATTTTTTTGTGCCCTAAATAGATTTTTAGATCTTGTTATAAAAGACGAATCCAAATAGTACATACCATTCATTATAAACCCTTAAGTTAATATCATATAGTTTTAACCATTTTGATAAGCAATGTGTCATAACGATTCTAGGTTAGCATTGTATTATTTTGGTATAATTTATTATAACTTTAAAGTGCAATTTATTTAAGCATATAAGATTTCTTAAAAGAAAAATAACAGTTTTTTTTATAAACAAAAATCTGCCATCATTTTTAATGTAATATTGTTTTTTTAATGTAATCATATAGGTATTTAAGAATCAGTCTTCCACCTTCAACCCGATTAGTTCTTCCAACGCAGCAAGCTTAATGCTTCTTGCAAACGGTAGCCACGGCTCCATAACTTCGATTAATTCGTCCCTTTATTCACTCAATTCCCTATCCTCGCCTTCGACCCGTTCATCACTTTCAAGTTTTCAGGGAGGAATGTTTGGTCCAGTCCCAGTACCTAACTTGGGAATGATGAGTTCAACACTCGAAAGAAATAATCATTATAACAATAATAATAATATAAATAATAGCACCTCAAACATTCATACATTTCCTTCGACGCCATCTTTATCTAACTCTGCCATCTCACCATCCTTTCCCCAGCTGTACGCCATGAAGACCCTTAGGAAAACGGACGTTTTTAAGCGCAATCAGGCTGGGCACGTAAAAGCCGAAAGAGATATACTGGCTGAAGCCGACACCGAATGGGTCGTTCGGCTTTACTATAGCTTCCAAGACGATCGCTACCTGTATTTCGTGATGGACTACGTGCCCGGAGGTGATATGATGTCTCTACTCATAAGGTATATATATGGTATGGCTCTTCAAAAGGAGAGAGCTGGTATGAGGCTTATTTATGAGCTAAATCCGCTTTTTTGCTCGTGAAGAAGATTCGGAGATATTAGGGGAGTTATTTATGAGTAGAAACAAAATTTAAACAGAAAAAATTATGTGAATAATTCCTCCCTTAAAATTAAAACCCTTTATTTTTAAAAAAATATAAGAGCAAAAAAGACTTGGCTAGTTTTCTCCAGCCCTGTTAATTACAAATCTGAGAAATTACCGTTTTCCAAATTTCTATTTAGAAGGAAAAATAAAAGGTGTTAAATTTTATGGTTGTGAAACCAGATATTAAGGAAATTGATGTTTAATTGATATTTCGTTTTTACCCACTGTAATCAGTTATTTATCAAAAACGAAAAAAGCAAATTATTTTTACTTTAGTTGAGTTTTTTTTTTAAATGTTTGAGAGATTTCTTATAGAATAAATATGTCCTATATCACAGGTCAACAAATATTTATGTCATAAACGTGAATTTTATGAAAACATAAAAGAATGTGCCCGTGATGGCCTAATCTTATATGTGTTTTCCGTTTTTCTTAGTTTCTTCCGTCTTTGGCTCCTAAGATTCGTCTATAACGAAAAATGGCCTTTTTTGACCAAATTGACAGATCTAAATCTAAAAAAAATTTAAAAATCTTTTTTGCATATTAAAATCCCTTGTAACTTATATTTTTAATCACGAATAATGGAAAATTTTTTTATTAATATATCAAGCTCTTACATCGGCATTTAAATACTACAAAATATTTCGCGTCCAAACTTAAATACGACACGATATATTGTCGGTTTTTAATGAAAATATTATTTGAAGTTTAAATTTAACAGTTTAACTAATGTGAATATGCAAAAATAAAATTTCGATTTGTTTTTGTTTTTGAATCTTTTTTGTTTTTTAAGCTTTTTTTTCTAAAATTTTTAATGTTTATAACTGACTGACTAAGTTTGATTAGGAAAAACGTTAAACGGATTTGATATTCCCTAAGATGGCAGGTTTGATTTCTGTAAGTTAACTCATAACTCTCAAATAATTGTTTATTAAGATATGTAGTTTGATCAAAAATGCATTTGTCATTTTTAATTTTCTTACTAAAATTAAACTTAACTTTCATTATAAATTTTGATCTGTTTTGTTTATAGGTTTGGAATTTTCCCGGAAAGACCGCTCGCAATTTTTTACGCGGCCGAGCTTGTGTTAGCCATTAATACCGTTCACCTATTAGGCTTTATCCATCGCGATATTAAACCCGACAATGTGCTAATAGACCGGGACGGTCACATTAAATTAACCGATTTCGGACTTTGCACCGGGTTTCGATGGACACATGATTCGAGGTTTATTATTTGTAACAATTAAAAGAAATTTTTAGTCGTACCAACATTGCCACGAGCTATTATTATATTTTCTGCCCTCAAGTTAAGCACCGCAACTTGGTTAATACATAAATGGGTGACTGCTAAGAAATTAAATCTTTTTATTTCTCAAAACTCTGGCTTAGAATTTTAATTGTTAGCGTTAGATCTTTTTTACTCTGATAGGCCGCCGTATTAAAGGTCTCGGTTGAAAAAGAAAATGCCTTGATGTATACCGTTCCAATAGGGAAGAGATGGGAAACATCTATAATTTGTTTTATAAACTAATTTTTTGGGTGTTTTTAAAGGTAGTCTGTATGTAAGTAACGTTAAAAAATTTTTAAATAAAACACCAGGCTAATTAATTTAAGGAATTATCAAGAAAATTAGATTATTTTAATTTATATTTTAAATACATTTTTAAACAGAAATTATTTGCCTTCTGCAAATGCCTCGCTACCCACCACACCTAAACCATATGACGAATTATCCATAAATGCAGAAAATATGAACTCTGTTGATTCTCAATTAAGTTTGGCATTTTAATCTTACCAACATTGTTTTAATGTTTAATTATTACTTTTTTTTTTCAGTATTTCAAACAGGTTCTGAATTTTTTTAATATCCGTTAATACTTTATTGAAATAATAAATCTAACTGTTTCTGGTAATTTTTTCTATCCCCAATAGCCAATAAAGTTTTATACGACCAAATTGCCGGAAATATCGGGCCTTCCTTTAATAACCAATTTCATTTCTATGATAACAATGATAATCTTCAGTCGCGTTTAGCAGTGAATCGTCGTGAAGCGGGAGTAGAATTTTCGGCTAAGAAAGAAGAGACGAACCCATTTAGGCGTCTTATAAATATTAATCAGCATAAATCTCATTATCCCAATGCAAACCTTGAAAATTATCACAGATCATCTAAAATTAACAAAAGACGTCGATTAGCCTATTCTCTCGTTGGCACACCCAATTACATTGCACCAGAAATATTGCTAAGACAAGGTTATATTTTTTTGTTTTTAACTTTAGGATATATTGGCACGCATAAAAATAATATATAATTTATATAATTTGAAAGCATAAATGGCATAAAATTAATAAATATAAATGAGAAATCTTTATTAATATAAAGAATGCATACATTTTTTTAACGAAAAATTTACCTTTCATAACTTTGTTACAGCTTACGATAGATCTTGTGATTGGTGGAGTCTCGGGGTCATTTTATATGAAATGGTTATTGGACGACCGCCATTTTTAGCTAATAATCCTGCGGAAACGCAAATGAAGGTTTGGTTATTTTTTTTAGTTTTTTAGTTTTTTGCTTTTTTCACGCCTTACTAAATTGCTCAACTTTATTATATTATATTATATAGGACATAATGAATTAAATTAAGACAAAAAAACTAAATTATTTATCCACTAGGTTATAAATTGGCCCAACACACTTCGTATTCCACCTAAACCTTCCATAACACCCGCAGCCCGACATTTTATTCGACAATTGTGCCGGGACCAGGGTACCCGCCTGAATGATTTTACCGCCATCAAGCAGCACCCCTTTTTTACCGGAATCGATTTTGAAACGCTACGTCAATCTCCGGCCCCTTATGTACCCACACTAACTCACCCCTTCGATACATCCAATTTTGACGATTTCGATAATTACGAACCAAAGCACAGCCCTAATTCCTCTACCGAAGAGGATTTGCCAAATGTTCAGCTTACTTTAACGCCCCATCATATCGACAGTGAAATATCTCAACGATGTCAACCTCAAGCCCCTTCCGTCACCGCAAATTATGATCGCCTCAAGAAGAATATAGTTTCCTCAAACGGGGGCGCGACATCTCATTTTCAACACATATATAACCCGGAGTTTGAGTACAATAATTCGGGAACACTCGTATCTCCTATATCTCAGCCCGTTTTAAGCAATGCAGACCCAAACTCACATAACAACCCTAAATATTCTTCAATATTTAGCGATCAGGACCACCCAGCAAGCACGACGACCACCAATGTTTGGACGAAAGCTACCAGTGTCCGTGATTCAGATTTAAAAAACAAACCCGCCCTACCTATTAACAAAGCCAAAACGGATCTAAAACAACCGTTGCCTTCACCCAAGCCAGCAGACCTACCGAACGAAATGCCGGATCATGCATTTTTTGAATTTACATTTAGGCGGTTTTTTGATGGGGACACAAATGTCACAACTATTTAAACATTAATTGTTTTAATAAATTAAATCATTAAATTAATTATGACTGAGTGATTGCCTCATTTCTCACGCTATTGCCTTATTTTATTTTATTTTAGTGTTTTTTTAGGCCACGTGCAAAGTGAAGTTTTGAAAAACCAATTTTTTTATATTTTCTTTTTATTTTTCGAATTAGATGAAAAATAATGACGTTAGGGCACGTGCAAAGTGAGTTTTTATTTTCGTAAAATTTTGAAAATTTTGGAAATTTTTTTATTTTAAAAAAAAATTTTATTTCAGAAAAAGCATTTTACGTTTATATAATAAATTTGGCAACTTTTTAAAAATTTGCCTTTAATTACAAAATATTTTTTTTCAAAATTTTGAAAATTTTACGAAAATAAAAACTCACTTTGCACGTGCCCTTAGATAAAAATTAATATATTGTTTTACTTCTATAAACTTATATGAAATATTTATGAATATTTTTGCATCCTTTAAATTAAAAACGGCGTTTTGAAAATATAAAATCACTTTGAACGATTTTTCTCTTCTCATTTCAAAAGGATTTTTAAATTTAGCGGCGAAAAAACATACTCTGCACGTCGCCTTATTTGCAATAAACTATATATAGCTAATAAAATTATAGCACCAGAACATTTTTTTTTATTAAAGACATTCCGAAATTTTTTTAAGTTGTTGGCCGAATAGAAATATATTCTAACGTTTGGTTATTTTGCAAATCGGGGAAATGTGCAAATGTGTAACTATAGATTTAACATGGGCAGTCAAACTCTCTTATATCTAATATTAATAGCTAAGCCTATATTCCATTAATTACTTGTTGGCATATGAAAAGCGAGTTTGCAACTATAATAATATTATCGAAAGCAATCGGCGCCCAATGTGTTAAAGAGTCATGAAATGTAATGATCTAAGACTTAATATTAGTTTTAGAATTACTTTTAAAAACGTTGGCAACTTGATATATTTAAAAAATTAATATTTCATTGTTAAATAAAAAATTGAAGTTACAGTTGATTCTTATATCGAAATTTTTTTGATTTTTTCCCACTTAAAAGTCTTAAGAGAATTAATCTTGTGCCACTTCGAGTTCCCCAGAGCTGAAGGGCACCCTACGACAACTGGAAAAACGGAAAAAAATATTTAAGATAAAGCCACATTAGAGATTATTTTACAGGTTTTATCAACTTTATCGGACCTTCAAATGTTTGTAGGTTTGTGCAATTGCTGTTATGATCAAGTTGGAGTGGATAAAGAAAATTATTGTGGCGGAGTGGGCAAAATAAAATAAAATTAAAGGGAAAATTTTGTAAACTAAACAAAAATTTATTGTTGTTATGGAGGGTAGGGCTGATATGTTAGGGAGTTAAATTAGTGTTCGAAATTAAATTGCATCGCTAGACACAGCAAGCAAATAACCTGGCTACCTTCGAGAAAAGGGGATGGGGGGAGGGCAAACCAGGATTAAATATAACAGTGATAATGGTAAACCGACCGCAAGGGGAGCGCACAGGTTAATCGTCTCCCCCATGGTCACGCCTCTAAATGCCTTACGTCGTCAGATTTGTGAAAATCTCAAACATAGTCAAAAAAATATATGTTGAAAAAAAAAATCCAATGTTAGTAAAACAAAAAACAATTGGGTTTGAGGTTTCCTTTTTACCTTTTCCCACATAGGAAGGTCATACCCTTTAAAGGCTTTGACTCTTTACCCAAGCAAAATTAATAATGCCGACGGGGTAAATAATAAGATTTTTGCACGCCGGCACCTTAGGTTGCCTAGGCTCTGCCTAAGCATACTAATCAGGAGCTTAAAAGTCGGGAAAGCCGCCTATGCACGTATTTGAACACAAATCCTTTGCTTGGTAGGACAGGGATGTTTGCGAGCCATCTCAGCCGATTCATATAAAAAGAATAAAAAAATTGGTAAGTGGGTGGGCCCTTAACAAAGTTTTATTGAAAGGTCTGGCCTAAATTTTATATTATTTACAGGGCCATCTACAGTTTTGAATTTGCCTAACTGGACTACAAAATTTGGACTACCTAAAGCATCATATATGACAACTATCGTTTTTGGTGCTGATTACGAATATGAAATCAGAATTTCAGCCAATGCCTCAGATATTTAGTTTTTTGATGTCTGAGGTAAAGCTTCTATATTATAAAACCTATGGGTAGAAACAAAAGTTTAATAATATATTGATTAAGAAAACATTCATTAATAACGTAAGGCGTTTGAATTTTTCTATAATATTTAATTTTTTTTATTTTGTTGTGTTTGTATAATTAGTGGTTTTCGTCATAAAATCCTTTTTTTGATCCTAAATAACTTGAAAGTTAATTCCTAATAATTTTGAGTTATAACCTTTTTGAATAAGCTTTTTATAAGGGATCTAAATATGCCAATTAATTTTTTGGAAAATTTATAGTTTAAGTAATTTTGTAGATTTTTTTTGAACTTTAGACGCAGTACAAAAAAAATTTGAGGCATTGGGAGAAAAACTAAACCCGGGATCGTAATCGCAAGGAAATTCTCTACGAAACCCTATAAAAATCATCATGTTGTTTTTTTGTTGTACAGTGTAATTATTCATAATGCTTTTAATTTGCATTTATATTACAAAAAATATATAATTATTATTATAGCGCTTTGCACCGTATATTATATTTAATTGTTAATTAGGAAGAACAATGAGAGATAAGGATGATTAACCTTTCTATTCGCTGTCCTTCCAACAATGTCCCATAATGGGAAGCTTTTGAAAAATTTGCTAAAAATGAGGTTTCTAGGTGACATTTCTGTTGTAATAATGTTTTGGCAGCCTTCCTTAAATATATTTTTGTAGAAATAAAATACAACGGTCTGCAATACAGCATGACTAAGAAGGATAATAAGCTGAGAAAAAGGTCATCTTCAAAAAAAAACAAAATTATATGCTGTGTCGCCACCAATATGTGATTTTTCTCCCCTAAAGTACATTGCCTTACATTTTTTTTGAATCTCTTTTAATTTTTATCCATTTTCGGCTTAAATATTCCATTATTTTCAGCCTCAGCACGAAATAGCAGAAAAAATAACGAGGTCAAATAAAGTGTACGATAACCATCTTTTATAGCTCTTTTTTTCACATCAAGTTCAGAAATACCTGGAATTTCAAACACCTCATCAAAATAATAAAAAAATGCAAATTCCTCCGAAAAATAAATATGTCACTATTACGTTAATCTGATGGATGATCGCACACAATATTTATTGCATATATTTAAATAATATTATATTTAAAATATATAATTATAAAAATTTATATTTATTCAAAAAAAAATTTTAATGTAAAAAATCATGATAAATATATTTTTATAAAATTAATTGGATTAAAAATTTAAAGTTTTATCGCATAAATAACTTATTGGAAAACAATATTATTTACATAGCTAAGATATACGTAATGAATATTGCATTCAAATTTGGTATCATTTGGACCTTAGTGACATTAAAGGTAATTTTATTCCATTTTCACATTTAATTTTTGTAATAACTTACTATTTGCCGAAATTATGAATTTAAAATTTGAACGCCTAGAGTTTTTTCTCAACCTTAGAAAGGTTTGTTCGATAGAAGCAATATTTTTTTGGACACCAAACATACAATCTTTCTTACAAAATATTTTATTTGTTTGAAATCGTCCCAGCAAATTATGTAGAGTTTAAGAATAGTAAGAGCGAATTTGTAAATTTTAATCGTTTTCGACTTTAAATTATAGATTGAAGTCGGGACCCGAAAACCCGCTCGGCCGTTGGCCAGAAAAATAGGTTAGGACGGGTAAGGCGATTTTTAGATCTCAGTTCATATTTTTTTTATTGTTAACAAAAACTATATAAAAATGACAAATTAATTATCATTGAATTTTATAGGGTTATCCTTAAAAAAAATTTAGATATATTTCGTTCCTAATCGAAATTTTAATTTTGCTACCCTTTTCATGCGTTAATGGGCAGGTATGCTAAGAATAGCTAAACTATTTTATTGTTAAACCGATTTTTTTATCGAGCATAGTATATATACTTTCAAAGTTTACCTTTAATAGGTTTAATTTCTAGTTAATTACACTGAACAACAAAAAAAACAACACAAACGATTAGAACAGTTTTTTGTAGAGAATCTTCTTGCGACAACGATTCCGGGTTTAGTTTTCTCCCAATGCCTCCATAATTTTTTACTGCGTCCAAAGTTTAGATCCACAAAATTTTTAAAACTATTAATTTTCCAAAAAATCTATATTTAGATACCTTATGAAAAACATACCTAAAAAAGGTTACAACTTAAAAGTCGCAATTTACTTTCAAGTTATTTAGGATTAAAAAAAAGGATTTTATGACGAAAATCACTAATTTTACAATGACAAAATAAAAAACAAATAAATATTATAAAAAAATCAAACGCCTCACGTTATTAATAAATGTTATCTTAATCTAAATATATTTCTAATTATATCTACCAATAGGTTTTGTAAATGGAAAATCTTATTTTGACATCGAACTAAATTTCTTAGGCATTGGCTAAAATTCTGATTTCCTATTCTTAATCAGCACCAAACACTTGACCAAAAACAATAGTTGCCATAAACGATGCTTAAGGTCGTGCAAATTTTGTTGTCCAGTTATTAAAATAATTTTTTTTTATGATTTTCGTAGGTAATTTAGAAAAAGATATATTCATGTTTCTAAAAAAGCTCCTACACCATTCCTAATCTATAATGTTTTCATATAAACTTTGTACAAGCTCCTTTATCAAAAAAGTATCGAAGAACCATTTGACCAAATCGACACGACTTCAAGAATACCCTAAAAAAGAAAGAATTCAAGAATCTTTTTTTCATATAAAATTCCCTTATCATCTTAAAAAATTTTTTAGTATATCGAGCTTTTACATCAGCATTTATATAATACAAAATAATTCGCGTCCAAATTTAAATACGACACGACATATTATCGTTTTTAATAAAAGTTTTATTTGAAGTTTGAATTTAACAGTTTAGCTGTTGTAAATATGCAAAAAAAAATTTATTATTTTTATTTTGGAATCTTTTTTGTTTTTTTGGCATTTTTTATAAAATTTTTAATGTTAATAGCTGACTAACTAAGTTTGATTAAAAAAAAGTTGACGGATTTGAAAATTCCTAAGATGGCAGGTTTGATCTCCTTAGTTAGCTCATAATTCTCAAGAATTTCTCGACCTGCGTTAAATAAAATTTTTGAGCCGTAGATGTAAATTTGGGCCGGGCCTAAAATGAAATACCAAAATTGCTGGGCTGGGTCGGGCATAAGTGTTGAAAATATGTCGGGGCCACCGAAACGGTTAAACTCTATTATCTATATATAGATAGTCATTCTGCAAAATTGCTTAAAGAGCACGTTCAAACTAAATATCTGTAAAGTAAAAATTTTGTGATGTTATTCAAATGCTATGCGAATAGGAAGTCGTTAAATATTCACAGGTCAACAAATTTTTGAGAGTTATGACTTAACTTTAAAGATCAAACCTGCCATCTTAAAGATATTCAAATCCGTTTATCGTTTTTTCTAATCAAACTTAGTTAGTCAGCTATAAACACTAAAAATTTTAGAAAATAAAAGTCAAAAAAAACAAAAAAGATTCAAAAATAAATTGAAATTTGTTTTTGCATATTTACTTTGTATTATCTAAATGCTAGTTAGAACTTGACATATTAATAAAATTTATTTCTCATTATGTGATGATAAATATAAGTACAAGGGATATGAAAAAAAAAGATTCATAAATTTTTTCTTTGGTATATTTAAATCTGTCAATTTGGACAAAAAAGCCTATTTTTCGTTATGGACGGATCTAAGGAGCCGAAGGCGGAAGAAACTAAGAAAAACCATGGGGATGCATTTTTTTATGTTTTCATAAACTTTATTTTTTGACATTGATATTTGTTGACCTGTGTTATTTCGATAAAACTCCCTTGGTAAAGTAAGGGATATAGATTTAAATTAGTGATAATTCATTATTAGTTAAGATTTATAGATGCAAAATATGAAGTTTATTTCAACTAATTAGGTTATTTTTATATAAATTTGACAGAAAAAAAACTTTTTTTCGTCATTTTAAATATAACTTTCAGCCCCTACACCGACAAAAATTAATTTAAGTTCTCTTTACCTTATTTTTAGGTCAATTCAGGTCAACGCGCTAAGCACTCTCCTCCCCACGTAGAAGAGGTTATACCCCTCCGGGTACAAGAGGCCATTTCACAGCAATACAACATCCCAGCCCGCGATATCGCTGTCTTCCTACAAGACCTCAAACGAAAGCTAAGCGAAGAAGGCAACGTGGAAATAAAGACGGTTCAAGAGGCGAACCAGATATTTGCCGAACATGGAATTCCAGGCCCTGTGTCATCTTCAAACCCAAACCTGTCGGTTCTTGGACCCGACCCTGAGGGGAGTGATAATCAGCAACAGACATCATTTACAAATTTTGAACTACAAAGATACGACAACTATTTGGTGAACGGCGTACCCCCACAGGTGCAAAACACAGCTGGGAGTAATAGTTATCAGCAACCACCACAATATCCTAATGCTAGGTACGATAGGCAAAGTTACAATCATCCTATAGATAATAACAATTTTGCAAATTTCGGAGGTCCACACGTAAATGCGTATAGCCCACCTGGGGCTGACTCATCTCCTCCTGACGCAGTAGCAGGCGACAGAAGTGCCTATCACAGGCGTTACGTAAATCAACCTAGTGCGGGCACTCAGGAGGAAAGTAGATTCGATGGTCCTAACCCAAATATGTATCAATCACCCTACCACAATCCCGGTTATAACCAACAGGAAAATTTGCCCGATTCCTCTTACAATAGCAATCGCTATAACCCACAGTCGAATGGGGCTGAGGTTACTGACCCAAATTACGGGGCAGTGCCTCAATCTCCTTTTATAGATGTAAGACAGGCCAATGACAACACCGGTCAGCAATACGGGAATTATGATTACCCAACAAACAATATTGGTGCTCCAAATAATAATAATCCTCATCATTTGCAACATCCAAATTTTGAAGGCAGTCCCACCTTCAACGTTGGTTACCCCGCGGGTTTTGATATTCGCAGACGCTATGCGGGTAATCGCCCGTCTGGCCCATGGGATCATGAATCGCAGCCCCTCCCCACTACACCCCTTGGGATTACTATTGAGCCTCAATCACATCTAGGGAATAGTTATCTCAGGAACACTCCGGACTCCTCCGTATATGGGCATCCGTCTAATCAAGCATCACCCTACGAACACGATCAACAGCAAAATTTTCAGCCACCACAACCTCCACCGTGGTCACAACAAATTAGTTATGCCGGACCGAGCGATTATCAATACACACCTCCGAATAGAGGCGAACAACAACCATCAGTGGTGTACAATCCAAACTTGGATGCGACATATTACAATCAGGAACGCGGCAAAAGGGCGCTTAAAATTTCTGATCATCTTAATACTTCTCAACGGAGAACACGATCAAAAAGACGAGGCAAGAGGCAAGCGGGCGAACAAACTAGCGATGTTTCTCATTACCGTAAACATAAGCCAATGTCAAAGAGAAGGGGAAGTCGGGGAGGAAATATAACTCAGCTAATAAATGATGAGAAAAAGCGTCTCAATCTAACTAACAGATACATACGTAAACCTTTCAGGTTCAATACTATCAAACCTCGCCATAAGACAACGGTTATAAGTCCACTTCCCAAGCCTGATATAAGAGATATCAAAAATAAAACTTGGCAAAATACTACGGTGATTTGTCAAACAGTTCTGGCTCATAAAGTTAAAGAATTGCCTACGCCTGATAAAACTTTGAACAACGAAATACACGAACAAAGCTCGCTTCTTAATCAATCCCTCACTGTCGCACCGAGTGGCGAAGAGCATCAAAATAACCATTATATAAAGATGATAAAAAATCAGGGCCTTGATTCTGACCTTGGGCCTGATATAAATTACCAATTAGCCAACGAAGGGGTCCAACACTATCACAAAGGTTTCTTTAAATCGAATCATCCCCAAAATTTGTCTAATAGCATTTCATCCCAGTCCCGTAGGGGTGATAAGAAACAAATAACACCACAGGCATTATCCTGGTCGTCGGATTCTGTAACATTCAAGCCGATCCATAACGGAGATTTTAGCGATGATGATCAACAACTGTACGATAACGATTACACGGACTACCCTAACATCGATTACAAACTTTTTCACACGCACACGGCACAGCCCGATGAGATAAACAACGATATCATTTTGCAACAATTTAAGTTGCCGGAGCTAATTGATTACACGAACATTGATAATAAAAATAGTAGCAGCAGCGTTAGTAACGCGACTTACTCTAATATTGATTCGAATAATAATGAGAATAATAAATTGAAAGGAAATACCAAAAAAGGTGAGAAAACGTTTTTTCACGAAACTCGGAGCAATACGTCCTCGTTACCACTCCAAAATACGAAAAGTGCTTTTAACGACCTTCTCGATTACTATCCCAATAACAATAGTCCCAACAATGGGTTTGCGAGAAGGAGTCAACCCTACGTGGGTAATTTAGTTGGGCTCGACCAACAACACTACGGTAGACAAAATGGACAACTACGGATATACAATCACAACCCTGAGAATTTAGCTGGTTACGGGTACGGCGATTCAGATAGACCGCTCCCCGGTTACGTCCTAAATAAACAACATGGGGACAACGTTAAACGATATGTTTCGCGCCCGAACATAATAAATCAAGGCCCTGGAAATGTTAATAATCGTATTTCCCAAAGCGGCAACCTCCAGTATGCGCCGCAACCCTCAAGACCAATACAATCCCCTTACGTCGGCGTGGCTAAATCTCAAATCGCAGTCCCCAAACAGGTGGTGCCACCATTATCGGGGTCACATATGGTCGAACGATCACCTCCCAATACCGCCGGTGGAAATATAGTTAAAAGCGGATATTCGTCGAAAAAGGGAGGCAAATCGGTTGGTAAAGTTATAGGTAAGGAAGTGCAATATTTACTTGTATAAATATTAATATATATATTGAACAGCTAAAATGATTAGAATATATACTATGTATTATTATTTTTGTAAGTTTAACTTTCGATTGCTCGGTGACCTAGATATGTTAATATAGCTTGAACGTATTTTTTTTGAGAGAGTGTATAAACAACATGAGGATCGTATATTTGAAGCTGCTCTAAAGGTTTTTTTTTTGTTTTGGGTGTGAAATCTGACATGTAATTGATTTGCACCGAATTTAAGGTCTATTTAAACAACTCGTTCTTTCCAATGGCAAGGATTTGTTTGAGACTTCCTCGAGATTGTGAATAAAAAATAATCTTAAAAATAGGGATGGCTGGTATTTAGTTAGGTAAGGTCTTTCAATATACTAATACTACTTTAGCCCCTATCATTGAAATATTTTACATTTATAAATAAATCGAACACAATGGATTAACGTTAGAGTAGCCTGTTTGCCAAATTAATGAATTAAAATTTGGGAGGCGCATTGTCAATAACGAGTAAATTATATTTTTGGTCCTTATCCATTTTTCTTATTTCTATAACGACCGGTTACAGTTTTTTTTTGTTAGGAGCTCAGCTCCAAAATTCTGGGTACTAAAAAAAAATTGTTAAGCCGCCGCATAAAGGGTTAATTTATTGTTTTGTCTTTTAAATTAAAAATTCTAGAAGTCAACGTGAAATGCGACTTCAATCTCAACCAGATGTCTGTGCGCGTCTCGTTCAATTCTCCATTCCGTGGGGTCATCTACGCCAAAGGATTTTTTAAGGTTCCAGCCTGCAAGTTCGAAGGCAACGGTCAAACTGATATAACTTTCACTTTACCGTTTAACGGGTGTGGCATGCAAACTTATGCAGAGGTAGATGCTTGTTCACTTATTGTTTAAGAAAGATTTAACTTTTAAAATTTCCTATCTTTTAAACTAGAAAAAAAGCGTATTTTAATGTGGCCCTGAGACGTTAATGTTTTACGCTCTATAATAACCATAAATCTTGTGTATGTATTTAAACTATTCGGTTCATTAAACATTAATAGGCCACAGCCAAAATTGCAGCATTTGTATTTTTTTGGTAGAAAATATTTAAAAAAAATTCTAAAAAGACTCTACGTTAGTGTACCTGAAAATCTACATTTTGGCAGACTCGATCGTATAAATATATACTCAACTTGGGAATTTTTTTTTCGAAATTCTTATTGTAGGGCGTCTTGTATTAAGTATAATTAAAATTTTTGGTCTTAATTATAAGCACAAAATGCAAACATTTAAATTTTTAAATTTGAAAATTCTTACATCATGAAACAGGACATAAAACGTGCCCTTACGAGTTATGCAGTGTTTTTTTTTGGCAAGTGATTTCAATTTTTTTGCCAAAAAGCGGTTCTAACGCGCTGCTAATAAAATGGTTTTGCGGCAAAAATACATTTTAGACCCTTATTATATGTGAGAAAAAATACTTAAAAATTTTAAAGGTTATTTTTAATTAATGTGTTATTTTTGCTCTCGACTCGCAAATTTGTTTCAATTTTATAAAGAGATTTGAGAGGTGTAAAAAAGGAGGTCAAATACACATATGAAATGCGAAATTTCAATTTAGGCATAGGTGCGTTGATGAAAGGTTTGTTTTAGTCATTAACCTATAAAAAATTTAAATTTTTTTTGTAAGAATTTTACGTACATTTTTAGGTGTAACGGAGATAATTTGACAAATATATACGCTCAATTTCCCATCATGCATTCTCTAAGAGAGAAGTTTTTGAAAAGAATATTTATTTCAACGTGCAAAAATATTGATTTATTTTTTAAAAAAAATTGTTTTTTATTTCTTCTTTTTTTTTTAAAAAACTTTTATTTCAGACAAGTATTAGTGATAATTACTTAAAGTATTTGTAAAACTGCGTTTTATTAAAATAACCTTCTTAGATTTTGTATTGTTTTAAAATAATAAAACATTCACCGCAACGCCATATTTTATTTTCAATGTTTCTGATTATACCGCCATAAATTGGAAAATACATGACCGAAAAATTAAGAAAACAATAATTTTTTTTTTACTTGTCAAAATGTCCGCGCTTTAAAAAAAATAAAGCATCTGAACGATGGAAAATATTTTTGGCGTTAGAGAGAATTAAGGCTATAGTCAGCCCCTAATAGGCTAGACCACTTATTAAACAAATTTTGTGTTAATTGACTAACCTGTTTGCCAAATTTTACAAAGAACAAATTATATTTTTGAAGATTAAAATATTTTAAAAATTTTTGCAGGGTGTTTTGCACAGTTCAACAAATTTTTGAAAGTCATAAGCAAACTTTAAAGATCAGACCTGCCACAGGGATTAATCGTTCAAATCAAACTTTGTAAGCCAGCTATAAACATTCAAAAAAATGTTAAAAAAAACTAAAAAGTTTCAAAAACAAAAAATATCGAAAAATATTGTTCTTATTATTTTGAATAGCTAAATTGCTTTCAAACTTTAAATAATATTTTTATATAAAACCGATAATATATATTGTCCCATAGGTTGGGGTGCTAAATATCTGTATTACCTAAATGTTGATGCAGGAGCTTATACTTAAAAAGTTTATTTCTCATTATTTGAGCAAAAAAATGTAAGTTACAAATGATTTTAATTTGAAAAAAAAAAATTTCTAGTTTGGATATTTTCGAGGGCGCAAAATTTGTCAATTTGGTCAACTTTGGCCACTTTTTAGATCCTAAGAAAATAGCCGAAGCCTTTAAAAACTTAAGAAAACGGAAAACATATTTGAGCTAGCTCCATCATGTGGATTGCTATCCCCAATTGTCATAATTTTATAATGGCCAAAATATATTAATATTGCATTATTTTAATGATAGCAGTAAATTTTTTTTTATTTTGTAAAATGACATATTACCACTTCAATGAACTATTGCAATTAGAAATATAAAATCCGCTTTTTAACAAATAACACCAGGATGTTTAAATTAATTTTTTTGGAATTATGATTTTTAAAACTTTTTATACACAATTCATGCAGGGTCAGAACCTAATTTATGGAAAAATGAAGCTCAACAACATAATCATCATAATGTTTGATAGTTTTTCGGGAATACTCGAAGCTCACGACACAGCCTTCAGAACCTCTTGCACCATGGGTGGTGACGGAAATAACGTGCTCAAAGCAAAAATTAATGTCCCGTAAACAAATAAAACATTTAATAGAAAACTATGTCTAAGGGCACGTACAAAGTGAGTTATTATTTTCGTAAAATTTTGAAAATTTTGAAAAAAAAAAAAATTTTGTAATACGCAAATTTTTAAAAAGTTGTCAAATCTAGTATATGCACATAAAATGCTTTTTCTGAAATAAAATATTTTTCAAAAAATTTTGAAAAAAAAATAAATTTTTGAAATTTTAAGAATTTTCAAAATTTTACGAAAATAAAAACTCAATTTGCACGTGCCCTAAGCTTTGTTGCTGCATTTACAAAATTCAAAAACCAATAACTTTTTTAAGATTCCTATAACAAAACTTGCTACACGTTTGTAGCAAAAAGTATTTTTTCATTGGTATCCTGAAATTAAAAAAGAAAATACTTAATACCAATTAGTTAAATAATTTTCATTTAAAATTTTTTCGTATTAAGACATTTTTAGCTAGTCCCAAATTAAAAAAAAAATATTTCAAAACAAAATTTATATTTTTTTCAATAAAGACACATTTTCTTATTGTCTTACCAAATGCAAACTTGAATTCAATTTTTAATCTTATCATAAAAGCTTTTTAAAAGAAGTCAGATGTCCACAAATATTTTTGTGTAAGAAGTTAAATTAGTTATACTATGGGTTTTCATTTATAGATTCGTTGAACAGTTTTCGCCATAATTTTATTAGCCAAAATTGCCAATATTTGGTGACCTCTAGGCCCAAAAATAAAATACAGAAAATATGTTCTTTTATTAATAATTTGAATTTAATTAACATTTTAATCATGTTTAACGTTTATTTTTAAGTAAATAATTAAAAATAAATAAATTGACGCCAGAGTTAACAACGCCTTACCTTTTCTGTTTCTTACTAAAATTATTTTATATTGTACGGCTGCGGTTAAGGGCACGTGCAAAGTGAGTTTTTATTTTCGTAATTTGAATTCTGAAAATTTTGAAAATTTTTTTTTTTTTCAAAATTTTTTAAAAAATTTTTTTTCTTCAGAAAAAGCATTTTATGCGCATATACTAAATTTGGCAACTTTTTAAAAATTTGCATTTTATTTCAAAAAATAAAAACTTACTTTGCACGTGCCCTAATGAAAAAATAATTTTTGAAGAAAAAAAATTAAGCACATTTAATTAACATCAAGGTGGCTATTGTAAAAAAGAAACTAAAAAATTTTGAAAAAAATAATTCTCATTTTTTAATATTAGCTATAACAAAATTTTTTTTTAACATTTTTGAAATTAGTATTGTGGTACCAACATAAAGAATGAAATTCAATTCAAATCAAATAAATATAAATAAACTCGATCCGTTTAATTTGCCAATTGTGTGGCAAATAGTTAAGGTTGTTGATAATGCCGACGATTTATGTAATTCAAATTAAATTTTATAGACCTTTGAATATATATGTGTAAAGAATGATAGATACATCGACCGAAGTGTCACCCGACGATGTAGGAATGCCGCCAGCCTGGATGAAAATAGTTAAGGGCAAGGATCCTTTTGAATCCGCTGCTAGCCTGCTGCACCTCGGGCAAATTGGGACAATCGTCATAACGGTTAATTCATTGCGAGGTAAATAAGTTCAACATATATAGACATTTTCTGTTGATATATGTTTTTCCGACCTTAACAAACCTGTACAGTTGTATATTTCAAAGAAGGTTTAATTAAAAATAAAATGCACAAATTTGGCAGTGAATTCGCCTTTCAAATGTCAGGAAAAAAAATTTGTTAGTCCAATTTAAAATTACAGAAGGAACTTTATAATCTTATTTAATTTTATTTATCTCTAAATTTGTCATTTTGTTCAATTATAATATGTTTAGGTCTAATAGATGTTTATGCGTTCAGTTGCTATGCCCACGATGGAATGGGTATGGGAATCATCCATTTAATTGATGAAAAGGGGTAAGCATATTAAGCTATTTTTATGAAAGGGTAGGTCGAAAATTTAAACAAATTTATTTTTTTAGGGCTCAATCGTATTACCTCAAGAAATTTATTATGGATATAGGAACTATAAAAAAATAGAACTAAAGATTAATTTAATGGTTGTTATTTTTCGAGATAAAATTTTGGCTTAATATTTCTTAAACGATTAACATATGTTCTTTATTTGATTTACTCATCAACAATATATATTAAAAAATTATATTAGGACTACTCTTTAGGATTTTGAATATAAAACGTTTTTTTTTCATATCAATTTTAGCCTGCTATAAACAGTTTATAAAATTTACAAATGTTATAAAAATAAAAAAAAGTTTCTTTCATATTAAAATCGGTACTTTTTAACTAGATTTTTATTTTCAACTGGTAAAAAATTTTGGCATAAGTAAAGACGCTAAACATTTATTAATAGCCCGAGTGGACTTTAAATTGAGAAATTTGATATTTCATAATCTTAAAATCAAAATTTAATTTTCATTTTAATGTAGTTTAAAATTTTTTATCTTTCTATTTGAAATGATGAGAGCGCAAATTATCTATATTTTGTTATTTTCACTTTTTTGGATTATTAGGGCCAAGGTTAGAGTTTAAACAGGAAAATAAGAACGGAGTCAAGGAAGGCCTTAGTTTGATTTTATTTGTTCACAGCTTCTATATTTTGGCAGTTCAAATTAATTTAACTAGTTTATAACAAACAGGACATTTTTACTTATTTGAGGTGCATCTTATCGTTTACAAAGATAGAGGAAAAATTAATATTTTTTTTTGCTTAACAATGCTTTTATTTACAAAGGTGTCCCATACACGGAAAATTAATAGGACCTCAAGCTAAAACCGAATACGACGACAAAATCATACTGTTCGCTCATTTTAAAGTTTTTAAATTCCCCGACATCCAAAACGTCTTTTTCGAATGCTCTATCAAATTTTGCCATGAACATTGCCAGCCGGTATGTTTTTGATATCTATCATTTAAGGCCGTATATAAATGGTTCGGTTTTTTTTGTAAAATTCCAAACAATGGAATTTCAAGCCCGTTTTTAACACGTTCTATCAAAGGCGCTGAGGTAATAATGATACCTTAGATAACCATGATTCACATGTTTTTTACTCATTTTTCAGAAAAATAAAAGTGAATTTAGACATGGCCTATGGTAATGCTCAAATTTAAATGTCTTATTACATTTTTGGAAATTAATTCTGAGCCCTCCTAACACAAAATTTGGCACCTTATATACACATGTTTAGAACTTGCTCTTTTGTCATGTTTAAATCTAATTTCCGCTTAAAAATTTTTTGTTAAATAAGGCGTATGCACGCTAACAAAATCTAAGAGGCTTACTTAAACGATATGATGCGCGCAAGTTTGGCTCAGTTCAATGCCGACAAAAAATTCTTTAGCAGATTTAACTTTTTTTTGGTTAACTCGTTAGTGTGACATAATCAATTTCAGTTTTTTTCAACAAATTGTCACCAACAAAGTTTAATATATCACAAATTCAGTTTTCTGTATTTCAACAAAGTATATAAACACGAAAGCCAGCCAGACTCGGAGCCCGAAAATTTTAACCAAAATTTAATATGTTAAACTACATTTCAAGATTGAATGATACTTAATACATTTATAGAAATATCTTTTTTATTTTAGTTTTTGACTCTGTAGCTTGCAAAAAATTAATCATTCTCACAGTTCTTTATTTAAAAAATGGCTAAAATTTTTACGGTTTATTAAAAAAATGAGACAAATGTTAATAATAGTATTAATATTCTAACCTACTCAACATCCAAATTAAATTTTTTGACCTGAACAATTGGCCAAAATTAATTTGAAAGGCCTAAGAGGCGGCAAAAAACCGACTTTTCTATTTATATACTCCTTAAAAAATTATTGTTTAAATTTTAATTTACTTTATTTCATAAACAGCTGGATTGCCAAGGGTATGGCGGAAAGGGCCCTAAGCGCTACCGGAGAGAGGACGTCAAGTAACCAAATATTTTAACTATTGCTTGGGGCCAAAGCAACTAAGGTGGCTAAAACATACCCAAAAATAGTCTCAAAAGCATAAACTGCTCTATGTTTAAAAAATATTTAAAAATACTATCCGAATTATTAAAGTTGATTTTAATTAATATATCAAATTGTGTATTTAATATATTGATTATTTTTACTTTGTTCTTTTAAAAATCAATTTGTTGCATAAACGTTTCATTTGCCCAAAGATATTATAATCTCATGGTCGAATTTTTGATGTTGTTAAAAGGCACGGCGATAACCGAAGTTAGAAACATTTGTAGAAGATGTATTTTATTTTTTGTATTTATAAATTTTAAATTACCTAATTCACTGAAAAAAGTTAGGATTTAGATTTGATGAGATCTATTAAATTTAACATTTGCGGAAAAAAAGATCTAATTATATTTTTATACATAAAATATAGAAAAATTTGGCCACATTTATCCTAAATTATAGATAATGGCCAGGGCCAATCCGTCCATAAGGGCAACTAAAAGAATGCTTGGTGGTGTTTGGGAAATTGTATGAATAACAGTTAAAAATAATTTTTTAGGCACTTGGAAGCAGTTTGTTTAGAGGCGCCAATAATTTGGGTATAACAGTAACTCTATTGAAAAAATCAGCTAATTTGTATAGATTTCTTATAAGGAGCTTGATAAAACTGTATTTTAAAAGCTTTTATATCTGTTTTAACATAATATGTATAAAATTTTTGCCTGACAATGCCAAATAAAATATAGCATTTATTAATTTAATGACAAAGTGGCGACAATAATTTATGCATTCTCAATGTTTTTTATATTGTAACAATTTTATTTTATTTAATTTTTTTTATTATTGTTTTTCATGATATAGAAAAACAATAATATATCTTCAAAAATATTTTGCTAAGGTTTGTAAAGTTGCAATGGAGTAATTTATAATATAGCATTTTCAATTTTTCTGCGTTTTTTAAATTAACCTCCAGCCTTGGCATATCTGGGAAAGTGAAAATATGACAAAATACCTTAAAGTGGCCTATTTGCCACCTTAAGATTACAAAGTTTGAAAAAATATTACCTTTTTTGGGTACATTCAAATTTAACCTTTATTTTTTGTCAAAGCTTCAAACCTTATCAGCAATGTGAATTCATTCATATTTAAGGCCGATGAAAAATAAATTTTTTTATATTTTTTTTTTACTTTCTAATCAATTTTTATTTTATTTTTTCTCACTTTGTCTGCTTTCTTAATCACTTATTTGATTGAATAATAAAAAAACAACATTTTATTTTGAACGTGCCTTTATTAAACTTAGTTTAAACTCTAATTTTCGTTAAAAAAAATTTCAATTAATTAATTTTTAGCTTTTACATTATAAAATGCCCTGCCATTCTTAGTGGCAAAATTTTAAATCTGGTAAAAAAGAAATATTTAAGATATAAGGTAAATTTAATGTCTTGTAAAAAACTTTGTTTCATTTGGGATTTTCACGACTATATTTAGCAAATTTACATAAAGTAAATTTCAAAAAGATTAAAAATTATAAAGATAGTTCCAATTAAATAGCTTAATTCTCTGAAAATTTTTAACAGATTAATTAACTTGTAGTCAACAATGCAAATTTTTGAACACTTACAAAACATGACGTTAAAAACAAATACAAAGATAATGTTTGAAAAAAAAATAACAAAATGGATAAAAAAATACGGTCAAAAACAAAAATAACCAAAATCCCAGGCATTGTTTTTTTGAATGTCGAGACTTATTAACATTGCACTAATGTTAAAAAAAATCTTAGATTATATTTATTTATATTTAATATTAGATGAATTAATTAAACAATTCAAAAAAAAAATAAAATAAATTAAAAACGAAACTTACATTTAGGCAATTCTAGGGAGCTATATTAATGGCCAATTACCTAAAATCTAAATTTAAAAAAAAAATTCTATGTTTTTGGGTTTATCTTTTTATATTTGGGCAACCTTATAGAATTTTAAATTGTTTATTGACATATTAGGTATAATTTTTATTTTTCCAGACTAACTGAGGCAAAAACTATCGAGTTTGGCTTGCCTTCCAACGTTTCAGGGCCACTCAAAAACAAACATAATTTGACTTCTTACCATTTATTTCAGTCAGTTTCAATTTCCATGCCTGAGAATTATCGATATGCCGATATTATTGACGCAAAAAGTTTCATAAAATATAATTATGATTAATAAGTATATGATTATACAAAGAATATAAATATCTTCACGAAAGAACAATTTGGCTAATTTAATTTTACAAAGAGCGAATAACCAAACAAGTTTGAATAATGTTGGACAACAAAGTTTGCACCTCTCTCTAGAATATATGTGGCGATCGTCGTCTCGGGGGTCAAAATTTTGCTAATTAGGAAAATCAAAGCTCTTTTTGACGCCACAGATTTTTAGTTATTAATTGCAACAAGATTTTTCAATTTGGAGGGTTTTGGGTTGTTATAATGTAAAACCTAAGGGAGCAAAAATATCAAAAAACATTTGAATTAATGATCCGTTAATAACGGGACATTATTGTTTTTTATAACAAGATTAATTTTATATATTCTTTTTTCTAAATTTAGTATACGTCATAAACGAAAGTTAATTTTAATAATTTATGTACATAAATAAATTTCTAAGACCATTTTTTACAAAAAAATCTAAAAAAATTAGAGGCATTGGGGGAAAATTTAATCGAGTATTTTAGAGGAAAAATTTTTTACTAAACCCTGTAGCTCTTTTTTGTTGTCCAGTTTTACTGAATGGTATTTTTATACAGGCTTTTTAATAATTTACTTAAATGGACTTTTGCATATCGGCTCAATTAGCTCATTTGCAAACATCCCTGTAATAAAATTTGGGTTAGATTCCGTGCTTAGACGGTTTTATCTTCAAAAAATAGCTCACGTGTACAACCACTTTGAAGCTGTTGAGTATTTTACTAGCATTAGCCCTAAACAATATCCCTTTGGGAGCCTAGGCTAAAATCCTAGGTCGCCGACGTGCGAGTTAATCTTACTATTTAATCCGTCGGTTAGGGAGATTGCTTTGCTCGGGTTAAAAGAGTGAAGGCCTTAAACGGGTATGGCAACCCTTTATAGGGAAAGGCATAGGAAAACTTCAAACCCATTTTTTTAGTTATCTTGCTTAGAAATGATCATCTCTTTTATTAAAATTTACAAGGGTAAAGGAGAAAATAGGGTAATTACAATATTTGTACTTGAAACAAATATTTCAATCTCTTTTAGCCCTATAATCACCTAAAGTTTAATCAATCTAGATCTTACGTCGAGGCTACATACACAGGATGAAGAGGACACGCCCGATTTGAGTAAGAAAAATTTACAACCGACTGTTGTTTCATTCAATCACCAAGGTGAATATCCATTAAGCCAAGATGAGGCAGTAAATTTAGAATCTCCGAATACGATGGCCCAAAATAATGAAAAAGGTCCAAAGGTGCAAACCAATCAATCTCCCAACACATATTTAAGACACAAAAGTCCTCCTCACCTGCAACAACTGCCCTATCAGCTGGATAATTTAATGAGAGATGATTACGAGAGTGAGGGTGAAATATACGAAGAATACGAAACATTGCCCTTCAATAATTCGAGTCACCTCGATGTCAGCTTTGCCGGGGAAACGGATTTATTCGGCGGACCCGGGAACAAAAAGTTAACTAGGTCTGAGATAATCAAAAAAGCTGCCATGTTAGGCAATCACGAAAACACATTTTGCGTATCGAGATCGACTCTTTACATATTGTATATTGGGCTGACCTTGCTAGCTGTTATCGCTATTATATTGCCAATGCTCGCGCTGTGCTGCGCAGCCAAAGTTGCCGCCGGTACAAACGACAAAGGTGACAACTTATGTATTTTTAAAAGTTTTTAATTTAAAATAACCAGATATACTTCTAATAATTAGTATTGGCAATTATTTGTAACATGCGTTTATATCAACTTAGAGATTAAAGCACCCCCCCCCCCCCCCGTACGGTTCCGTCGTGCCCCAAACAAGCCAAGCTGGGCCAAAATTAAGATCGGGCAGGGCGGGTTTGCCTAAATTCGAATAAAGAAAGGCGTGCCTGGCCCGGCTAAAGTTTTATATCTCATATTGCCCTATATTTTTTTAATATTATCAATAACTAAATGTGATAAATTATCCCACTATGAGGAGTATTATGTATTTTACTGATAATAAATTTAAAACAAAAATTTTTTTAGCTTGTAATAAAAAATTTCGGGCGGTATTTTAAAATTCAAGCCGGGCCGAGTCATATGAATCCTAAAATTGGAACACCAAATTCTGGCCGGGCCTAAATATCATGGCTGGGTCTGATATCTACTTTGAACCGTAAGGAAGACAGATTGGAAGTATATGACAGATACCATGGTAGGTTTATTTGAAAGTGTTGGAGTATTTAAATATTTAGTGGTTTAGTATTTACTAACACACTTAGCATGATTTTTTGAATATTAACCTAAATAATTATTTTATGGCTGTTGCCACCCAGTATAATAGAAGATTGAAAAAAAATATTTTAAAAAAATATCAGAAAATTTAATGTAATTTGTCAGATTACGATGTGATACGGAAAAAAATTTCAAAAACAAATATACAATTTTCTAGAAATTTGAAGGTCACTTTAATGTAAATTGTGTTTAATTTTTTTTTATCAAATGTGTTTTTTTTTCAATGTTGTTTAATTTACAAATACCTGTTATAGGACGGCACAAAAACGAAAGTATCCAACTTGAATCAACCTATGGTAGAGCACCTAACGGGGCTGAGAGTGGAAATTGCATAAATGGAGGTCGAATGATCGGTCAACGGGCCTCAGAAATTTTTTACATCATCAAAACGTTTGGGCGAAAGGATCACAGAAATCTGCTAAAAAACGATGAATATTGTCAAAGCTTAGGCCTCAGTGATAGTTGTAGCACTATTAGCGATAACATCCAATCTAATAATGGCAATATTGGAAACGCACGGACTAGTCTTCCCCCGGCTAACAAATTGTGGATAACCCCTGATCGTCGTGGCATAATCAAATCCGAAAATGCTTTTAAAGCAAACCGCAATTTTAAATGACAATATACCTGGCAACTAACTATATGAGCCTCAAATGAATATTTCTAGGGGCCCATTAAGCAAATCTTTTAGAATATGCTTAAATTTATCAAAGAATTTTGACATTTTGTGTGAGGCAATTTCTTATGCGGCTTTATATGTGAATACCATAAATAACAATCACCTAAATATAATACATATTATTTTAAATACATCCTTATGATTATATAACCCACAATTGGTACGGCGGGCGATCTAGGCCCCAACACTTATTTTTAGATAACTTTTAAAATATACTTTGTCATTTGAAAATTGATGTTCATTCATTAAATTTAAATTATAATATTTAAAAAGTTAGGGAGCTATCTGAATAAAATTAAGCAATAGAGAGATTCCCACCCTGCTAAAATAACTATTGGTGTAAACATATCAAAAATATTTTAAAGTTTATTATATAGTTAATGTTGGAAATGTAGGGTTAAATATAAGACTGAGTTTAAAGTTTAACAATTTTTTAGAATTTTTACGTTGGCATTTTTATTTATTTTTTTTAAACACTTTTATTTTAGAGAATATTTTTTATACTTAGTTAGATTATTGGTAACTTTTTGTAAAAAAGCGTATTATGTCAAGAGAAATTTTTTTGATTATTTACAAAACTAAATGAACTCTAAACTCTTTACAAGTTACTTTTGTTTGTGTATATCAAAATCGCTTGCAAAAAATGATGTTATGGCTTAAAATTTTTTTAAATCGTACAAAAATTTAATTCATAAAGTTTGTATAATATCTACAGCTATCCCTAAAACATAACTCATGTTATACGATTATTGTTTTTTTATATAAGAATATTTAAAAATATCATTTATTCTGCATTTTTGGAATAAAATGTAAAAGAATCTTAATCTTCAAATTTTTTTTAATTAACATTTTCAAATAAGTTTAAGATCGGGGACGCTCGTCCACAACGCCGTAACGTAACTTCTGCCATACCATTCGCGGGTTAAATCTATATATTATTATGTATTTTATGCTTTGCCGAATAAATATTTCCACAAATATAATATAAAAATGATGCTAGATTAATTAAGAAATTTTAATATAAGCTAACTATGGGTACTAATTAAATAATATAGAATTAATTATAAGGACCAAAATTTATAAACGATTTTTTGTAGTACCGTGTTTGGTGCCTTTGCTTGTTTAATTTAAGGAAGTGAATAGTGTAAAGTCTAAACACCTTTTAAATTTAAACAAAATGTTTAAGACTTAGTTAAATTCTTCGGTCCCGCCTGAAACCAAATTTTTGGTAAAAACCCGGGCTTAAATATGTAAAAAACGCTTATAAAAGGGGCGAGGTGTGAAATAAATAAATGTCAAAATCTACCTAGACATAGCTAACCTAAAATTAAATTGAAGGGTGAATAAACAATTACAATTATATTATGAGGTTGTAAACTATTTGATCCAAATATTTATTTACCTTTGTAAGATGATCTACCTTGTCGATTACTTCTTAAAACTTTATTCCTATAATCGATTGGTGGAAAAAATTTAACAATATACATATTTTTACTGTAATGTAGACATTTTAGGTTTTGTTTTGAGACAAAAAGGGCCACTAAATCTGAAATGGCTCCCTGCAAAAATATTCACAAAGCATGCCGACCTCCGATATTTGCCAGTCAGACTTGTGGGAAAAGATGTTATCTTCTACCATCCCTATTTTGCCTAATCATCTCGATATATATGAGACAAAACTTGGGAGTTCTCTTTAGTCTCATACAAGATCTTATAAGCATCGCTATAAATTACGGCCCAAATATTCTTACAAGGACATTTCAACAAAACCGTAATAAATTATAGATTTGTTGTATGTATTAGGAGAATAATTTGGCTTGAAACAAAAACTCCTTAAAACTTTCCTGTTATCTTAGAAGAAAATATCTACAATGTGGTCAAATAAGTTGGCCCCAGGACAGGCCCGATTCTAGCTTTTCCATTTTAGGGGGGCAAAAAAAACTCGTGGGGGGGGGGCAGAAAAAAATTTTTTGCCGCCTTCGGCGGCAAAATTGGCCGTGACCTTCGGTCACGGCAAAAAATATACATGTACAACAATAGAATCCATGTTCAAAATTTTTTAACAAATTAATAGTAATTTATTATATTCTTAAATTAAAAAAAAAATGAGTTTATAAATTGAATATGTGAATTAAAATTAATTGTTTTCACTAAAATTTGCTTAAAAAGATATGAGATTTGAATTAATTGTAAGTATAATTTTATCATTTGGTATCATTGCGCATGAAAATTAAAAATATGATATATATGAATGATAAAAATGAATTATATAAAACTTTGGATTTTAGAAAATGAAAAGTGAAATAAGATTGATTATCATGAAAACAAAATGTATAAGTATGCTAATTTGGAAGAATATATATGAAAAAACACTGGTTATATATAGCTAGTTATAAATAATAGGGTAAAAAATTAAATAAAACATGAACATAAACGTTAAATGCGCATAAAAAAAGTTTGCAACCATGTTAAAATAGTAAGCAATGATTAGCTGATTATGAGCAGTGTATTGTATTGATCAAACTATTTTATCTTAGAGGATTTTAATTAAATTACAATATTCATCAAAATTCAACGCCCCTAATTAATGATTTTTCGTGTTCTAAAAGAACCAAATCACCTTTAAGCAGGTCACCACTTGTCAGCCGTTTTTATCCTTCTTAAAGAAGAAAATGTGGCCTCACAACTCGACGTTGAAGAGCCAATTAACAAACTTATAGGAAAAATGTTAAATAGATTAGAAAACGCATCTTTGTAATCATATAAAAATTTAACAAAATCATTAGTAACACATTCTATGTAATTATTAATCTTATTAAAAAAATTTACGTCAAATTCTTTAGATAATGAATTTTTATCAATATTACTTATTTTTAAAAGAGGCTTTAATTTATTTATATCTAAAATAAAGGTTAATCAAATTTATAAAGGGAATCTAAAGATTTTAAACAAATATTATCGGTAAAAAATCTATTATCAAAATATAAATAAATCAATAATATTAAAATAAATACTTTTTACTTCATAATTTATATTTAAAATATTTTCAAACTTATGAGTAGAAAATAAATAAAAATCAGGAAAATCTTTAGGTTTAGTTTTTCTCATAACCATAGATAAATTATTGTCATTTAAAAAAGTATTAATATTAAAACAATTTTTGAATAAATCTTTAAATGTATTTTTATTTCTTAATTGTTTAATTTCTAACAAACAATGGTGTATTAAATTAGAAGTTTTAGAAAATCGTTCTGCATTGAAATTGATATATAATTATTTTTAATAAATAAAATAATTTTTTAATTAAATACAAAAAAATAAATAGATGATTATAAATATGGTCAAAAAACCCCGATTCGGCCCTTGACCTGAAGATATAAAAGTTTTTTTATTTTTAATTTTTAAAAGAGTATTAAACATTTCTGTGTAATTTAAAAAAAAACAATAGGCAGGTAGTGACCACACCACCAATGGGGCAACAGCCGGGATATGGTCCCGCATTCACTAAATACCTTGATTGCATCATGTTGAAAAAATTTATGAAGGGAAGAAAAATTATTAAAAAAATCTTTCCCTTCACTTAAATTAAGACAATCTTTTACAACAAGACGCAATCGGTGGTTAAAGCAGTGAATATACGGGACATGGTGTCCAGCTATTTTGCTTAGAAATATTTTATTTTTTTTCCGGGCATTACGTTCGCCCCATCGTAGCATTGTGCGATCAGGTTCTTCGGTTCTAGATTATATACTAACAAAAGATTGTTGTTATCTGAGAAAATTTCTTAGGCATCAGATTTATGAATTGGTTTCACAAATATAAAGCTTTCTGTAAAATCAAATTTTTCTATATATTTCTGTTAGTTTGATCTCTCTTGCGGATAAGAAGTATTAATGAATAAAAACACTTTTAAAAAAAGTAAATATTTTTGGGATAATATTTTTTAAATATTTTTGACGGAGCAAACTTAATTATATTATGCGGAAGAAATAAAAATACTATGTATTTTTGGGGGGGCAAATTCAATTTTTTTTGGGGGGGCAAACATAAAATGATTATGTATTTTGGGGGGGGGGGGGGGGGCAAATTCAATTATTTGGGGGGGGGGGCAATCAGAAACTTTTGGGGGGGCACTGCCCCCCCAAAAGGGGTCTAGAATCGTGCCTGCCCCAGGATCACTTTTAAATGGAGGGGATAGGGTGGTAAACAATGGAACGAGGTTTTTAGCGCGGGGGCAATATTATTTATTAATCTGGACAATATAAACATGCAATGAGGTAAAATTTTTATAAAAAACTAAAAATATGTAACAATAAAATAAATATTACATAAGCTTATTAGAGTCAATACCAAAGCAATTTTATTCATTCAAAGGTTTTAAATGAAAATAGAAAATTAGCGTTGAAACTGCAAGAATATTTGCATTCTAATTTTCCGAATTAATTTTATTAATCATACATAAATAAAGGAGGATTTAGTACATTAACAATGGCATTTTACTAAAAATTCTGATTTGAATCGTTTTTCTTAGTTTGGTGAAGCTTACCAAAAAAACAAATATATTATCTAACATGTTGATTTAAAAATTTAATTCTGAGTGTTGTACAAAATTAAGCTTTAATGCATTAACAGAATACACACATTTCAACAACGACTATTCATCTGAGTATCCTTTAACACGTTTCTAGTGCTAAATCCTCTATTTGTCACAAAAAGTGAAAGTACAATCAAAAAAAATTAAAGAAGCAGGGTAAAAAAGAGGAATGGGGCGGATATTTAGGGGAGGAGGACGCGAAAAAAGTTTTTGGTTAGGGGGCATGTATATAGGCCAAATATTTATTGCATTTTTTAGCGTTTCACAGAAATGATAGAATAAAGCTCATGGGAATGGTGAACATTCTCACCCTCTCCCTGCTACGCCAAGCTATTGTTTAATATATAACAGTGCTCAATAGTTATTTTTTAGGCAAAAAGACACTTAAAAAATCATTGGCATTAGCATGTTGTCTTCATAATTCAGCTATGACTCTTAAATAAATTTTTACATAAGGGCATGTGCAAAGTAAGTTTTTTTTTGTAAAATTTTGAGAATTCTAAAAATTTTATTATTTTCAAAAATTTTTAAAAAATTTTTTCTTGTAGAAAAAGCATTTTATATGCATACACTAAATTTGGCAACTTTTTGAAAATTTGCGTTTTATTTCAAAATAAAATTTATCAAAATTTTGAAAGTTTCACGAAAATTAAAACTCACTTGGCACGTGCCCAAACTAAGAGTTGATAGTTTACTGCTAGAAAAAGGTAACTAGGTTATAGTTAATAGTCAAACACTTAACTATAACTTAAACTTAATCAATTTTACAACATCCCTGATAATGTTAACAGCATTAATACAGTGCAGAAGCACGATGCAAACCCCTTACCTAATTACCGATGAAATGGGATTCACTTGCTCCCATATTGAAAGAAAAGGGAATGGTTGCTGCGAACGTGGGCCAAGGTTAATTTATTGTTTTTATAGGAATATAAAAGTTTAGGATTATTGTGTCATTTTGGTTGTTCAAAGTTCGGGGCCTTAGCGCAGCCGCCTTCGGGCTGACCGTAATTTAGATTTTTAGGGCTAGGCGCCCCAGGCATAATGTTTAACTAAAACTCTGGACAGCTTCGGTACTTTTATGCTCCTAAAGTTTGATTGCTGTTACTCTTACTACTTCTTAATTGGTCTCCTGGTGTCGAACTTCAGTGAGATATAGGGAACTCCCCCTATATTACACTATAACAGTGTATATAAGGGTTCCCGAGTATAGAAATTTTGATTTGCGACATTTAATATGTAATGATCAAAGACCACATATTGAACGTTTCACTTAGTGAGCTCCTCTCATAATATTTATACTGGTAGATATAAGAGACTAAGTTCTTTAAGATTTTAGTCAAGTGACACCGAATGTTAATTGATCGCGTTCATTATGTTGAATATATTTCTAATTACAAATAGATATCTTTGAGCGATAATTTTAAGTATGTTTCCTATTAAGGCTATTTTTTTTAATTTAATAATTTATATTTATTGCATATATATACGTAATATATATATAAAAAAATCATATATTAAAATTTTAATGTAATGGAATTCGGCGAAGACAATGCTGTAAAGTTGTCTTCATATGTAAAAATTTAAAAGATTATAAGATTTCAGAAAATTTAAAACCCTTTTTGTCGCTTGGTAACAAGCCCGATCAAAAGAAGTCAGCGTCCATCCCCTGTTAATCAAAAAATTTTGACCAAATAGGAAATTTAAAAAAAATATTTATATTCCTGCAATTATTTAACACAGATAAATTCTCCCTTTTAATTTTAAACGGCAAATGTTTAGTTAATTAAATATTCTTGAATTCTTTATTTTCCAATGCTAAGATTGTTGCTAACTTTTAGATAAATATTGCAATAAAAAGAATATATGAGGAAAAAGCACATTTTAAATGCGTTTTTCCTAATCAACATTATTTATTGTAAATATATTTATCGATTCAAAAAACTTATTGAAAACATTTTTAGTTTGAATGTACAATGAACCTACAAATTTTATCAAAATTTATTATATTCATATTTGGAAAAATTGATTTTGAAAGCTAACCCACAATAATAATTCTATAATATCACTAAATTTTTTTCATTATTGTCGTTTAATTATTGTTAAAATTAACAATTTATACATTATCATTTTTACCCCTTATATAATCAAGTTTTTCCGGATATTTACAATTGAAGCCCTAACAGAACTTAAAACAATAATCACCTCAAGTATTGCAAAAATCCAACTCCGGAAAATAATACCGGATCATTGATCAATTTAAAAAACAACATTCTCCTTGAAACTCATTCAATTACTCCAAAACTTAATTACATAACAATGTACTCTCCTTCCGTGCACACCGGAACATGTAAATACACTTTACATAACAATATATCTCTTTGTAATTAGAAATATGTTCAAAATAATGAACGCGATCAATCGACATTCGGTGTCACTTGACTAAAATCTTAAAGAACTTAGTTCCCTTATATCTACCAGTATAAGCATTATGTGAGGAGCTCACAAAGTGAAACGTTCAATATGTGGTCTTTGATCATTACATATTAAATGTCGCAAATCAAAATTTCTATACTCGGGAACCCTTATATACACTGTTATAGTGTAATATAGGGGATCCCTATGTAGTTCTAAATACAAACACTCTAGCACAAGCCCAACCTTTAAAGTCATAACCAAAATTTGGGAATTGGGGAAGGGACATATTGCCGTTTTTATTGTAATTTGGACATAAATAAATTTGACAGGTTCAAATTAAACTTTTTCGATCGGGATAAGCATATGTACATTTTGCAATAGAGAGATAGGGGTCCATTCTCAAAATTTGTTTGCACTTTTTATCAAACCATTAAAAATTTTGCAATCATGTCATTATAGTGCTAGGCGTTTGTTCTCGTATAACACCAAATAAGTACAAATTTAATTGGTAAAATCCGTGGTTATTACAATCATAAACCTAAGCCTAATTTGCTTAAAAATCATAACTCCATTTCAAAATAACGGATGTTTGACGAAAATTTAAGAAACGACGGGTTTATATATATAGGTCAGTAGCAGCTTTGCAAAAATTTTAGTCGACATGTGTAATAAGAGCATACATAAATAATCCTATCAGGCCCTCACGAAAGTTATATATTCAACATTGAAATTTTTAATCAATTGTTATTTTGGTACCATTTGATTATAAAAAATAAAGGTATAGCTGCCAAAGTTGTCAACTAAATTATTTGAATTGTTGCGAAACCTACGAATATTGCGTATCATGTTGTTTGAGATCGGCGAATCATTTGCATGTCGGCGAGATTAGGGAAAACGAGCTAGACTCTTACAAAGATCTCAGGTACAAATCCCAACAGATCGCTGATGCTCATATTTATGCCACGACACTAAAAATGTATACTGACCAAGGTGATGGAAACATGGAACCTTTGAAAATAACAGCTGATGATATGGCACATGTAAAAAATGTCGAAAATGGCGATGTCGTAAATCTCATGTGGTTGACAGGTGTGAATGATGCATTCGAATATTGCCTTGCAAAATGCCGAACCTCAGGGGCTTCGGTAATCTACAACCAAAATGGTTACAGGAATACAAAGAATAAACATTGTTTTGGTGTGTTAAGACCTAGCTTGTTACCTGAGAATTCATTTTACCCATGTATAAATAAAATTAACTATTAAATTTATTTTAAACATTTGTATAATACGTTTGAGTAAAGAATACGTAATCGGTAACTTTTCAAATTAAAATCTAAACATTTTAATACAACCTAAATATTAATATTCCTAAATATATTGTTATTAACAATGTTGACAAGTATAATGTAGTAAACTTAAGTCATTTTACAAAGAAACAATATACATACGAATGCCATATTTTCGAACCCTAATAAAATATATTTAGTCGAAATTGTTGAATATAAAAGCAATATAAAAATCAATATATTTTTAAAGGGATTTCTGTTAAAATTAGTCTACTCGATATCAGAACCCCAAGCATAATATAAAATGCATTCAATTTTTAGCCTGAATTTACATTATTTTTCACTAATTTAATTTTAGTGAAAAATATAATTATGGTAGCTTTTTCGAAAATAAAATAGATTTTAATACCAGTTATTTGCGACGAAGAGGTTTATGCGATACAGATTAAATATTATTAATAATATTTGGAAATATAGACTTTAAAACGGATAAATAAATTGCTAAATGTAATATGTTTAATCCTTTGTTTGAATAGCTATTCAGGAAGGTCAAGATATTTTTTTATCTGTGGAAATAGACATTATCCGTCGTATAAAAAATTCAATAAAATATTGGTTTTGCCAAATTTAAATACGCTTTTTTGTAAAAAAAAAAGGCGCGAACAAATCAAGAATTATTACAAATTTATACAAAATTTTTATTAAAAAAAGTTCGGGTTTATTTTATAAAAAGGTGTTTAAATATTATTAAAAACGCTAAATTAATTATTATAAGAATTAACATATACAAAAGTGTAAATAAGGTTTAATTTTCAATATCCTAAGGCTACGTATTTTTATAAAAAAAAATAATAATTTTAGTTTTATATTAAAACTTTTTGCCTGTGATACTATAATTCGTGAAATGAAATTAATAGGACCAAAAGTTAGGGCGCCTAAATTTTTTCAAGAATGCCGATCAAAATGGTCGGTGAGAGTTTTGCATTTACCGCAATAAAAAGTTGAAAAAGGAACTCCTACAGACAAAATAAGGCGTATTGGAAAGCTTTATTTGGATGAAATTTATAGGTTGTTTAACATACCGGGGAAACCACTTATTCATAACCTGAATTGTAAGATGAAAGCGACCCGAGAAGGAATTTTTGCGTCGTGTCATAACTCTGTTATAGGTATGCTAGGAGGTTTATTCATATCCCATTCTTTTTGATCACGCGATACCGGTTAGATCTGAACACAAATGCCCTTGCAACTTATCAAAAAATATTTATCGGCAGTTTAAATATTGATTCAAACGACGAAAAAAAAGCCATAAATGACGAGCGCTCTTTTTTGGAGAAATCCCAAATCCCCCAAACTTTCAAAGTTTTAACTAAACATAATTGTAAAGGTCACATTTTATATTAACAAGACTTTTGAAAAACTAAAAACAATTTAAACCCATATTATTGGGGTATTAAAAACAAAGGCCTTAGTAGTAAGAAAGCAAATAAATATACATTTTTTAATAAAATACGATTTAAAAACTTGGGCTATGTAAAAATTAAGGTTGATTATTTCCATAAATTTAAGGTAACACCCGGCAACACTTCTTCACTTTAAAATTTTTATTTAAATTTGTTTGAATATTATATATAATGGATTTGTTATGACACCCGTTTTTTAACCAAGTATAACTTAAAAATAAATCGCATAATTATAATTATTCAACTTTTTAGTAAATGTAGTTCAAGAAATATGCCAAAATATTTTTTTAAATTTAAATCATTTTATAAATTTAAATTTTTTTTTTAATTTTAAAGAAGATACAATAGGCTATATATTATATATTGTAAAAATAATATTTTAAACATATTTAAAACGTCGACACTGTTAAATATATGTAAATATAGGATTAGAGTGAACTTATACCCTATTTTATAACCATTTTTCGTTCTACCATTAATTGAACATTCATATAATAATCAATATTTATTAATTAGATTGATATACATATAGATTGTTAAACTATATTCACTTTGTGTACATATGGATTAGAATATTTAAGAGAGTTGACATCACTTTATATCTATGTATGACTATAAATCATTTGAAAATAAAATTATAAATTTATCCAAATTTTGATTTAATCATATAATATAATACAAAAACATGTATAATTAATTATGTATAGTAAAGAGGAAAAGAGTTTAAAATGCATAACTTTTATAGTATTTTTATAAATGGGTTATTGATTGCGTATGTTAGTGTGTTAATGGAGAGAAATTATTGATTAGTAATTGTCAATTCGAGATTTTTGAGCAATTGATTAAGCCAAAGCCTAATTGATGCATCCTCCTGTATGCATTTATTGAATGTGTTATCTTTTAAAGGATCAGGTAAACATTGCCTAAGTGCCTCTCTAGCCCTATACAAAATCAAGAAAATAATAATAATTAATATATTTATAGATTATTAAATAATTTAATTAGTAAAAATTAATGTATCATAGGGAAAAAACCTTGGATTGTCTGATAACCTCAAATAACACCTTATCACATGTTTTAATAAGCGAGTTGCAGGCTCTTTGGCCAAACATAATACCATTTTACCCTAAAACATAAAACAAAATTGATTAAAAAAAATATAAAACAATACATCAAATATAGAGATTATAACACATACAACAAATGTTTAAAGAGGTTTATGAAATTTATAAGAAATAACAAACAATGCTGTCTTATGTCTAATTTTATTTTCAATTTAAGGATTTACTGGGATAGGTAGAGCCATTCACATCTGCAACAATCAAAATCATGGTCATATTTAGCAAAATTAATTGACTTTGCAACTTGGACATTTTAAGGAAAGAAATAAAAAAAAAAGTTTATTCTAACAACTGTAACTTAAATTTTTTATCTGAAATAATATTATATTGAATTTGTAAGTACACTAATGTCTAAAATCTATATTTAAATGATACAAAATAGCACCCAAACCACTAAACGACAATCTTTCATAAAAACATTTTGAAAAATGTTATATTAAATTTGTTTAGTAAATAATTTTCCATAATATTTTGTTTTAATATACTTGTTTATTTACATTTTTTCTAAATTATGTTATTAGTTGGCTTAAAGGGTCTGACAAAATATATAAACAGATCGGAAAACTTCTATGATAGTAGGATTGATCTTAATAGCTTATATTTATCAATGAATTTGTTAGTAATAAAAAAAATTTACCAATATCATTGCAACATGAGAAAATCTTTCATAGGTCTGACAAATATATGAAAGTCCAGTTTCATCCAACAAAATTTTTTCCAAAATGAATGTGGCTACCTAATGTATTGTAATAACAATATTATTAGATATAAAAATAAAATGAACATATTTAAAAAAAATAAGGTAATACAATTAAACAAATTAAAAAATTAATTACTGTTTTAGATAATTCTGTACCATTTTCCATTATACGCAAACATAAGGGAATTATTTCTGTGGATAAGAGAAAGCTAATAACCTCTTGATCATCAGTCTATGAAATTTATATAGCCAAATATAAGTGCTATATCAAATAACCTACAAAATCTAGTTTACCTTGACTAATGCACCTATTACACCCAGACTTGTAAGCCTAAGGCATTCAAAGGGTCTACTTTGGCTATTTGTATTTAAGAAGCTGTATAAATATAATGGAATGCTAGCTAAAAACACATTTTAGATTAAACTTTTATTATACTATATAATAAAAATAAATATTTACCCTGTAAAAACGGACCTCTAGTGTCTGTATGTGAGGCAATACATTGCATCAAAGCTAAGGCATTACAAACCCTATTAGATTGTTGCGCCTAAAAATTATTGAAAACATTTGTTACTGTCAAACTAGGTGGTGCAAGAGATGGATATAGATTAAGAACCTCCTGCAACAATACCGCAACGGTGCCAAATGAATACCATAGCATGGGAGCTAAGTCAGGTAACGATTCTCTCCTTTTGCTATATAAAAAATAATCCTGATTGTATGTATATTTTAAAAAGAAGTATATTAAATATTTAACCTTAATTCTAATAGCGCGTTTTCCCGTAAATCCGGATTGCAAAGGTCTGAGATCCATTGATATATTTTTTCTTTATCCAAGCTTTGCATTTTATTTTATTAAATCATGTGGTCATCATTAATAAGGGCACGTTTAGAGTTCATTCATTTTTTAGGAAATTTCTATTAATTTTAAATTTTCTAAAATAGTTTAATGGTAAAACTTTTTAGCGCTAGAATTTACAAAAAAATTGTATTAAAGCTATGTTTATATGATAGATAGAAATTTAATGAATTTATAAATATAATAAAATGGATCCGAGTGTAAATTATAATAATGCTTAACAATTTTAAATGTAAAAAATTTATAAAATTATACATTTTAAAAAATAAACTCTAAACGTAGCCTAATGTCCAAAGTTATTAATATATATTGCTACAGACTTATAAACAACAATACTAAAGTGAAGCAAAAACATTTAGTGAGAATTGTAAATAAATTGAGTTTTTGGATATATTAATATAATAGAATAAATATAATAAAATTGTGACAAGATATTTCTAGTAGGATAATAAAGGAAGCAAATTAAAGTACTCTGTAATATAAGGAGTAAATGAGTGGCATTTACAAATAGTTAGAAAAATAATTGTTAAGTTTTTAATAATTAAAATAATGATAAGTTTGATGTAAAAGATAGGCTGCGGCTAGTGGAAAAAAAATTTTTGACGAAAAAAAATTGCTCGCATTTGAATAACGTTGGCGGCTAGTGTGAAAAAAAAATTTAAAATTAAAAATTTTTAAAATTTTTTGAAAAAATTTTTTTTTAAAAAAAAATATTTTGTTAGGGCGCGTTCAGACTCATTTCAAATTTTTAAAAATTTTAAACAACTTTTCTTTCAGAAAAACTATTCAAATGCTAATAACAAAAATTGGCGACTTTTTTTAAAAAACGTTTAATGTCAAAAGATAAAAATTTAAAATTTTTAAAAATTTTAAAATTTTTCAAAAAAACAAACTGAGTCTGAACGCGGCCTTAGGCATATCCTAAAACGACCAAAAAACCTAAGATATTAGCCACTTTATTTTTTTTTTATTTTAGAAATATTTTTTTTACAATTTTGAAAAAAGTTTTTTCCCCAGTCATTAGGCATCTATAATGAACAATTGGTAAATAGTGAATCCTAGCAGCAAAGCTATTTCTAACTAGTCTCTTCTAAAATTTCAATAATATGAGGCAAGGTTTAATTAAATTAGTGTAAGAAAATTATAAGGTATATTAATTAAATAATTAGAAAGGCTAAAAACAATTTAAAAAAAAACAAAAATTTTTTTATCTGCCTAATAAAAAGCTAATTTTAACCTATTACAACTGACAACTAATTATATTTTATTTGTATTTAAATGTTTTTTAAATTTTAAAGCATTTAATTAATTAAGGAAATATAATTGTGGTTTATTATGCAAGACATACCCTCTGATTTGGATTAACACTTTTGTTCGGTTGAAACCGACATTTTGTTTGTAGAAATGGAACCAAATTCTAGGTATGGTTATTCAAGTGACGAAGACGAAAAACATTCGAAAAAATTAAAAAGAAAAAAGGATTTTATTGTTAATGAGTATATTATACAATAATAATTATTTAGTGGGACTTTTAATATTTCAAAATATCAAAATTCAAACACTTTAAATAAAGGAAAATATGATGAAAAGCCAAAAGTTAAAAAAATAGAGACCACCCTTCTTACTAAAGATTTTGCCAAAAAGCCAGTAATGGTTAAGAGATCTCAAAAATACTCAGATAAATCTGAAAGTGACCTTAGAAAAAGTCTGTCAAATAAAATATCTCATCTACATAAAAAACAAAAAAGCCTTCAAGTTGATAAAGGGTATAAACTTTCTTCTATGCAGTCTGAAGGGTTTTCTGATTATATAAACAATGATGACAAAGCTCATTATGTTAGCATTGAGTCACCTCAACATAGTGAAAATGAGATTGATCACACAAGTCAAAACAACAAGGATCAAGGCTATTACAGATTAATTGGCTCAGATGAGGAGAACCCTGACATAAATGAGCTTAAGGCCTTTGTAGCACAAACAGATAATGTTTCAGAGTTTAATGGTATAATAACTTTTTTTAATTTTCCAAGATTTTTACTTTTAAGTTAAAATTTTAAACTAGATTGTTTTTGCTCAGATTGTTAATTTGTATTCTTATGATAGTTTAACTTAACATTTATGGTAGAGCTTTAATGATTTTTAAAAACTTTAATTTAAAATAAAATCTATTTACTTGCTTAACTTAGTCTGTTTGCAAGATTTTAAATTTATTAAAACTTGCTTTTCAAGGGTTCATTTAAACTTGAAATAAACTCAAGATAATAATATACATTTTTACCAAATGAATTAGGAAACAATTGTATTTTAACTTTTGTATTTCTTAACTAATTTATTAAAGTTTTTAGGGCTCAACTGTATATTGTACAAATTTTGATTTAACTATGAAATAGTTTTGCTAATGTCATGTGTGTCCTAGTTTATAAACCGCTTTTTATTAGTATACCTTGTATAAATGGGATATGCAAGAAATTAAAAGAGAAGATTTAAAAATTTAGTTAAGTGTAAGCATAGAAAAATTTTAAATTTATATTTAAATTAACTATACAACATTTAAAAATTTGATTTAATTATTAATTGTAGCTTAGTTAAGCATGTTAAGGGGTGTATGCTCAATATTTAATTATACCTATATTTATTTAATTAACTTTTTCCTAATTTTTATACAAAACAAATCTAGGGGGTTATTTTTTTGTAAATTAATAAAATTAATTTTTGATAATTTTCATTTATTTTTTTTTAAACATCCAAAATTTTATATTGTTTTTTATTTTGAAAAATATTAGTTCTTCCTCCACGTACCTCTTATTAACATTATATTTCCCGTTTTATTTAGTGCTTTTTCTACTTTAGATTTAAATAATGATCTCTCAACTGATAATGTCCCAAATGAAATTGAAAAAGCAAATCATCAAAATTTAAACTCTTATTATGAAGATGCATTAAATTTTGACTATTACTTCCCAGCCTACCAAGGATGCAGGAGTGTAGAGGAATACCAGTGTCTTAACAGAATAGAAGAAGGCACTTATGGTGTTGTATATAGAGCTAAAAACAAAAAATCAGGTTAAATTTATTGTACTATTTAACTAGCTTGCTCAAGCTTTTTTTCTATATTGTTGAATGCAAAATTTAATTATTTTGAATATATTTATCCACTCTAGATCAAGTCGTTGCTCTAAAAAGACTTAAAATGGAAAAAGAAAAGGAAGGGTTTCCAATCACATCTTTACGTGAAATAAATACACTTATGAAGGCACATCACCCTAACGTAGTTTCAATATTGGTAAGTCTTTAGCATTTCTAGTTTTTTTATAATAGCTCTCGTTAACAAATTTCCTAAAAAAATTTACAAATTTTAAGGGTATTCACAAATCAGAACTATATGTATCATATTGGCTGTATATTACTATTTTTAGATAAAAAAAAGCTAATCTAGTGCTTTTTTTATATGTTGTCATTTGACGATAAGGTTGAAATTATTTTGTATAAATTTAAGATTTGTAATGCTATATAACTGATTTTATCAGAACTTAAACTTATAATAAACATAAATAAAAATATTTTTTAGCATTTGTACAAGTCATTTCCTTTGTAGGTTTGACTAAAGTTTATATGACATACTACATTGCGACTCAAATTTAAATTAGGGACTGTGCAAAGTGAGTGTTTATTTTCGTTAAATTTTAAAAATTCGGAAATTTTTAAAAATTATATTTTTTTTTAAATTTTTTTATCCTAGAAAAAGCATTTTATGTGCATAAACTAAATTTGGCAACTTGAAAAAAATTTGCGTTTTATTTAAAAATAAAATTTCTCAAAATTTTGAAATTTTCACAAATAAAAAAAACACACTATGCACGTATAGGAAAAAAAATGATTTTTGGAAAAATTATATACAATAATTTATCTGTGTTTTTTTTAAAAATTGAAGTTTTTTTTAATTTGTTAAATTCTCATATCCTTATGCTTAGCACACAATATGGAAAATCTTTTTAATTGGGCCTGTTTATAATTGACCCCCAAAATTTTTATATGAAATTTACTTTGTTATTAACCAACCCACTTTGGATGGCTACTGTAGGATAATTTATTGCAGTATAATATGTGAATACCCTACAAAATAGTGAGTGTATATATCAATGTTTATGTTTACACATAATATAAACTAAAATCAACTTTCAGGAAATTGTAGTTGGCAGTAACATGGATAAAATATACATAGTCATGGAATTCATTGAACATGATTTAAAATCATTGATGGAGACTATGAAACAACCCTTCTTGATAGGTATATATTTTTAAGTATATTTTCATTTTTATACAATGTTTATTATCACATAAAAATTTTAATCAAGCATAAATTGGGCTTAGAATTGATTATCAGCTCAGCCATATTTCTAAAATTATTGTATTTATTTTATCATTATTAATATTATTATTATTATCACATTTACAGTTTTTATTCTCCCTTATTGAAAACTTTCTCTATAAATCTTAATCTTTTGGGAGTTTTTATTCTTTTATCCCTTCTTTTCCTTTTCCTCCGCTAATCTGTTTCATATGATAATATATATTATAGCATGTTAACCATCATTACATATAACATAATCATATAGGGATAGTACAAGGCCAAGCTGAATCATAACTTAGGATACAGCATTTACAGAGCCAGGAGCTATGTGATTAAATTATATATATGTATGAGTGTTCCGTATCGTAAAAAGCATACATGCACTCAATATGCTTGGGAAATTGAGCAACTGCTCCAGACTTCCACTTTCGCTAGCATCTTACTATGTATTCTTTTAAAAATATTATTTGAGCATATATTAATATTGACACTAATAACGTAAATGACCTCTAATCTGCCTCTTTTTAATGGATTTTTTTCCGTTTAATTGAAGTATTATTTGTCATATAATCATAAAAGTACATTGTGCAATTCATTAGTGAGATTTTTTTGTAAATTGTGAGAAAATATATATTCACTTGAATAGGTATTAAAGCATTTAAAAGCTATATTTTTCACCCAATTTACCCCTGCCATTGCCCTCAAGTTAGACTTTATTCTTAAAATGCTTTTTATTTAAATTTCCTAACAAACTATTTTGGCCAATATAATTTAAAAATTGCTTTTTTTTGTTCTACCTAACCAACTTGTTTTAAAGTCTTTTATGCCTATAAAATTTTATCTTATTGCTGCTTTTGGGTTTATTCTTATTCAAAAAAGTCTATTTGACCTAATCAGCTAATAAGGAAGTTTCAATATGAATTCTTGGGCTTTTACAAAAAAATTTGCTTGGGCCATTTTTCTGAATATTAATAATGTAGAATCTAATTATTATTAAATCTTGCAGTTTAGGAGTTACAAAGCATATTGTCTAATTTTCAACTTTTAATTAAATTTCTCCATGTAAAAGATGCACCTTTGACCTTGAGATTCAAAAACTGAAATTATTTTATTAAATTTTAATTTAACTAACAAAATATGTTTAACTAAATTAAAAAAAATTAGCATAATGAAATATTTTTACCACTTGTTTTTCCTCTTATTGTTATGCATAATACCAGTACGTTGTTTTAAGATTTGTAAGTTTGTTTTCCAAGATTGGAGTGTTCCTTGTATTTTATAATATATACAATTTAATATAGTTTTGTAGGGTGTCTAAATTCAACAAATTTATTAATCAATTAAGCTCTTGATTAATATAGACAAATAAAATTTTTATTACAAAGCTGTTTTATTCATAAAAAATGGTTGTTAAAAAAATTAGCATTTAAATATTCATATGTGCACTTGTTTGAAATAATAAGGATAATTAGACATGAAAGTAATACATGTTGATCTTAGTCTTAGTTGGGTTAAGCAATCAAAATTTGAACCTTGTTATGACACAACATATATTTTGTAGTTAAGTTATTTAATTTTTTTTAAATATAATTTAAGGTCTGATGTAAATCTCATCAAAATATTTTATTATGATTATTTTGCTTGACATTGAAAAAATAAGGCATATACATCATGAATGTTATTTTCTTCTTCTTTTTTTATGTTTTTAACGCTTGTTGATTTTAAAGTATAACTAATAATTTTATAAATAAGCATATTCAATTTTTCTCTCGTGATTTATTTGCTATACTTATGATTCACACATTGTATTATTTGTGAGGGTTTACTTTAATTTAAACCATTACCTTTACAATTTATATTAAATAAAATACCTTATTGGTTTATATTTTAATAATGATAAATGCATAGTTTGGTTTTAATTCATATTTAGCTTTTGATCTGTTCAAGTTAATGTAAACTTGATTAACCTAATTTTGACATTAAACATTAAGAACGTATAATATAACAGTAGTTACCATCCCCCCTCAAGTGCTAACTTATTTACCAGATCTTATAATTAGACTCTCTGAATGGGCTGTATTTGAAAATTAGGGCCCTCTTGGCTTAATCACTAAAAAAATTTTTTAGCTCGAACTAGTTTAAGAATAAAATATATTTTTTTTGTTATTATAGGGTAATATTAGGCTAAGTTTTTCACATACTCCTCTTTGTTTTGTCAAGTCTTTGTTTGGAATTTAGAATTTGACAATATTATATTTGAATTAATCGTTTTTTGATTCTTGTTTTATTTTATTTTAAACAATAACCTAATAAATAATAACCTAATGGCCGTAAATAAATGATAGTTTGCATCTAGAAATCTAAACGATTATCACATTATTGTTTTTTAAGTTAAATTTTAAAAAAATTGTCGAAAATGCAAAAAGAGTTTGAACTTTTTTTCTCCTCTCATCTGGATATTTTGAACTTGCTTAATAATATAGCAGAGTTATTTAGGTTAAAATTAATTAGCTAATGGGCTAGGTCCTATAATTTAAAATAAGCAAATAAGGTAGTTTAATTTATGGCTCCTCTGTTAAAGGTGAAAGAGAATAATGCAGCTCGATCTTTGAGATATATGGCTAACTTTAAAGACCAGATTCGCCATCCTAAGAATATTTGATTCCGATCAGCCTCTTTTTTTTATCAAACTTTGTAAGCCAGCAACATTGAAAATGTTTTGAATTCAAAATAAATACATAATTAAATTCAAACTTTAAATTTTATTATAAATCGTTAAATAATCGTGCATTATTTAAAGTTGGGGACAAAATATTTTGTATAGCCTAAATATTTTATATCTAATATGAAATGAAAAATAGTAGTTTCGTTGAATTTCAATATGAAAAAAATAAAATTTAAATTTTTTTTTAGGTTACTTGAGGTCGCAAATTCCATTTGATTGTCATCTAAATAGCTCGTAATTTAACGAAAAAAATATTTTAGATTAGGCCGTTATTTAGATTATTTTGCTGCAGTTTCTTAAACTTCACTCAACACTTATCGATTTTTTAGACCTCTTTAATGGGACTTATATCTTTATAAAGTATATCTACAAATTTTATCATTTGGTTTTATTGGGGAGTATTTGATTGGGTAATTTTATGCCCTCTTTTCATATCTGTTTACAATTTTTATGTAAATTTAGAAAATTATAGTTTAAATTACATTTATCAAAAGGGATATTATTTTTCATATTAATTTTGACTTTTAATAAACACACCTTTCCTCCTTATACAACTCCATCTAAAAACCTAAAGTTTACAGAACTTGTCAAAAACGAAAAACTGATAGGGCATAAAATGTTAATAAAATTAGGTTATATATATAAAATATTTTTTGATTGTTACATGCCAAAACAAAAAAAGATCTATCTAAACTTAGATGATTCAAATTGTTTTCCGCATTTTTTTTATTTTCAAAATTTTTAAAAAGTTGCCAAACTTTATAATGCTTGTCAAAATAAAAATTTTTTCAAAAATTTTGAAAAAAAATATTTTTAAAATTTTAAAATTGACAATTTTTATTAGGTTTTTATTAATCAAGCTTTTAGTACAAACTCAAAAAAGAAAGAATACGTTTTTTGAAGATATAGCACTTATTAACGTTATATATATTCTAAACAAAAAAGACACTTTATTTTTTTTAAAGCCTTTCTTTTTCAATTTTATATACTCATATATATTCTCTTTGAAAGCTTTGGGGGTAGAAAATCTATAATAATGACCAGAAACATTATAAGTTAGAGCTTTTTGAGGAATTGCCATTAAACTTCAACAAAATTTTCAATGTTAATAAAAAATTTGTTTTCCAAGTTTATTTTTAGCCAAAAGGTCTTTGTTCATCAATTTTAATATAAATCAGATTAACATTTTGAATAAAAATATATATACACACCTATTTTTTTATTTTACATGCTTCATTCTGTATCTATGCTTACCATTTCAATTTTTAATTTAACATATTTACAACCTAAAATTTTTGACAAAATTGCGTTAAAATGTTTACATTAAATTTTTTTGTTTTCTTTGTTTCAAGGTTCCAAATTTTGTTTTTTTTTGTTTTATAAAAATACTTTTTGGACGGTTTATATAATTTTTTTGATTGGACGACTTGCACCTACCTCCTTTAAACATGCTTTTATATCATCTCTTTATCATACATAGGCCATCTCCTACATTTTTAATGCTTAATAAATGATAATTTTTTTTACCTATCATAACTGCTGTAATAAACTGTCGATTTTATGCCACTAAAATATTTTTTTGTGGTTTTAAATTTGTTTGGCATTTCGCATATACAACCCATGCCATTTAAGGTTATTGAGGCAGATTAGAGGCACATTGTGTTTTATTATTATATATGGCTCAAATAATGTAAATGTACCAACTAGATTTTCTTATTTTTATTCTCTTCGTCTTTCAGTAGGAATATAGTAGTCGTTTTTTCTCATTTTATTTGCCATTTTAAAGTTTTTCTATTTTAAACGGCACCCGAAGAAGCGGTCTCTCACCACATTCACATACGGGTACATATATATAAATCATCACTCTCTGTGAAACTGATCAAAAGTTATGCGAAGCTTGGAGGCCTCTAGCTTTCTCACTATATGGTCGTGTTATAGTTTTTAATTGAATAAACAGGTATATATTTATATTATTATTGTAGTTATACTCTCTATTTAACCACTTGATAGTTATAATTACTTTTTGTACAAATTATAATGCTGTTTTAAAAATATTTATTTTTCAATATATTATAAAATGATATAATTTAGCAATTTAATAGAACTAGTTACAAATTTACCATTTTTGGAATTTTGTTTAAACTGCTCAACAAATTTCTTTTGGATTTCATTTGTTTTAGGTTCTTTTTTAAGTTTCTCAAGCTTATGTTTAAAAATATTTTGATTGACCAACCTCCTGTTCTTGTTAATTTTCACCAGAATAAACTGCAATTTTTAAATTTTATTAAAATTATAAATTTATATATCACTAAAATTATTGTTGATTAAGAAAAGTTTTTTTCTGCCTAACTGAGAAATAGGGGTTTTTTGAGATGCAAAGATCGGTAGAATGTGATGGTGGTCAAAAGGTCATGTAGTGCCATTAGAATTAGGATTTAAGCATTTTTACTGATATGTTAAATTAAATCATTATACCTTTTTAGGTGAGGTTAAGACGCTACTTTTGCAACTGTTACGCGGCGTGCATCATTTACACGATAATTGGATCCTGCATCGAGACATTAAGGCTTCCAACGTCTTGTTAAGTCATTCGGGAATCCTTAAACTCGGCGACTTCGGGCTGGCCCGTGAATACGGAAGCCCCCTTAAGCCTTACACTCCGGTCGTGGTTACCCTTTGGTACCGGGCCCCGGAACTCCTCCTCGGTGCCGGGCGCTATTCTACGCCCATTGACCTGTGGTCCGTAGGCTGCCTCATGGGAGAACTCCTCACCCTACGTCCGCTGTTTCAGGGTAAAAGCGAAGTCGACCAACTCAATAAAATATATAAAGTAGGCCACAATTATTGTATTTAATTTCTATAAATAATTATTAACTATGTAAGTCGGGATAAAAGTTAATGAGATTAGTAAAAGTTTGAATGTTCATGTTTTTTACTATTTTTTGTCCAAACGCTTGATTTTATCATCAAAATCATGAATTAAAAATTTTTTTGTTAAAATGCCCTTAAACTTTTTCCGCCTTTAATTTATCTATATTTTCAATTGACATTAAGGAAAACCAATGCTGAAAGTTTTTTAAAATTTCTCACCCCACCCTTTGCTTGTTACATATATATGTTTTATTAAATATTGTTTATTAAGGATCTTGGGACACCAAATGAAGTTGTTTGGCCAGGATATTCTAACCTTCCTATGGTTAAAAAGATAAATTTTGTAACGTACCCTCATAACAATATTCGTAAACGATTTAATAACTCATTCATGTCTGATACGGGATTCGATTTACTTGCCAAGTTTGTCCATTCATTTATCACTGTGTTGTTATAGATAACTGTTTTTGTAATCTCATCTTTTTCTATCTATATATATATTAGAAGCATATTTTACTTTCTTACTAAAATAAATCTAATAATGTAGTATAAATTTTTCCAAATTTTCTGCAGGCTATTAACATATGACCCTACCGATCGCGTTTCAGCCGAAGGTGGAATTAACCATCCCTTTTTCACAGAGTCTCCGCTTCCCGTAAATCCTTCCCTACTGCCCACATTCCCTGCCAAAAGCGAACAATACCAAAGCGCCCTCCACACCACTAAACATAGCCCAAAACCGCCATCTGGTGGCGGTCAATATCAGTCACTCATGAAATCGGAAATGAATATTCCCGGGGCCGAAGAACATTATGCCGCCGTCCGCCTAAACATTGCCGACCTTAAATTAAAGGCTCAAAGGCTTGCCGCCTCCACGACTACTACTTCGTCCCAGTTTAAGCTTAACGCAAACACAAATTATTTGGCAAATCAACCTGCTGGCAGTGCGTTCGATGCTTCGACTGCCTCACTTAGCGAAATCCTTAGCAAATCTCAACAATCGCAAGACCAACCCCTTGATTTCGGAGCTACATACGGCCAGTTTTCTCCTCCCATCTCAAATATGTCAGCACCTAAATACAATACTAATAGTGTAAATATCGAAACTTCTAGCACCACCAAAACGATTGCTCAAACTAACCAAACCTCAACTGCCACGACATTAAACCCCAACACTAAAAACTCGGAAAAGCCTGAAATCATACCACCTGATGTTATGGATGTTGATTTACCCCCAGCTCCGCCGAGGCATTACCATAAAAAAGTTTTTAATTTTTTTATATCTTTATGAAATATTTCGTTTAATTAGCGGTTAGGTAGGTGGGGGCCAAAGGTACTGCCCTCTTTGTATAATACCTTTTGTGTTTAGCCAAATATAACTTGAAATTTTCCAACTTTATAGCATTCTTTAATCCCCGAACCGCAAAACATCATTTATAATATTTTTATGGATATCTAAATTTTGCAAACTAGGACTGGACCCCCTTTAACCTGTCTAATAACGGTTTTTACATTGTATTATTTTTGACCAATTTATTTTTTCCGTTTTGTGTGTGTTACATATTTTATCTCCTTCCCACAGGTATATATCGATCCCGATAAGGCGAGCGCATACCTCTTCAAATCCATGTCTGTCGGTGATCCCAACCCTTCGCCTCCTCACCGAACACATTCGGGGAACAGTAGCAAACATAATCAGAATAGCAATGCCAACAGCGGCAATACGACAAAACAGCAGCAGCATCACCGGGCAAAAGAAGCGCCAAAAAGGGGCCCGCCTGGGGACCGTGAGCACAGGAAACAACGTCACCATCATAGGAATGTATCTTCACCCAATTCTTCTACTACTACTCACAAACATTCGAAACATAAACATGCCCGGGACGGGTCCTGATTCCCACATCTAAAATTTTTTTTTGAACTTTAGGTATCAAATATTTTGCATAAATTTAGTGTTTTAAATCGCTAAACCCCTAAATGACCAACTTCCTATTCATTTTTATAGCTTAAAATTAAGTTTTAATGAAATGAATTTTAGGGCAGATATAAAAAATAATTTTATTTTTTTTTGCTGCAAGCTGAATTATTTAGAATTGTTGCTAGGGGGATAAATTAAAAAAATTATATTCTTGATATCTGAACTCCTGCATACGGCCCTTGTTGAAATATTACTTGAATCAAATTTTTCATTTTTTTCTACTTTTTGTAAATTAGAGGGCTCATGTGAAGTTTTGATTGTTTTTTTTGAATATATCTAAATCAGGCCTTTATTTATCAGCCCCAAACGAGATTAAAACTAGAATATTTATGCAAATTTTTATTTACTTTATTACTATGCCATACTTGTTATTATAATTTATAAATATATAACTTAATCATTTGCACTATAATATTCAATAAATATTTCTTCTTTGAATTTAAGTTTTTGCAGGAAGAGCTTAGATAGGAATCGATAACTGGCGGAATACGTTCTACATTTTTATTTAAACGTTTGTAGAAAGAGTCAAATATTTATCGACAAGTTTCTGCTCCGTTTTCTCGCTTGCATTATACGGTATATCTCAGGTTTTGAGCGTCTTTTTTTGTGCCAATGGTTAATCTCTCTCACACACAACTGGATAGCTACGGTCATTGTTATGAGTAGTGTTTCGATTAGCACCGAGTCAAGGAGCACGCTTTGAGTCACATATACTAACCACATGATACCAAGACTAATGGGCCAATGTTTGGTCATGTACATGGTTCCCAGCAGTGAGAATATTATGGAGGCGATGCACATCCCAATAACTAGGTTGTAGGCTCGGTGCGGGAACTCAACCCTATTGAATAGCTGTAGCAATAAGTGCGTCGATTCCTCGTGTCGTAGCTCTGGGAACCTTTTATTAGGTTGAGCATCTGGTAAATTCCCTTCTCGCGTAGCCGGTTCGTTGTTAGTCAGGTATATGGCTTTTCTGCCCTTGATGCGTGATACGTTTGCCCTTTCCAGTACGATCCTAGGTTTTTTGGAAATCGAGACCTTTTTTATTTCACCCTTTTGAATGAATTTTGCTGCTGGGTCGGACGTTGTTATTTCATTCATTACCTTACCTTCATCTTCCGATCTTCTTGTTTGTTTCGCCGCCAGTCCTATCTTTAAGCCCTTTAAATTAGCCGCACCTTGTTTTACAAGTATTTGGATATGTTTCAAACGGGACTCGGGTCGATCGATATCAATACGGTCCTTATCATCTCTCAAGCTTTCCTTCCCACTCGTTTTTGATATTCTCCCAGTGCCAGTTCGAAGTTCACCCTCGTAGGCATTAATGTCGTTTTCAAATGTTGATGTCGTAGCGGCATTTGACGTCGAGTTTATCAGTAATTCTACGATGTCCCTGAGCACATCGACTGACGGACTCGTAATTCCTTCTAACTTTATACGTTCGTGGGAGCCGTTAACCAGCTGACAGATCCAATAATCGCAAGCTAGGGTGGCCTGAAGGCTTTGTACGTTACGTAGCACTTGGCGGACTAGGTGATCTTTCGCCAAGGCAACGTAGTACAAAACCTTGGGGGCCGAACTAACCTTAGCCTGGCGTAAATGGCAGTTTCTCTGTCCCGGGCTTCGGACTGGGCTCGAATCTCTTGCTTTTACTGCGTCTAGATGTAAGAGCAGCCGCTGATGCACCAACCGGCATTATCATTAGGAGTTCAGGATCATTTAGTGCTCGTCGGGTAACGTAATTGCATAGGAAAGTTTCCATTTCGATGTCTTGGTCCCACAAGGTGGCATCCTGATCGCCCAAAACAGCAAGTGGTCTCCGTGAATGCTTCATTACTATGCTTGTCGTATCACTTATCAAAAGTTCCTCCTCATTGGATTGCAGGACTGAACTGATCGGCATTTTACGATTTATAAATGGTTGTAGGGGACCTAGATCGAGGAGCCGTTGGATTAAATTTCCCTGGTAGTAGACGAGAGACGATTTTGATAGGTTACGTGGTATTATAGTTTCCGAATCTGTGTTGCATTCGATCTTATTGAGATTTTGGGGATTTTCTAATGATGACCTTAGCGATAGTCTGGGTATATGAAAATAAAATTTTTTCAGATATTAAGAATTTCCTTGGATGATCTGGCTAAAGCTGAGCCATTTCCATTATTTTGACGGCGTGCTAGAGAATCTTTATATTACGACGGCGATATAAGTTGTTTTCTTTAGTTTAAAAAGAGCCCTTAAGGGTAGGGGCGTCTCTTATGTTGAGAATATGGGGGGGAAACTCCATATTTAATCCATTTAAAGAAAATTACCCACCTATCACAAAGTTGAATACCTATCCCCCAACCCCCCTACCAACATTATATGTACAATATACTTTTGCTAAGTAATTATAAGCTTTACTGTGTCCAACTTACTTCTTTTCCTGTAAACGAGTCCCCTGTAGTGTGGCATCTTTTATTGACCTAACCATGTCCGGTTCTTCGGAGGCGGTGGGTAAGCGCATATATAGGTCTACTTTACCTATATGAAATAATGATTAAAAAATTTAAAATAATCTGAGTTTAGGGTTTTAAATTTTATAAGTGTAACTAATAACAACGAATAAGTCTAAATAGCATAGAAATCTTATATTTGCTTCCAGTCAGAATAAAATAAGGATTTATTTGATATAATGAGGTGCTGCACAAATACTTGCAAAATAGAAACATAACCCTTCATATTAAAAATTAAAAACTTGCTCTTATTTAACATTCCAAGTCGCAAAAATGCAAGTAATTTTTTTCTTGAGGATAATATATTTTGTATGATTTATTTTTATAGTGGGTATATTATATTTTGACAAAAAATTTTACAAAGCAAAGTATTAACTGATTATACCTGATAAATTACTTACAATCAAACCGTTTTTCGAAAACTCGTCAAACTTCCGTTACATTTTGATTTAAAGTTTTGGATATGGTAAAAAATGCGCTGTATGAGGTATACGTCGGTCATTATTTAATTCAAAATAAAAAAAAAAATATAAAATGTTGCAATTTGTAAATATTAACAGTCTATATTTTGATTAAAATAAAACCTTTAAATCAAGAAACAAAAAAATATGCTATTAAACAATTGTTTATAATTGAGTCTGGCCATTAAAAAAATTCCAAATGTAAGTTCAGACATGTTTACTCAACATATTGGGCCAAAATGATTTAAAATATTATATATTTTTTTGGAATTTTATGAGTTTACCTAACCATTAAATAACAAAAAATTGCAAAATTTAAAATGAAATCTTGACCTGTCTAAAAAAAGTGCAAATAGATTAAAGGGCATATGTCTCTGCTGCAAAATTGTATAAGTAGTCATTATTGTGAGACTGAAAGTTTTAATTTGTCCAATATGTGTTTTGAATTCAATTTAAAAACGAATATCTAATGAACCTTTTTTTTTGAGATTAAAGCGAGGTATAATAGGCAACCTTTTGTTTTAAATCTTTTTTTTTTACATTCATCGCCATTTTTTATTTGACATTAGAAATAAAAATTAATTTTAAATTGATATTGTGATATATTTTAATTTTCGAGTAAGTTCGCTAAAACAAATTAATTTCTTCAGACATTTTTTGCCATTGAATGCAAAGATGGGTAAAAATAAGCTTTTAAAAAAAAAAGATAAAAGAGCACAGATACGTTTAACCCGGGCAGTGATATTCCAGCCCGCCCGATATATTTTTCAATTTACTGCCCTGTAGTTTAATTTGTAATTTAGGACCGGTCCGAATTAAATACGGCCCAAAAATTTTATATTACAAGCTAAAAAGAATTTATTTAAAATTATCAATAAAATAAAGAGTGTAGTATACCCTTTATCGTGTGATAATAAATCTCACATTAGTTCTTGTTAATAACACTTGACAACAAAAAAAACAACATAAACGATTTTTTGAGGGCTTTGTAGAGAATTTTCTTGCGATAACGATCCCGGGTTTAGTTTTTTTTCCAATGCCTCCAATTTTTTTAAACCGCGCCCAAAGTTCAGAAAAAATTCACAAAATTTCTCTAACTATTAATATTTCAAAAAATCTATTGGCATATTCAATTTCCTTATGAAAAACATATCTAAAAAAATTTATTACCTAAAATTATTAGCAATTTACTTTCAAGTTATCTAGGATCAAAAAACGGATTTTATGACGAAAACCACTAATTTTATAAAAATAATAAAATAAAAAAAATTAAATATTTAAAAAAAATTGAAACCCCTTTAATAATGAATGTTTTCCTCATAAAATATATTTTTAAACTTTTGTTACTACCCATAGGTTTATGATATAGAAGCCCAAAATACCCCAAAAATTGAAAAATCTCAACTTTGACACCGAATAACTAAAAATCTGAGGCATTGGCTAAAAATTCTGATTTCATATTCGTGATCAGCACCAAAAACTTGATCAAAAACCATAGTTGCCATAAATGATGTTTAGGGTCGTCCAAATTTTGTTGTCCAGTGTAATAGTTAAAAATATGGCAAAATAAAATACAGGTCCGGCCCAGCCGGTTTTTCGAGCGCGGCACCGGGCCAACCGGGCTTTTGGGTCCCAATTTCTAATGTAAATCCTATATTTTAACCTCAATCTAAGTACTAAGTTGATTTTTGATTTGAGTTATAAAAAATATTTTAAACCATCATCCATCATGAGAATATTGATATCGGTTAGCGAATTAATGCGAGTTTCTGATGGCACTTTTGGTATAAATTTAACTTCTGGTAGGTTAGTTTCGGACATTTTGTCTTTCATAAAATATCTAAGGATAAGTTTAAAAAAAGCTCTGTAGTATTATAACTTTTATCAAATATTTTTTTTTAAGATGAAAAAAATAATGTAATTTTCTAAATTTTCAAAAAGATAGCAACTTAACATCGGGCAGGCCCTTATAACAATTTTGAGGCTCAAAACTTTAGAAGAGTTTTATACGTGGTTGATTTTTTTGATCCGTGTATTCCTGCTCGTAGTAAAAGTCATCTTCCGTTTCGTCTCTGTTAACGGTCGCGACCGGAAGGTCGTCCATCTTGAAATTTCGGATAACAAAATGTGCCGCGTGATTTAAACCGGAAATGCAAAGCAGTCCGGCAAACGATTTAAGTAACGGGTCCCCGAGATACGTTAGATTGTAGTTGATGAAGTTGTAAAGGATTAGAGCGAGCACTTCTTGCACCGTGTGACGTCCGCTCTCTCTTGTTTTTGGCCCTCAAGTTTTTTGGCTAAATTATGTCAAAAAATAAAGTAAGAATTATATTTCTAAAATCCCCCATAGTGCAGAATTTAACACCTACAATCAATTATGCTGGGACTTCTGGTGTTTAAAACGACATTAAGGCAGTTAGAAAAAATATGTTACTATCGTATATGCTGGAAGTCTATGTTCAAAATCCAACCTAAACGATTCTTTTAATCTTTTTGTTACGAAGAGCGCATTCAAATTCCTATATTTTTCCATCCATCAACTAAAAAAATTGTAAAATTTTATTTTTTTTTTAAATTTGTTAAAAATTGTTATTCTAGAAGTATTATTTGTGCTTATAATTATTGTAAAAATAGGTTTTATGTCAAAAAAATTTTAAATCCCAACATGTATTAGGTATGGGGCTCCTCTTTAGAGAAATGGGTGCATCGAAATAATTCAAGTTCCAATGTTTTTTTTTACTAATTTAATATGAACACCCCTTAAAAGACTAAATATTGTTTAGGTATAATGCCAAAGAATTACGACTGATTTACTAGATTCGATGATACGTTTGGATATGAAATCGCCGACGGGTGGATGGGGTGCGTGCCGAACTTCGAGTTCGATAATCAAGGCCGCCATCAAGCAAACGTTGGCCACCAGGTTAAAACAGACGGTCAAGTGACCGCTCCTCTGTAGCAGTATCTCGAGCTTCCGGTACTTGTTACGAAGCCTAAAATTCTTGGTGAAATGCGAGCCCAGAAGCGAAATCCACAGGTGACAAAATTTATGATATGCCCAAAAATGTTCCTTGAAGTAGGGCCAGGCCCTAACGCGGGCTTTGGTGAAGGCATGTCTACGCTTCCACGCCCTCTCATCGTTCTTGACTAATTGTCTCTGGTTTATTGATTAAAACAATAGATATAAGTACAAGGTGTATTGAGACGAATTGGATTTGACAAAAACTATTTTACACAGTTACAACAAATTCGCCCTTATAATTTTAACCGATCATCTCATCTTAATCTGTAGACAACCATACAGTTTTAATCATATATCTATTAAAGAATTTAATTTAAATTCACACCTAAACACATGATGTTTCTCAACTATTAACATAAATACAAAATATGGCAAGGCATATTACTTGTTTGAGAACTTGTTGGAACTTGACAATCAGTGCCGCGAATATGCTAAAGTACAGGCAAAGGATGGCAATCGAAAAGATTCCTGGGATGACCCATCCGAAATAAACGTAATACGTGTACGAGGGAAGTGAAGTCGTTAACGTTATAGGTGCCCCAGTAGAAGGTAAATGTGGGGTAGTGAAGTTTGGCAATCTTTAAAGATTATAACAAAAAAAATTAATTTTTCATTTTTCGTGTGTCAGCAAAACATTTTGATGTTAAAAAAATTATAACCTATTTTAGTCTCTGGTTTATATTAAGTATGAAACATTTGTATATCACTGCAAGCCATAAAACTATTAAATCACATTTAAAATGCCTCGACCCATGCTTTTTAGTAACATCCTGCTTGAAAACCAAGATGTAATTTAATTATCTGTCATGAAAAGATTTTTAACCCTATAATCGCCCTTAATATCCATCTTTTAAATATTGCGATAATAAATGTAATATCAAAGTATGCGAGTTGCGAATATGTTGTCTATTGCCCCATATCCAAAAATAAGAGGGGGGGAGGCATAACATTTATATTCCATACAGAATGTTGACTCCCGACGTAAACGCACTATCATTAGGGTCGGCTTGCGAATAGGCAATGATATAACGTTCATATCTCAATGGTATTTTAGTTTTGTGGGAATTTCAAAAAATACTACAGATTATTTACATTTCTGGTGTCAGCAAATAAACATTTTTAAAATTATAAAAATATATGAATAAAAAGGATAAACGGTTACCTTGTTGGTTTACGTAGCAAAACAATTGGTTTTGTAATAGTCGTTGTTTTAAAGGTATCTGCTTGCGGTGTTTGATGAAGAGTAAAATTTGGATGAAAATCGTGGGCAGGTGTGAATGGGAATGATTTTTGGGGTAGAGCCACATGTCTGACTGTAGTGCCATTGAAAGTCGTGTGCCGCTTAGTGGTCAAGGTTTGCCGAGGGGTTGTTATTACACGTGAAACGGTAAAAACTTCTATAGGATCCTATAAAGAGACATATGTTTGTATTTGAATGATAATAATACTATTTTACAGTCCAAATATTGAAAAAAAAAATGATCAATTAAGTTTAAAAAAAATTAAAAAGGCGGCCGGTAATTAACTTACATGTTTGTTCTCTACGATTAGCGCTAAAAAAATTCCAAAAATTTTCCTGAAAAAATTTGCAACCCCATATTCTGTATACATAAATAACAAATGCCTCTGTAACAGGTATTGATGCTACTCTAACACACCTATGATAGCTTTAAATACATACCGGGCTAATTCTCTTTGTAGATGTCATTCAAAAAAGGCGCTTTACTCTTGTAGTTTTGTACAATCTATATTGAATAATTGAAATATATGTCAGAATGAGCAATTTAAGGAGGCAAAATAGGTTTGTGAGTTAGATTGTTAGAGGAGGCCAATTAATTTATTCGTGTTTTTAGAAGTATGATTCTTTAACATGTGGACTAAATTGTTCTAAAAAAAAATAGAGGCGTGTGAAAAAAGGCAAATTAGTAGGAGGATATAATTAACTGTCAAATTTCGTGTTCCTTTATACGTTAAAAATTTAAATCCCAACTACTGACCGCATATATTTTCGAATGATGAAGCGTGCTGACAGCGGTATTAGGTCTTATAAGCCACCGCATCAAACATTTTGGAAGGGGGGGAGGGCTTGATGGTTAATATATTTGGTGAAATGAACAAAAAATTATCCCTTCAAATGTTTGTCTCAAAATTTCTTATTTATCTTTAGCCATACCAAAGTGGTGTAAGCAAATTTGCGAAGACCATATTTGGTTGCGAGAAAATTAGCGAAGAAGTAAGATAAGTTATCAAGAGTCACCAAAATAGATTAATGATTCCTGAGTACTGGAATTTCCCGATCCACTCATAATCTTGTATATGGGTCGGCCTATGTTACTAAAAACGGGAAATTTTTGAGCGAATCCTACAATCAACACCTAACGAGAATAAAGATCAAAAAAAAACATAAA